>BJBW01003706.1:5681-25799 GCA_004320125.1 Scolopax mira | reverse complement strand
TGGAGGAATTTCCAGAAGTTGTCTGATACCCCCCTTACCAAGGCGGGATTGACTGATGATGATAGACATTTGTCTAACCTGTTTTTAACCTTCTCCAATGTTAACAATTTTATAATCTTGCTAGGTAGCTTATTCCTTTTCCTTGTCACATCCTTTGAATTTTTCTTGGCTTCCGCTAGCTTCCTGAGAGAGAATCAGAGATCTTATCTTTGGCTCCCATTTCTTGTCAGTTCTGCACTTTGTCTCCTTGATAAGATTTGGAGACGCAAATTTAAAGTTTTTAAGTAAGCCACCAAAGTTTACTCTGTATCTAGAATCTTGTTATGAATAAAGGATATAAGTCTTGAATATTGGCTTTTCTGTCTATCCTGAACAGTGTCCAGGCCATCACCATGTTTTGTTTTGATGTTTGTGTCTAGAAGTCCAAGGCTTGGTGATTACATAAGTAGCAGAATGTGAATAACAAAGCAGATGTATTGCTTGCTTAAAGCAAGCAAATAATTCTATGTCATATGCATCACAACGTACCTAATACGAGGACCAAATTTTCATTATCGTTAATTTTTGACCTACATAGATTGATTTGGCTTAATGTACTTCATCATTTTGTGAATTAATTTCTTAACTGGTTATTGTGCAGGAGGGTGACACTGGGAAATATCCTTAGGTTGGCAAGTTCATTCATATGATCTGTGCTCCCAGCATGTGACTCCCAAAGTGGTGGTTATCTTTTTCCACTGCTGCTTGAAAGTTTTTGGGGTTTTTTTTCTGTTCTTTTGTAGTTGGGAAGACCTCTCTGATCACCAGGTTTATGTATGACAGTTTTGACAATACTTACCAGGTATGTAATAGATTTGTTAATCTGGGGTGTGGGTTTGGGTTTTTTTAAATATATATCAGTAAATCTGTTCTCTGCTATTAAAGTGTATGCCTGTGAGAACTGTTAGGAGATCCCATGAGATATCAGTTCAATATCATATGTAAGGTTGTATTGTGCCTTGAAATGAAGATGAGACTTCTTGATCAAACCCAAGTATGACACTGGGGTTACAGAGTACAAAAAATAAGCAAGATTTTGATCCTGTTAGGGTGTGTGAGAAGTCTTGAGGAAAACAGGGAGAAACATTGGTTTATGGGGTTGGCTAACAGCGAAGATGCCTGAAGATGGATATGGAAGCCTCAGGAAAGAGAGAAAGAATGAAATGTGAACATTTATGATGATTTCTGGTCTCCAGCATCTAAGTCCAGAGTGTGTAGATAGATCTGCAAGAAATCCCTGTGGTATATTCTCCTTTTCTCATTTTTTTTTTTATTACTACTTTTTTTTTTCTTTAACTAGAAGACTATAGATAGAAAAAGGCAGAGATATCTTGGCAGAGAAAGAGGGTAGGGATGAGGAGGCTGCAGATGAAAAGCTGCTTCCCAAGATCTTGGGAAGAGTTAGTTGCATTAAAAGCACTTAGTAGTATTTCAAGGGAATGCCAAATACCTTTAAGGAAGATGAGACTAGGATGTTATCTTTTAATTTGGGCCAGAAAAAGTCACTGGTTTAGGTTGGGGTGATGTTAAGATGGGAAAGGAAGAAAAGATTATTTTCTAGAGGACAAGACATTCACTGGAACTGGATCCTCTTGTGCTTTCTGTGTTTCTTGTCCTGATTTTTTTTAAGGTGTTCTTGTAGATTTATCTGCTTGATGTAGCTGTTATAAACTCTGTCTTGCCTGCAGAAAATAGAAACCAGTACTAACTATAGAAATTTACTGTTGGGGTCTCTTCTAATGTTAAGTGGCCCATGTTCTGATGGAGACCTTCCAGAACATATTATGCTGCTTGTGTTTAAGACAGATCATTGGTCTAAAATACTCAAATCTGTGACATCAGTAGTCTGTCTCCTGGAGTTATGATGGCCTAGGATATCTGCTTGATTTAAATGATTGCATCTAACTTAGAAAATTACTTTAAGTGTCTTTGTGCTGGAATTGCTGTACAGCAATGAAAACATGAATGGAAGGAGACATACATAAAGAACTGCCTGGGAAGTGAAGCTTCTGAATTTCACTGGAAAAGAAGCACATTCTGAAATGGAAAGCCCCAAATGAACGTTGCTTTTTAGCTTTCGGTACAGTCACCCACAATTTATATATATCTAATTTGCTCTATCTCTTGGATATTTCTAAGGAGATAATTCTTGCCAGACTGAATTGCAGTAGAGCAGAAAGATGTGCCAGTTCAGATATGATCTGTGTTAAGGTGCATGAACTGCATCTTAGTTCTGAGGCTAAAATCCAGACTCGGAAGTTCCTGTGCAGTTGAGAAGTGTTAAAAGAATGATGTGAAATGAAGATGATGCAGATATCCAGCTTGCTTTCTTTTTAGCAACCATATTGAAGGCCAATGACTTCAACAGCTTCATTGAAGTTTGTGAACCTTTCAGAGAGTTTGTATAGAAAGATCTGAGTTGCAGATGCTGGAAGGCGAGTTGCAGTTACTAAATGCTTTTTCTTCTTTTCAGGCGACCATTGGAATTGATTTCCTGTCAAAAACAATGTATCTTGAAGATCGCACGGTAAGTGAGGCATCTGGGGGATAGCTTGGGGACTGCAGGCAGGGTTGCTGTGCGTGCTGTTCTGCCTGGCTCTTCCTCCAATGGCTCCTGAAATCCCACGGCAGCCTTCAGAGGGACAGCCTTTGTTGAATCAAATCACAGAGACTCTCCTGTTTCTGATACGTGTTTATATCTGATACCTCTACAATGAAGTCAAAATCTTTCGTGCAAAATCTGGGCAAGCTAATGTCCATATCCCGAGCCATGGGCTGTTCTGCTATGGGCTGTCTACTTTAGATATAGTTTGCTCCCAGAATTTGCAGCTCTCCCTCTGGGATTGTCAGTATAAATGGTTCTGAGCACACCCCAGGCAGTTCCAAGTCTTAAGGTCATTTAGGGATTACCAGTGGGAGCATTGTTCCTTCCCATAGAAACCCTTCTTTTGGAACACAGTTCTCACTCATTGTTAATAAAGTAATTTTGGATTTAGCTTGCATGAGATTCCTTTTTGCATAACGAGATCCCTCACATCCCTCTCCTGTCTTTCAGTATTGTTTTTTCATTAGTTCATGTTTTGCTTGTTTTACTATTGGCTGAGAAACTGTTGTGGGGTGGAAAGGTGTGTGGTGGTGCAATGGAAGTCCCTTGTGTTGCTTTGGGCCTGTTGCTTCTGAAGGAGTCTCAGCCCAGCGTGTGTGGTGAGTTCCCTGAGTGTTCCTTTACCATCTTACCGGTGATTCACTCTCAGAGAAGACCTTGCTTAATCTTTGTTTGGGAGAAACTACTTGTATAATGTTCTCCAAGGTCTCAGGAATGCTGCTTGACACCTGTGAAGACCAGCCACAATGCCTGCGTGCTGTTTTCAGCAGCGTAGTCTTGATTTCTTGTGGTTGTGTAGGTCAGAATGTCACTTGCCCACTGTCCCACTCTCCAGAAAGTACCATTTTCTTTCTGATGTTGGATATCCTGGTAGCTTTCCTCCTATAAGTGGTCCACAGAGCCCGTAAAACCTGTTTAAATAACAGAGGGGCATTGATTGTAGGTAAGAGGAGGGGGAAATAAAAGCATGCAAGCTGGGGAAATTCAGAAATTCAGAAATAATTCCTAAATATGGCTAATGAAATAAAGAAGGTTAAGTATCTAACTAGAGCATACGCTTCAGCGTATTGGATAATGTCTTTACACCAAATTATGTACCTTGACATTATATCTGTGCCAGATCACTCAGCATTAAATGTAGCCTGAGTAGCAACTACTAACCAGCAGAAAGGACAAATATATGTAGAGCTGGGTTCTTCAAAACCATCTCCAGTAGCCAGGGCGTTGGGAGCTGTGGCACTAAGTGACCTGGGGTCACAGGAAGCCCCATCCTCACTCCCAACTCTCAGGGTGCCAGTTCCATGTTACAGCTACAACCTCAGTCTTGAAAGACTTCTCTGAGTCTTGATATCTTGATATCTAAGCACAATCTAAGCCAGTCTAGAGGGTGTTTGCTATCCTGGTACCCCACTGCTCTATTTGAGTACTTGCCATCAGGCTTTCCAGTGGATTCATCCGCAGTGGGGTGACGTGGCCCTTAGGGGTGACTGTAGCTGTAGGTTCCAGTTTGTTGTGTGGCTCTTGTAGCCCGAGTCCTACCACAGCAGGATGCACTGAGGTATGTATGCTTACTCCACTTGTTAGAACATGATATGAGAAGGTATTTTTGAGGGATCTCTTGGTTTTATGATTAAGTGGAAGAACATGTGTGAGTTATTAATGGGTCTGTGGAGGGAGGGAGGGAGGTTTCTCAGACGTGCTCTGCCCGACTGCAGTTAGAAGTGCCATTAGCTCTTTTCACATTTCTGTTCCGTTTTAACTTTCCTTTTGTTGCATTATTATTGCCTTGCAATATTTTATTTTTTTTTCTTTTTCGTTTTATTTCACTTGAGTTTTGGTTTTGTTTTCCATTTTTCCTGCTCTTCCCCTACGCTTTCCCATTTCCCAGATCAGGCTGCAGCTGTGGGATACAGCCGGCCAGGAGAGGTTCCGCAGCCTCATTCCCAGCTACATCCGTGACTCTGCTGTGGCTGTCATTGTCTTTGACATTACAAGTAGGTATTGAGCTGGAGTGTCTGCAGGGACCTTGCTTTTAAAAAGTACCTTTTATGCATTAGAAGTGGTGGTGTTCTCTGAAAGGAGCTAGGACAGGCCGACACCCCGGGGCTGTAGGTGTTTCATGGGCTGAGGGGAAGTAGCTGAGCGTCTTTGCCCCAACCAGTGGTAACTACATCCCATAATACACAAACTGGGCAATTGTTTAACCCTGGTGTGCTCAAAGCTCAAATGGTGGAAGGGGGAGACAGAGCACTGGCAGGTGGGTGAACAAAGATTGTGACTTCCCGTGTGTCTGTGCTGATTGGGATGAAAGGTGATTGGTAGCCCTTGGAAAGCTTTATGCTTTTGCTTGGTTTGGTTTTATTAAACCTCAAAATGATTATTTTTTTTATACAAGTAACGACTTCAGATACTGAAGCAATGGAATACTGTCAGAGTAGGTAGAACAGGACAACACCCATTTAAATAAAAGTGACTTAGGAGGTTTCAAGACTCCCATTTCATTGGAGAGATGGTGATTCATATGAATAACCAGAGAGCTTTTCAAAGAGAAGAGGTGTAACTACTATAATTTCTAAAATATAAACAAGCTTAAAGGGAAATTCCTCTTAAGATATGAAGATGGGAATACTGTTATTTCATTATAACTCCTTGTTATTGATTCTGCCTGGTTTGTCTTTTGGGGTTAAACTACAGGATCACCATAAATACATAGACAGGATTTATACCCGTGAGCCAACACCGTATGAACAAAGGCTTAAGATCTCTGTCCCACCTTTATTCTGTCACTTTCTCCAGATCATAGTGAGGTTTTACAGACCAGAGGTTGGTTTTGGCTAACAGAAGTGCTTAACAAATAATAACACTCTGTTATGATTTATCCTGTATGTCGAGGGCACATAATTATACGGTCTTACTCCTAATCCTATAGTTTAAGTACTTGACTCTGGGAGGATTTCTGGTTTGGTGCAAACTGATGTAAAAGTGGAGTGATATGTTTGGGTTTGAGAAGTGCATGTGATGATGTGATGATGGCTGGGAACTTGTCTAGGTGGGGCAGATCTTTTGTCCCCACGGTTGTGACAGGTGTAGGATGCTCTTTATCCAGGCAGGTGGAAAAATCTTGCCAGTCCAGGCTGTTCTTAATAGCTTCCAGACATGTCAAAAATAATTAAGTGAGAGCTGATCTCATCATAATTTGGTAATGGTCTCATCTTTTCAGGTAATTTCTTTTTTTTTTTTTTTGTTACTGCTCTTTGTTCTGTTCTTAGTGACTGGGAGGCTTTTAATTTTCTTTTCTTATCGAAGGACCATGCTCGTGTACCTCTGAGGGCATGATGATGGTGAGCACTTTTAGGAAAACATAGTTTCCTTTACCACTCTGAAGAGCTAAATATTTGCATTGTCTTTAGTGGTAACTGTATTTGGGAACCTCAAATACTCTCCTGTTAGTTAGTGATTGTCGTGGTAGTATAAACTAGGGATAGTCCCATAGGACATACTGAAATGCCAGCTGAGATACTCTTAACTAGCAGGGAAAACACATAAACTAGCATGTGGGGAGCTGATTAAAAAAAATTTTAAAGAAAGAGAGAAATTGCTTACTTACTGTGCTGGGCATCTTGAAGTGCAAGTGGCCCATGGAGAGATCCATGGTAAAAATCCTTACTGCAACTCTGGCCCCTTTCTGACCAAGTTGCCCTCTCTATAAGAGAGGGTTAACTCCTAGTTGAGCACCTTCCATCATTCCAGACCAGTAGTGTCATTGGCATGGGAGTGGGTTATTTATCTTTTCTCTTCCCCTTCACAAACTTGGGCTTGTAGAAATGAGAAGCCACAAAAGACTGTGGTTGCTTCAGAAGCACACTGTCTGAAGGCCTTCCTTCAAATAGCGTTACCCTTCACTACGAGATTATTGGGGATGATTTTTCACTAGTTCTGTCGTGCTTCCTCTCGTTGCTTTTTTTGAGTCTGAAGGCTGGAGTGCTTAAATTTCCACCTCAGTAAACTTTCTGGGTGAATAGGCTGGTGTAGCAGCAATGTCTTGGGCACCAGAAGCTGGAGCCCGAAGCTGTCGTTATCAATCTGATCCATCAGCACAGGTATGATATTGTCCAGGTGTATGGAGTTATTCACCCTGGGCTTCCTGGGGTAGTGATGAGTCCTGACTTTTGCTACTGTAATCAAGGCTGCCTTCAAAATGAAGTATGAGCTAATTGCTTTAACTATAAATCCTAATCTTCCTTAAGACCTAGGGCATCGGGTCTCCATACCCTGATGTAGATGCAATGTTTTGCAGCGGGAGGCTTTGCAGACACGTGCTATGTCCAGCTTCTAGTTATCTCCTAAACAAGCCAATTATTGGTCCTTCTGAAACCACTTTCTTCATTACAGCCAGTCTCCTAGAAGCTGCCTCATTAACTGTGGTTCTGTGCATAAACAGCTGCTTTCCTTCATTGCTGAACACGTGGCTTTGTGAGGACATCGAACTGAGGTCATTAAGCTGAAAACCAGGATCTGCCCTCCTAGGAAACTCATGCCTGTTGAGAATGAGTTCATTCTCAACTCCTGTTTTCTGGCAGTGGAGCAGAAGCTGTAGAGGTAGCCAGGGAGGGTAATGACTTGGAAGGAAATGGTATCATTCCCAGTTGTGGAAAAAAGCTTTTGTGTCTAGCATTCACTGTGATAGTTGGGCATGTTTTGAACGTTGCTGTTTCAGACCTTAGAGCTAACACGTGTAATAGGTCAGTTTGCGTTTGGGCAAACTGTTCCAGAGATCAGACTGTACTTCTTGTACCCTTTGTTATTGTTTCTGACTCCTGTGCTTATCTGAAAGGGAGAACCCGATGCCCTTTGTGTCACGTGAAGCCTACAGTATATGGCTTTTACTTTTGTTTCTGCTGGAACTTATTGATTGCCTTAATCTTGCATGAAAATCCCCATTGCCATCTTCTGGATGCTTGATGCTGGAGAATGGATGCTGTTCTGCTACGTGCTGTCTGGGCTGAGGGAATTGCATGTCTGTCATGTGGGAATCACCCAAAAGGGTTTGATCTGAGATGCTCTAGGATAGGAGTCTGGTGGAGACCCCAGACAGAGCACTGGGTAGACCAGGGAGGCCAGCTGTGTGTCTTTAGCTGTAGCCATAACCTAGAGCTCTTTGGGAACACCAGAACCTCTAGGCAAGCACTTTATCCTCAAAGAGAGTCAGAAAAACCAGCTTGGGTGGTGTTTGGAAATTTGGGGCGAGATTACAAGGTGAACCTCAGCTTCTCAGACTGAGCTGCATAGAGTTAATTCTAGAAATGGCCTTTTCTCTAAAGGACAGTTTCCTCCTTTTCTTTTCTCTCTTGCTCTCTCTCTCTCTGTTTTTCTCTGCTCTCCCTGGCCTGGTACCAGCAGGTTCGGCTGCAGCTTTGGGACACAGCAGGCCAGGAGCGGTTCCGCAGTCTCATTCCCAGCTACATCCGCGACTCCACCATTGCTGTGGTAGTCTATGACATTACAAGTGAGTGATGCTTTGGTGTCTCCTTATTTGAAATACTATGTCTAAGCAGAACTACGAAGTTAAAACCAAAAGTTCTGCAAAAAGATGATTAACATCAGAAATGGTTTTTTGCCCCGCCATGCTTTACTCTCTGAGCAGAAAATAATTTATGGGTCATTTACGTGTGGTGTGGGAAGATTTGGAGAAGCACCTTCTCTCTCTGAAAACAAGTTTTACCCTGTTTGATTCTTCCCTGCAGACTTGAATTCTTTCCAGCAAACCTCCAAGTGGATTGATGACGTTCGGACAGAGAGAGGAAGCGACGTCATCATCATGTTGGTGGGGAACAAAACCGACCTGGCAGACAAGAGGTAATGGAGGGGAGCCTGCAGCCTGGCTGTCCTGGCCAGTAAAAGTGAGGAATTGGCCAACTAGTCTGACTTCAACACAATTTGTTGACTTGAAATGAAGCATAAATAGCAAATTTCTTCTTGTTCCAGGATGCAGCATGAGCTTTTATAGTATCGATCTAAAAGGTTTCCCCCTCAGCCTAAATTCATGTCATACATAACACAAACTGTGATGTTGTGGGTATGTGAGAGGAAATTAGATTAGCAAAAGCAGACTTCCCCAAGAGACTTAAGAAGTTAATTAGACTCTGAAAATCACAGATTTAATGTTTTGGGACATGTCATAGAGCAGTTTGCTTTTAAAACTCTTAATCCTACCATGCCACTTCAACATAACCGTGTGAGAGCTCCTTAGAAGACCATGGGCTTGTGCTTTTGCATTTTTATTTCAAATTCTTCTCTTAGTTGTTGATTTAGCAAAAAAATATTTAATATTTTCAGATATTATCATTCTTTATGAAGATGTCAGAAATGGCCTAGATAAGGAAAGACTTTTGTTTTAATAGTTAGTAGTAGTTGGCAAAGGGAAGATGAAGTAAGCTGTGCAGTTTCTTACAGTCCCAATATTTTACACTGAAACATCTTTGCATACACCAGGTCCTCTAAAATGTCAGAGGACATATGAAGCATTGAAATGATGGGAAATTTTTATCTGATGCAACAGAAGGTATCTCAGAAAGGCAGAACTAGGAAACACATAGATCTCACAGCAAAATGAAGTCTTATAAAATCAAACCCTTATCCTTTGCCTGTTCACCAGACACTTCTGATCAAAAAATAACAGCTTGAAAAGCCTTCCAGGTGGAATATAAATGTTTTCTCAGAAAAATCCTGCACTATTATCTGAACTGCCTGTTTTTTAACTCTGTTCCTTGGGATGATGGGCTAAATAGGGATCTGTTTGATTGTTGTGTGTTATCACATTTTAAATTCTAAACCTTGCTTTATTCCTGCAGTGTAGATATTGCTTCAGAATGTATTGTGATGTGTTTTTATCCTTTGTAGTTTTGGTGTTGTCCAAATGCTCATATGAGACAATAGCCAGCATCCCTGTCTGCACAAACTGGTCTTGGGAGATGCTTTTTGCCTTTTATTCCTGTACAAGTCACGTTGTTAGGGTTGGGGTTTTTTTTGTTTGTCATGCCTAGCAGGAAAAGCACAGATAATTCTAATACTGGCAGGTGGTTTGAGTCAGCAGGGGGGGAAGATAAAGTTAGGCTTTGACAAGGCTCTGTGTGGGCTTTGTACTGATGGTGCCTACAGAAACGTGGTCTGTGTCCACCACACAGACCACCTTAGTCTTCACAACTATTTGGCTTTTTCCATTTCCACTGGGGGGCCCTTCCAAGTGACCTTTGCCTTGCACTTTGGAAATGTTGGTAAAAGTTGGTTTTCAGAGTTTCAGAAACATGATAAAAATGTGTATGGCTGCTTTGGATTAAGAATTCCAGGTGGCAAGACCTCAGATCAGTCTCTGAAATTAGCTTAGAAAAAAGCAACAAAGCAAAATCCAAGATATTCTATTTCAGCCAGCTCTGGATGTTGACAGCATAACTCATATGCTCTCCTGGAAATAACTGCAGCTCCCCGACTGAATAACCTGAATTTCTATCAAAATCCAATTTCATGTGGAAGTGGAAAACCCAATGGGATCATTTCAGCCTTGGATTATTTCCTGATAGTATGTAAGTGGAGAGTGTGTGCAGGACAGCTGGCCCAGCACTGTCATAAGTATTAAAAATACCCGAAAATTGTTTGAAACATAGCTAGAGTTGAAGTTCATGTAGCACTAGACGTTCTTATTCTTATTTTAGAAGCTTATTCTTATTTTAGAAGCTTAATATAAGGGACAGTCTTACTAGTCTACCAGGACAGTAGTCGTGGTCTAGGCTAGAATTTGGAATTCTGGTGTATATCCAGGTACCAGTAAAAGAAGCTTGCTTTGCCTTTTAAAGCTGGGCAAAGCCACAGGATCAGTCTGAGCTTTGTCAGATTCTTCAAAATAGAATACAGCAGATTGGAAGCCATTCATCCTATGGTAAAAACCAAGTGATGATGCAAGTTAAGTTCTGAGGCCAGAAAGCTGAACTAAAAATAGCTCTGTTCTTACTCGGTGCAGCTTGTTAAGTTTTTCTTTCCTGCTAATGTTGCTTCAGTTGGTGGCTGGGTTGCTTTATTATTTTTTTTTTTTCTCCCCTGCAGTTTTCTTTTTATTATTTTCGGATGATTTTTCTTTGGTTTGGTTTTTCTTTTCTGTGATTTGTTCTTGTTGCTGTAGACAGGTTTCTATAGAGGAGGGTGAGAGAAAAGCCCAAGAACTGAATATGATGTATATTGAAACCAGTGCTAAAGCAGGATATAATGTGAAACAGGTATGTACAGGGTATTGATGAGAGATGCCTTTGCAGGTGCTTGCTCACAGGCAGCAGCCTAGCATTTGCTATTGCATTCTATTTGCTGCTGGAGCCTTGCTGAAACCTTTCTCTCCTCTTGATTTCTGGGAAACTGCTTTTTGTATCAGGTGCAGCTTCTGGGGATTTTTCCTTCCCTCGAGGATGCTGTGAATGAGGCTTAAATGTGCTGCACAAACCTCATCCTGTGCTGATCCTCTGTTATCAACAGTCATAAGCCCAGGTGTTCCCTGGGTAACTTACCTGAGGTTGTTTCAGTCGTTGCTGGAGGACTTGGGAGTCTTTTTAAGAGTCTTTTTAAGACTCAGCTGTCCTGAGGTCTCCATTGGTGGACTCTGCACCCTCGTAGGGGGTGGTGAAGCCCTCCACTGAAAAGCATCTCAGTCACAGACATCTAACTCTCCCTGTTTGTTCTTCCTTTCTGTCTTTCTGCTTCTGTTTGGATCTCTGTCCAGGCAAATCACTACAGAAGAAGGTGAACAGAGAGCCAAAGAGCTGAATGTGATGTTTATTGAGACCAGTGCAAAGACTGGATACAATGTGAAACAGGTAGATCAATGTTGTGTTCTAAAAGCAGTAAATCTGCCCTTGATGTATGCTCTGTTTGGGAATGTTTCTGCTTGGGGTTCGTGTTCCATCAGATATTTGCTTGTATCGTTTACTGTCAGCCCCTGAAATGCTTCTTGCCCAATGATGACTGCTGCACCTTTATCTACTGGAAGCTCCTTTCCTGCCAGGTCAATGATTCCCAGTTAAAGCTAAGCAAACTCACTTTGAACAAAAGGAGACTCTAAAACCAGGACGTGCTGAGGGATGGGATAGGAATGGCACTGTTTTGCACAGCCAGGCAAACATCATTTTTGTACGTTCCCTTTGCTTTTGTTAACAGTGCAAACACTGTTTTCTAAAATCAGTGTTGACATCAGTCAGGATAATTGCTTAAGCTGATGTGCTAGAGCAGAAGTTCCTGCTTCTGTTTGCAAGCTGCAGAGGAAGATCTTGGAATAGCTGAGGTTGGAAGGGATCATCTAGTCCAAACCTCATGCTCAGAGCAGGCTGCCCGGGCCAGTTGGGTTTTGAATATCTCAAAGATAGAAACCCTGTTTCTCCACGCAACCTGGCACAGTGTTTGAACATCCATACAGGTAAAAAACAAACCAAAACAAACCTAAGTATTTTCTCTTGCATTTAAACAGAATTTCTTGTATTTCAGTTTGTGTCCTTTTGAAACAAGCTTGTGATCCCACTCTCTACTAGTTCAGGAGTCGTTCTGAAACGTGACAGAACTTGGGGAATAAGGTCCTGTGCTCTGCAGGGACCATTAGTGTTGTTCATGGCAGCTGGGAAACATGCTTACCAGTTTGCTGCACACCAGCTGGTGAGGAGAACCTCACGATGGGGTTAGGAGGCTTTGGGTTTGTTTCTTTTGACAATTCTGGATTGAATCTACTTCAGTCTTCGGTCCTGACTTCCTGTTGCTTTATTTGTCTAGTGGGTCTTTGCACTGAGAGCTTCTGTGACTTAAAGGATGTGAACTGCAGCACCTTACTAGTACCTCAGTGGCTTGATTTTCCAAGTGCCACAATTTGGAGGTGTGGATGAGAAGCTACTATGAGAAAAGTCATGGTTAACTGATGATTCCTGTAGCTCTTTATGCAGTGCTTTTCACCAGAGAGCCCGGCGGTGTCTGTGTTGTGTGAGCTGCTGCATCAATGTCAGCAGGAGGAGCTCTTAAGCATTGACTTGAAAAATTATACAAAACCATTTTGTGTTTTGATGGGGATATGATAGTCCTTCCCAGCTCTAGCACATCCTTAGTAGTTTAAATGCAGCTCACTTGAGTCAGCTGTTGTGCTTGGAAATTGCTGAAGTGAAAGGATGGGGTAAAATCTCAGTTATCCATAGATTTCTTAAACCTTTGGTCTCTTGTGAGGCTGCTTGTCAGAAGTCTGGAGTTTTGCACTGTAACATTGCTGGGTACAAAAGCAGTGGAAGCTGGAAATGGTAGATGACATGCTGAGTGAGTGCAGGAGGGAATTGTTCTGTGTCCCTGGAAGAACTGTTACTAATTAATACCATGTTCTGTCCAAGCAGAAACAGGTAAAATAAAAATGTCTTTTTTAGGCGCTGAGTAACTTCCTTAACTAAACCTGTTACATTTCTTAGATAAGATTCTTGTGGCATTTGTTGATCATTGCTTTGCTTGCTAAAGTACCCATGTAACAAGTTTGTACAATTTTGACTTTTAAGATCTGCTGTGAAGCAATGTGTTTTTAACATTTGGGGTTTTTCTGACAACTCTTCAGCTCTACCTGTTTCTCCTTTTCAGCTTTTCCGTCGTGTGGCTGCTGCCTTACCTGGGATGGACAGCACACCAGAGAAGAGCAAAGAAGACAGTATCCTTGCTTTCTCATCAGAAAAATGGTCTGGTCTGATGGTATTTGACAATTTTCTTTTGTTAGGTTGGGCTTACTGACTTTTTGGCACATTGTGGGGATGGGTTTTGCAGAGATATGGCTGAAACAACCGGTGTAAGTGTGGTGCTTTCCTGTGGGCAAAAATTGAGGACCCTGCTTGTGGTCTGTAGATAAATGTACACAACTACTGAGGATGGCAAGCACAAGTTTTGCTTTCTCCACATAAGCTTAGGATAAAATTTGTAGAGTTTTAAAAATACCGTAATTCTTTCCTCTGTTTGCATCGGGCTGTCTTGTGGCCAGATCTGTCTGAATGGGCTCTGTCTCCTCTACAGGGTCTTGATGTACCAAGTCCACTTGCTTTGCAGTGTTTTCTTAACTTGTCTCCCTGCAGTGATTGACATCAAACTAGAGAAACCTCCTGAGCAGCCAGTAACGGAGAGCGGGTGCTCCTGCTAACAGGCCCGTTCTGTAGCAGCACATTCCCCAACCGGCCAGTCTCACTGAAGAACATCACTGCTCATTGGCTAAGCAACCCTACTTTGGGGGCTGAAAAAAAACCCCAAATCTACTAAACGAGCAAACTCCCTGTTTACTGGTGGGGAGCAGCCCCGGCCGCCCCTCTTACTGCATGGTATGAGCCCTGAGTGCAGAATGAGTGTCCTGTCTTTTTATTTTATTTTTTTTTTTATGTTGTTGCACTTTGGCACCGTGGTGCCCTTTACACTCTTTCTCTCTCTCTTCTTCTCCTTCACCCCTTCTTCTCCTCCCCCCCTCTCTCCCCCCCACCTTGAGCCTGTCTGCTCAGATGTATCTTGCGAATGCAATGGAAAAGCCACCAAGTTAGGGAAGACAAAAATAGAGCTTGGGGGTGGGCTTTCCACCTTCCTTACTGCCTTGCATCTTAACTAGTTCCCTCTCCACTC
This sequence comes from Scolopax mira, assembly GCA_004320125.1. Lineage (NCBI taxonomy): Eukaryota > Metazoa > Chordata > Aves > Charadriiformes > Scolopacidae > Scolopax > Scolopax mira. The sequence goes on along the minus strand of BJBW01003706.1, from coordinate 11,506 downwards.
CAGCCCCGGCTCTGTCCTGCATCCCCACTTCCTCTCTTGAAAGGCTGCTCCTTTTAAACCAGTCAGTTTGACTTGGCCTTGCCTTTTTGGACAATACAGGTTATCTGTTTCTAGGCTTTTGCTTCCTGCAGGGCACACACAATATTAGCTCCTCCGTTTTTCCTTTCTTGGATGATCTTGGCTGACTTTTGCTCACGACTTCTGGGGTGGTTTTTTTTTTTTTTTCCCCTCGTGTTACACGCAGCACTGGAAACCCCCAGACTCTGATAGCTTTGGCCTTGTTGCTCCCATTTGCGTAGCAGAGACATCCCACAGACTCCTCTCCTCAGCTGGAATCTCTCCCCAGCCAGAGTGAGTGTGGGGAAGGAAGAGGGTTTGGAGGCTTTGCAGCACGAAGCTGGATGGGGAGAGATCCTCGGGGTGCTTTGTAGAGACCTTGGTCCTGTCTGTCAGCAGCGAAAGCAAAGTTACCCAAAACCCATCACCACAGGGGCAATACCTGCCCTGGGAGGATGGTGTTCGGGCTCCTTTCCTAATCTCTGTCCTCCTGGTTCATCCTCACATAGACTGGGACCTTCTTCACACAGGTCACAGCAGAGAGAAGGCCAGTGATAGCTGCTCTGCTCTCCCACACCGAGGTTGCTGCTTGATGAAATCATACGTGGCCACTTCTACTGTTGAGGTAGACTCCTGGAGGATGGGGCTAGTAGCCATTTCACTTTTGGAACAGTCTTAAGCTGTCACATCTCCAAAACCGAGATGAGGAGTGGCAGGGATTTGTTGTCAGAGCTGTGGGTAGAGGAGTGGAGGGATGTGTGCTGCTGAAGTGAAATTTTGGTGTCACCTCTCAACGTTAGAGGGTGGGAAATAACTCCTCTTCCCCCTGCCCTGGGTTCTAATCACGTTGATGGAGCTTTTCAGAGACTTTTACTGGGGTTTTTCATCCGTCTGTCTGAACCAGAAGTCTGTAGGTTTGTTGACAGGGAGGAGAACAGAACAGTCGAAGCCATTCCCTGTTCTTTTTGTCACCTGGCCTGTGTCACACTGACGGGGGGGGGGGACTGTAGTGGGCAGGAGAGCCAGTGACCCAGGGGTGGGGACAGCAGCGTTTGGTGGCCGGTGACACCCTGCAGGCCCTGGGAGGGAGGGGAAGGGGCAGCTTTGGGGGGCAGGGAGGTGACACTCCCCGCGTTGGTGACAAGTCACCTCGCTGCCTGCCCTTTTGTCCCCCAAAACCCTGTCCCTTCCCCTCCAGCCTGCAGGAGGAAGCTGCGATGTTGTTTCCCATTTCGCTCTGGAGTGTCCCCCTCCCTTCCTTATCCACAGTCCCAGTTGGCAGAGTGAGGTCCCAGCGCCGTGTCCCCCCTCCCCTCCCTCTGTACATCCCCCCCCGTTGTGTGGGAATTGCTGATGTTTGTCGGTGTGTCCGTGTCTGCTGTAGACCAGGTTTTGCTGTCCCCTTCTCACGGGCAGGTGTGTGCTGCTCTGCTCTCGTGTTGTTCTGAGTCACGGAGCTGGGGGGAGGGAGTTGGGGAGACCCTACTACTACGTACCGGGGTGTGGGGTGGGGGGTGTGGGGTGTGGGGGGGTGGGTAACTAGTGAAACAAAAATAGTTCACTTCCCACTGTCTTCTCTATGGATGTGTATAATATTGAGTGTGTGTCTGGCCCTGCTGTCTCCTAGCTGTTAGCCAAGTGTGACTATTAAATATGAGTATGGACTGTCTGACCACAGCCGTGTATCACACTAAATAAAGTTATTTCACCAACACCTTGGCTGTCCTGCTGACGGAGCTGGGGGGGTGGGGGTGGGTGTCTTTGGGGGGGTTTCAGCTTTATTTTACTCCTGGGTTTAACAGCTCCGTTGGGCACAGGGTCCCTAGAGTGGCTGTGGACCCCACCTGCTGTTTGGGCAGGTGAAAGAACTTCTTCAAGGTGGTGGCTGAAGCCTTTAGAGAACAGGGACGTGGTGACACTGATTCTTAGAGGTCGAGATTGCCAACTTCTCTGACAAACACTTGCTGAGGCAAGAGTGGGCTGGGCTAGAAGGCTTTCCCATTACGGTGGTCCCGTGGACTGGAGTGTCCAAAAATGGTGTCCTGGGGCTGGTCACCAGCTGCAGGAATTCCACCTGGATTGAAGTCCAGGATGGGCTCCTGAAGAAGGTACAGCACTGACTCCCTCAAAGCTGAGCTTGGTGTCAGCCTGGCAGGAGCACACCAAGGGGAAGAACTTTTAAAGGAAATCTCTGAGTTTTGTAGCCATTTTCTCTCGTGATGTGACCATCTGAGACTCTCTACACCGAGACTGGAAGGGGCCAGGAGCCTGTAGGCTCTGCTAGCCCTGCTGAGGGAGAGGAGCAGGGTTTGGAGGTGTAACCTGCTGTGCCTTCACACAACACAGCTCCTCCTGGGACTGCTTCTCTCACTCCAAAAGGTTCAAGTGACCTGTACTACCTCTGCCCGTCTGCTTCCCTGGCCAGGGAGTTACTCATTGACAAACTAAAGCTGCTCCCTTGGCAAGTGGCTAAAAAAAAAAAATATCCCACGTTGCTGGAGTTGTTCTTTTCCCAGCAGGGACCAGTAATTACCCATTTGTCCCTCCAGTCCTGGAGGATGGAATGGACTGTGGTGGCCGGGACAAACCCTGTTAGTGCTTTGTCAGTTAAGATACCTAAAACATGACTGTGTCTTGGGAAAGAATCTGCTCCTTCCTGTCAGCCCAAAGCCAGTCACAGGCTGCAGAAGCGTCTGAGTAATTAGCTCTGAGTAATTAGCTCTGAGTAATGGCGGGGAAGCAATTGCCTAAGGCAGGGCAGATCTTCCTGCAGCTCCCCTGGTGAGGGACCACTCAGGAGTCACCAAGGAACACCAAAATACTAGTTCTAGTATATTTTCCTCTGCTTCAGCCTTGCCCAGCCCAGCGTTCCAGCTAAGAGCAACCTGGCTGTGTCAGGGCTGTCTCGAGCAAGTTGCATTTGTGCCACCACAGCCCAAATCCTCCACTGCAGCAGCGCTGAAACACGGCTCCCAGCTCACCGAGGGCAGAGAAAAACACCCTTAAACCACAGCTGCCCCTCACCTGGGTCTCCCCCCTTCCTCCCACGGGCTGCAAGGACAGCTGGAGCCAAGCCTTGTCCCAGTTTTCTGCCTGGTGTTTCCCTGGGGCTGACAAAGAGCCCTCCATGGAGACTTCCTGGGTGGGAATGAATAACTCATTTTATTGTTTCAGTGATTACAGATAAGCAGAAACCACTGCACAGAAGGCCAAGGGCTGTCCTGATGCCATTCACAATGTGATTCTAGCACGTTTGCACCCAGATTTGCACGTTTGCAGCTGTGCTCCCCCAGCGCAGGGCACAGCAGGGTTCCACACCTCGACTGGAGAACAGGGAAGGAAAGGGAAAAGTTTGCCTCAAAGTTGGGGGAAAAGTTCTGATGGGAGCACGTGAGAGGGACACTTGGCTGTGCCAAGTGAAAGGAAGCAGGTTCAGAGAGTGAAACCCTTCACCACACCTGAGGGAACCCGGCCAAGTGCCCACAGCAGTTCAGGAACAGGCCCCACGTGTCTCACAGGGGTCATTAAGCAGCAAAGAGGTACAAATGTGCCTCAGCTAATTAGCGCCGCTAGAGATGGACACTAAATTTGTGGATTTTCCTCCCGTTCCTCTAGGTAGAGCAGAGGTAGGAGAGGGGGGAAGGAAAGAATTTCACATCACCAGAGAAAGTGAAGAGATTGATCTCTCGGAGGACAAAGGCCGTGCTCTGCTCAAGCACCCTCAGACCTTCTTGGCCTTTTATCCAGCACCAAGGGTGGGATCCAGACCCGGCAGAGCACTCCTTCAATTTAAATCCTGCTAGAAAAGAAGCACAGATCTTGCCAGAGATCCCACTTCCACATCAGCACCACCAGCTCATCGTTTCAACACCCAGTTCAAAGAGCACAGACCATAAGCCCCCTCCATCTTCCAGCTAAATAAGACCTTGTTGGCATCTCTCCAGGCAGGAAGCGGAGCCGGTGCCTGTGCAGCCAACAGGACAGTTGTACCTCCAAGCTGAAAAACTTGATTTGTCATCTCACATGTTGAGGAAAAGTAGTGTAGAGATTTTTTTTTTGCAGGAAGAGCCAGCAGACAGCTGCCTACTAGTGAACAGTTCGTTCCTTCTGTCTCTGGTAATCTGGAAGGGAAGAAGAAGAAGAGCAGGAGAGGCAGCTGATGGCAAAGGGGAATTAGTCAAAATATTACAGGAAAATATATATTCTGTTTATACCTCAATAGGTAATGTTTGGTACCCTCGTGGGTAGCAGCTGGCTTTAAAATACTATCTTTGCATCCCAGCCAGTCATTTCAAATTTAGGGCATTTAGAAAAAAAGTTTGTTTAAATTCTTCTCTTCCCTTGCTCCGTATTTTTCTTCTTTCTTTACTTAAGGATTCAGTTTTCATTTTATGAAGAATCCTTGTTTGGCTTGACTTGATTTCTATTTTCCGCCTCTTATATCTACAAACTTTACAGGTGAAGAAACTGTGAGTTAATACAGTCTTTTCCCTCACTCAGAATTTAAATAACCATAGGGAGGGATAAACAACACAAGCAGCATCCACCATTAGCAGAGGTCCACTAATGACAGAACTAATTCCTGTGTTATTCAGAGATAAACAGAATGTTCTACAGCTCTGAAGTTAATGTTTGCATCCAAGAAGCATCCCACCTTTTATCCCTGGATTGTTAAGCCCTGCTCCATAAGTTTTTCTATGTGGACCAGCTGAAACCAGTCCTTACTCTTTTGACTGGTAGCTGTCCTGATCTCCAAATCAAAGCCCAGTGTTCTTTCTGATCTGCAGGCTCTTAACACAATCTATGACTTTAGACTCATAACTGCTAAGCTCAGGTGGCATCGGTGGGGATGAGTGGCATTCTGCTTCCCAAGGAGAGATACTGCTTGGTGACTGGACTTGGAGCCAGGGGACACTTACTGTAGGGGAAGTAACGCACACGCATGGTGATCTCACGGGCTGTCTTCAGGATCTCCACAGCCTGAAAGCAGAAAGAGTTGCTCAGTGACCAGAGTGGGCTGGAGGATAGGAAAGAGGAACCCATCGGTGATGGGGTGCCACCAGCTGAGTTGGTGTGGGGCTGAGAGGCTGGAAGATGATGGTGTGTGCATGGACTCCCCCATCCTGTCCCTCCTCTGGGAGCTGGGCCTCAAAGAGGGCTCACCTTGCTGTGCTCAATGTCCTGGAAATCCACATCATTCACCGAGAGCACCTGGTCCCCTTCCTGCAGCCCAGCTCTGTGTGCATCCGAGTCGGGGATCACCTGCGAAGGGAAGAGCAGAGACAGCAGCAGTGACCCCCCCCTGGCACAGCCAGGGCAGCCCAGCCCCACAGAACCCATCCCACTCACACCAGACTGGGAAGGATGGGGACTGGGGGGCTGTGGTGCACCAGCAACAGCCACGGGCTGGGGAGGAAATGGTGCAGGACTGTCTGATTGCTGCTTGGTGAGTGGCAAATTGCAGCTACGAGTCTGGAGATGCATATAAGGCATATGACAGTCTCCACGCACACCCAGCTGGCTCAGCAACACCCAAAGGGACAAAACACAGGGAGGGAACGACAGAAGGACAGACACACCTTAGAGATGAAGATCCCCAGCTGTGAGGCTTTTCCTCCCCGGATGTTGAAGCCCAGCTGTGAGAGAAACCAGCAGTGAAGTGCAGTCACCCCCTTTGGCCCAAAGCCCTTCCCACTGCTAATAGGTCCTTTCCAGATGGAGCAAAGGTGTTGGTGCTGCAGCGTTCAGCCAGGCAGCAGCAAGCACCA
>BJBW01003705.1:104235-204871 GCA_004320125.1 Scolopax mira | reverse complement strand
GTATTACATTGATCATTATATATATCAGCAGATTTGAAGGAATGGATTCAAGCTTGGGACTTAAGCAGCATGGTATCTGCTCCATGTGGCATGGGACAAGTTTCTTTACATTTTACTTTCCATTCTTCAAGCACTGGAAAAGACATACTTTCAAAAGCAGTATCTGTTCATTCGAAAAAACCAGTAGATAACTCTTACGTATTAGTTAAATTCTTGTTACTTTAAACTTCCCATATTCCTTTTTTGGAAGACATAGGGTCTTTAAAGCTCTGTGGCTGTATTGTCAAGCTCTTTTGATGTATAAGAATCTTTGAGGAATAACTAATTGCTAATAAGAATTGCTGGTATTTGTTCACAGCGTAAGCGTATAATGGCTCACCCATCTTGGAGCAGCATGGGATTGTAAGAATGTGGAAAAGCATTTTCCTTTTCTGTCTGTACTTCATTACTATAAGTGGAACCCTTGATTACAGAATATTGGTCCTTAGCAGTACAGCACTCGTATCTTATTTGGAGCTCCTAAAATCTTCTATCATGCTGATACCTAACTGTACTCTTTTTTCCCATATTAATCATAGCAAGACATTCTTGCTTGAGCATTTGGGAAACAAGGACTGTAAAAGTTGGTGTGTATATTCTTGGGGTGTGTGCAGAATATAAAAGGGGAAGTTTTGAAGTCCTAGTAGTCCTTCTTGTTTATGTTATATTGGCTCCTAACTAGGGATAAATTTACTGTACACTGCTTGAAATTCCAAACACTGTTTTGTGGGATTCTTGACTGTTCCCTGAAAGGGAAAGTTGAAAGGGGAAGAATACTTTCTTAATCTGCTGTTTGGATGCTGAACCCTTTCTTGGGGCAGCGCTTCCTGAAGGAGGAAGGTTGAAAGGTTTTGCTGATTGACCACAGCTAGAAGAACTGGCATGACCTCCCGAGGCAACTCTCCCTCTCATATAGGAGGGAACTCTTTCAGATAGGTAAGACGGGCCTCTGTCTTTTACAGTACAAATGTAAATAATACCACAACGTGGACGTTGTTTTCTTCTACAATGGAATTTGGGCGCAGCCAAGTAACGTATTCAGGCAGGAAGGAAGTAGGTAAGCATTTGTCTGTTCTTTACCTCTGCCATAGAGATACCACAGGCAAATGGAGGATGCTTAAGGCTGGTATCTCAGGAAAAATCTGATCTAATTTCCACTCTGCTGCTGATCCACATGTCTTTCTATGGTTCCCAATCCTCATGATTTTAGCTTTGCTGCTATGTAGAGCACTGTGATTGTCGGTCAGTTAGCACATGTGTAGGGTGCTAGACTGCTTGGTCATCTTCTTCTGTTTCTCTCTGACAAGTGTGAACCACAGTCCCTGGGCCCTTTCTCCACAAACTGATAATACTTGAAAATTAAAATACAACGTTTTAAATGAGCCTGACCTTGGGAGGTCTAAAGGTACCCATCTTTGTGTTTCCATTTGTGGTTGTACCTCATGACATATATGGCATGACAAGTACCACTTGGAGATGTGTGTAACTAACTGTATTTCACCTTTTTTGTCCATTATGCTCTTTTCTGGCCTGCTTGTCTATCTAACCGCTGCCCAGTTATTCTCTATGGTAAGAGGGGGATGGAAAAAGGAAAAAAAAAAACAATTCTGAAAAAAGCTGTATGTTCCATTCTGAGGAAGCCCCTTTGATGCTAAAAATGTGATGATGTGGTTTCAAGAACAAAGAATTTCTGTATCTCACTTTCAGTTGTCTGCTCTTGAAGAACTTATCTTGTCTCTCTTACCAATGATAATTATTAAAAATTATTAATAGGGTTAAAATTAAATTCAGAATTCTAAGTATCTTTCCATGGACATTTATATGCCTTAGACTTGTGAATGCTCTTGAGAATTTGACACTGTCAGTTCATCCTACATCCTTCTCTGAACCTCTGCCTTGCTTCTCTAAGATGTGAAGTGCTCCAGGAGCAGAAGCTAGCACCATATATGCATGGTGTCCAGGGATACCATACGCTCATATTCTTCACAGCTCTTGAATGCTCTGGTCAGTTGGTATACAGTACTTTTTTGAAATTAACTTTGACCAGATCTGAGATAACACCACTCAGGCACCAAGTTTAGGCAGAGTAAACATGTTCTTGGAGACTGTTCACCTCTGAAGCAGTTGTACAGGCCTTCAACTGTACCCAAATTGGCAGAGCTTCTGGGAGCAGCATTAAATGGAGACAAAAGCAACTCTATCTGTCATGTGGAACAATGGAATAACCTTAGCTAGTGCTGCAAGAAAGCAGGTAGAGAATGTCTTTGTGCTGTGCTAATGCTGGGAAGTTAGTAGCAGGAGTCAGGCATAGAGCTCCTGAGAGCTTCTGGAAAGCAAGAGGAGCGAGTTTGCTTTCTTCCTTTTTTTTTTTTTTTCTTTTTTTGTCAAAGTTTAAGTTGATTCTCTCTTCTACTCTATTGCTCCCTTCCCCCTCTGCTCCCTAAGCCTGCTTTTGATTTGGTTTTATTGGCTAGTGAAAGGAATCATTTACTAGTCAAGGGCCAAGCAGTGACAAAGGAATGCAGGTAAATTAGTTTCAGTTCCTATTTCTCCCCGTCTTCCTCCTTTGGAATTTGAGCTTTAGAAAATAAAGTCTTTTTACCCATACCGCTCCACCACCTCCCCCCTGCCTTTTTCTAAAAGGATTCCCCCCTCACTCCCCAAACCTCTCTTTGAAGAACTTTGGGTTTGTAACTAAGAAAACCCCCATTAAAGTACCTAAAATGTCAAGGTGTACAACACATGAAATCAAACTGAAATGCATTTAAAAAAAAAAAGCTTCCTGCACGCACCTTAAAAATGCAGAAATAAACTGCGAGTGCCATAAAGCTTGTTTTAATGAATAACTATGTACACACTGGGAAATTTTACATGCACATATATCATGCTTCAAATGCTAAAATACAGTTAAAGTTTAAACGTTTTGCAAAAGAACTTGCAGAGAATCAATGTGGAGAAAACCTGTATGTTCAGTCTTTCATCACTCAGTGTTATTGAAGTATTAAGCACTAAGGTAGCAGTGATAGCATTCAATCTGTCCATTCCCTTTTTCTTTTCTTTTTTCCCTTTGTAGCTTGCTTTCTTTTGGACAGAATGCTTCAAATTTACCTGGATGTTTCACCAACTGTACTCTTACCCAAAAGTCTTTAGAGAATTGAGACCTTTTTTTGCATTGCATTGATGGCCTTGGTAAATAATGTAATCCAAAATGCTGTGTGCTGTTAAATAGTACAGGGCATCGTGTAGCATTAGTGACAGAAAACTGTCTGTTTCTCTTTGGTAGCTATTCCTGTTAGTTATTTCCACATTCTTAACATAAAAATAAACCCGTGATTTGTCTTTTTTTTTTTTTTAATGCACCAAAAAGTTGCTTATTAATTTTTTTTTAGTTGACACCATTTTGTGTTTATGAATGTGCAACAAATACTTGAAGTACAAAAGATCTCAGTTGCCCCTAAACAATAAAGTTTTTGACACCAGCTAGAAGAAGCCAGGAAATATAAGTTCAGACTGATATTCCCTACTCGCCTCACACTATTGTAAGTACATTTTGTGGGAGAAAAGCACAATGATGAGAGAAGTAAGAACACAGTGTCAATCCTAACACTGCATTTCCTGGCTTTTGTTGCTTTGTGTCACAACCTTAAAAAAATGTCTTCATGTTCCTCAAAAAGGGAGCAAATATAGTTTCCAGAATGTTGTCATATATATACAAATGTAATTTATCTGTGCAGCCAGAACAGCAGCTAGTGGGGAAGTAGAGTCTGAATTTTAGAAGAATTGTATTTTCCCAACCTGTATTTTCCAGCCATGTTCATGTAAAGCCTTTTCAGTTTGGAATTTCCAGCTGACATTTAAATGACTGGATACCAAAGAGTTCCCCTTCCCAATGGAGCAGTATCTTTCATTCAAGCATATGCTAAAAGTATTTTTTACAAATGATTTCTAAGGTTCAGCTTAGAGAGTCACTGAGACAGTTTGTGATTTAGAGCCACGGAATCAGTTTCTTGTCTCGTGGCAGATTTAGGAAGTACAGAACTTGCTTCAAAGTTGTGCAGTCAGACCGTGGAAATGAATGAATCTGATCAGAAAAAGATCTGTGGTCTCCTTACCAGAGCAATGATTAGGTTAGATCCAGCTGCTGTGTTGTCAGTTGGAAGATGTGTGTAAGAAATGGAGGTTTGGTTGTGTAAGAACTGAAGGACAAGGCGCTCCTTCCTTGCTTGGTGTGAAAGAAAAACATAGGTCGTACTCTGGAGATGATTAGCATATTCATACCTACATGATTGACAAATTGTAGTTGCTTTTATCTGACACAGTTGTTGTTTGGTGGGGTTTTTTTACTTCATAATTTTGTCAACAGAATTGGTAATACCTTCATGTGTGCATGTCTTTCTACATTTTTAACTTCTCAGACAGCTTACAAGGCAGACGTTTCTATTGATTCTATATTAGCTTCATTTAAAAGTTCTACGAGTTCTTTAAAAAATATTATTGTAAGTGCAAATGGACGTTTTCAGAGAGCTGTCCTGTATAGCAAGATAGGATCAAGGACGTATGGTTTTTATACAGATTCCCATCCTGAGACATTATTCTTATTGCACAGGTGAGTTTGGTACACAGGCATTTGCAAATAGCAAACTCAAAACCAGTAGATTTATTTAATGCATTTTTAATTTTTCTTTAAGTATATATAATAGAGGAAAAAGATTATCAGAAATATCAAAATCACATGAAATGTCCGGGTGACTTAAGAATTCTTGAGTCTAGTAGTGTCTTTATCATTGAAAATAAATCTGTGTCTGCTAGTAATCTAAAACTTAAACCATTGTATTTCCTGCTGCAGTGAACTTGTATCTAGTTTCACCCAAAAATCGGTTTGGGAAGGAAGACCTTACACAGTATTAAAAAAACCAGTGAAGACAATAACCATGTAATCATCTAACAACAAAAACTGTGGGATATATCAACCCAAATTTGTGCTTAATTATCCATCTTAAAATGTTAGAACATAATGAAATTTCTGCCTCTGTAGCAATTTTTAACAGATAAACAACAGACTCGGCACCAACAGATCTTCCTGCCTCAAAATACCATTATTAGTTTTCTCGTTTGCACCCTTGAAAATATTTTGCGTAGAGAATTATGTCTTAATGAAGCAATAAACTGGATCCTTATAGTCTGCCACAATTTAGATATCTTTTGCGTAGTTAATTATGTCTTAATGAAGCAATAAACTGAATCTTTACAGTCCCACACTTTAGGTATATTTATTATGCAAAAAAGTAACTAAATTTTACAGCTTTGAAACCAAGCTGAAATTTGCAGTTGTGTGAGATAGATCAGTACATGACTGTCAGGTCTTTACTCAGATTTTTCTAAAATGATTATATACAAATATGTCAGACTTTTCTTTACATGGTGAACGCTTTCCTTGCTTGAGTATGTTACCATTATAATATAACAATTTTTTGTTATATGCTAATGCCTATACTAATGATGGTTTTTGTTATATACTAATGCCTATACTAATGATGGTTAAACTATCAGGGAAAAAACCCAGTTTGTTCGTGAAGACTTTCAAAGAAGTGCGTGCTCACGCCATCTAGACCTGTAGAAGATTAAAATCTTCTGGAAATAGCCAAGGCAGAACGCCGCTCAAGTGGGTTTAAGGGGAAAAAGTGAGAGAGTGGGTTGTGTTTTGGGGTGTTTTTTTTTAACTATTTGAAATGCCCGGGGAGTTACTCTTGCGCTCTGCGCTTCCCGGCCCGGTGCGGGGCCCAGGTGTGGAGGGCGGTGCGGTGCCGTCCCGCCTCCAGGGGGCACTGTGACACCGCCAACTCCCCGCAACCTGCGGCTGCTTCCACTGCGCCTTGCGACGACAACAACAACAAAAAAATATCGAACTTTCAAACCCTTTTTGTTTTCAGATGTTCCAAACCAGTATTCCAGCAAAGGAAATGAAAAAGGGAAACTAAACGAGCTTTCCTTCTCTCTCCCCCCCCCCCCCCCGCCCCGTTTTTCTGTTTTCTATTTGTAATACTTTATTTCTACAACAAGCACAAACCACTAAAAAGGCAGAAAACAAAATATGAATTTTTCCTTCTTTTCACTGTAAACCTCTGTAAAACAATAAAAAAAAAATTTCTGGACTACATTAGATGGTCTGTTTCATGTTTCTTTATATTTCTCTCTTTTTTTCTCTTTTTCTTTCTGTTGTGTTCACTGAGCTGTTTGCATTTTAATTTTTGAGGAGGAGGAAAAGAGGGAATAATGTTTTGTAGAAATACACAGTAATTACCAGTTGGACTAAACTTAGTCCAAGAGGCAGCAATTGATGGCATAAAATGGTTATGTTTAATGTCAAAATACTTCCAAACAGGGTGGAAAGTTATAGTGGGTTTAGTAAGAAGCAGCATATATCAAACCCGATAGATTTCTAAAGAAGAAAAAAGTGTAACATTCTAAAGAAAAATGAAATTCAATAGATGATAAAGATTTAATTTTAAGTCTCCATCAAACATTTTCTTAGATTTTGAAAACAAATAATAAATGAAATAAAAGAACTATACTTGATGGATACATTTAATTAGGGTTTATTTACCATGGGCTATATAAACACTTTTGTTTCTATAAGGGTAAGGATTTGTATCTGCAAGTTCTGCCTTGAACATTTCAAGTTAAAAACAAATGTTTTAAGAAAAGAAACTAACATAAAACAGCCCAGTGTTGGCTTTTGTGTCTTTGTAAATGTCTGTGGCGGTTTCTTCTTGTCTGAAGGAAAGAGCCATTCATTAAATTAAAAGTGAACCAGTTAAACTGGACCTTTCATTGAAGAAAGTCTCCCAGTGATCCGTGCTTTATTTGGTGGATTGTCTTACAACACAAATAAACCGAGGGTTTTTTTATCTTGAGATCTAAAAATACTAGAAAGAAAGGAAATCCAAGCAAGGCAGAAAATACTAGGAAATAATTTCCTATTAAACAGACCCTCTGCCTCCATATATCTCAAATCATGAAAGTACGCAAGAGAGAAGGGCTCATATTCCTTTTTCTCTCAGGTTAAAAGCCAGTGACAGAGGAAATGGAATTCAAAGGTATCGTCAATGTTTGCAGTGTTCAAAAATAGCAAGAAATATACACTAAAAATCCATCACAAGTATTTGCTGGCAGCTACTAAATGCAGATGATGTTACTGTCTCTAAAAACAACTGAAAAAAGATAGGATTGTATGTGCATAAATATACTTTTAAAAATGCATAGATATTTAGGGCAAGTTCAAAAGACTTGTTTTTTTCTGAAGAAAATACTTCAGCATTTATTCAGATATCTGGTGTTGCTGACTTAAAACGAAATCCCACTTTGCGCTCTCTTTTTCTTTTCAAATATTATGCAAATCTTTACAAATGCTGCGGAGGAGCGTTGCGTGATAATAGACCTCAAAGCAAACAGTGTAGTTTGGAAGAACAGTTACTGTAAAAGAAGAAAAACAGCTTGAGAAATATTTTTTCTGCTAGACTTGGAATCTCGGTGGTTTTATTTCTATTTTTATGAGAGATATACATGTAGTATTTCCAAGACTAAGCTGTGTTTTATCACTGTATATTTAATAAGAAATGAGTAATGTTCTCTGAGATGCAGGACTGAAATTCAGAATAAAAAGGAGTCTTATACACTGCAATTGCACGAGTGCGTATCTGATTGACTTTTGCAAGGCTGCTAGTGGTTTGACATAATTTTTATTTTTGGACAGTGAAATTTGGATGCTGTAAAGGACGTCCTGAAAAGTCTCTTGATGATCATCACCCCAAACGTTCCTTCTACACATTGCATACAGGCAAGTATATTCATGTACGCGTGCATTCGCAATTTTTATCTTCTGTGAGCTCTAAAAATACCATTGGCTTTTATCTTTGCTTGTCAGCAGTGTCCATACGTAAATAGAGCACACCTCATAAAGCCTCTTTTGTGCCCACAATGAGCTTGTAATTAATACTACATAAAATTCCATTTATTATTAATAAGTATTAATACAACTTTTTTAAATACGTAGAACCATTCTCAGAATTGCGACTCTGACCTAGCATGTCAGGGATGTACAGATACAATAACAGCATTTCTTGTTTTAAAAGTCAAACAAAATTAAATTTAATTAAACAAATCTACACCAGGATATCTTAATAACTTTCCTGTGTATGAGATTCTTTTTAAGTCATGTAGGCATAACTATACTGATGGTGCAAAAAAACCTTGCCGATAGAAGCTACTGTTGTGAGTAGTACATGTATATTTTTTTTAAAATATCTGCATCTATTCACATGCAGTTGTGATATAAAGTATGTGCAAGTTTAACCCCTGTAGTTTCATGGACATTCCTCATGGGCAATGCAAAGGGGAGCCAGCTGGGCCAGACAGGGCTGTCAGACCAGGGAGTGAGAGGAAACATCGTGGGCCTAGGGTCAGTGGAAGTCTCTCCTTGGAAGAAGTTAGTGATAAAAGTTAATGGGTGCAGATGAGGAAGAGGGAAAATACCTGTTCTCTTTTTCTCATCTTCCCAGAAATTTGCTGGTAGTCTCTAATGTTTAACACTTTAATGTTTAATTCCCACTAATGGGAATTTTCTTGTATCAGTAGGTCTTCTCGGAATAGAAGGGGCATGGAGCTCTGCAGCTTTCTGCTCGCAGCTCTTCAGCCATCGTGGGAGTCGTGCTTCCTGAGAGCTCCTCCCTGAGAAGGTACTGTAGCCACTCTGTATAGAATTGGGTTCTATAAGATACCCTCTGTCATTCACTACTAAATGCAGCTATGTCTACAATAAAACATAGTAGTTACCAGTGAACTGGAAGATACATAGTAGTTCAAAAGCTTATTTCTCATTCCTTTACCTTTTATGGGACTTGCAGTGCAATTCAACGCTAAAAGTTGCAATGAAGTGGGAAAAGATAATCTCTGCTAATAATCAATTTATAAAATGAGTTTATAGAGATGATTTACCTTGAAAATTCCGGTCCAGAAGTTGGAAGGTAAACTACTACCAACCACACCCAATTTAGAAGGACTTGTTTTTTCTTACACCAAAACACAGTACGTTTCTGACTGCCATCTGACGTTAGGAGAGCAGATTTTTCTGAAGGCTTCAGTTCTCACCTAGGCAAATAAACAAGGATTCAAAATATTTTCTCCATCCAGCTCATTCCAAAAATCTGTCTCGTCACTCTGGAGCCTAAATGACAGCTTAGTCATTCTGAAAATCTGGCCGTTTGTGCAAATTGGAGCAGAATGCAAGTAGGTTTACTTTTGACAAAACAGTGCTGTAGACAAGGGCTGATTAGTCCTGGGTTGCCAAGTGCTCCTTTTTTCAAAGTGGCGATCGTTTGTAACCTGTGGCTTGTAACTGTCAGTGTGGGCTACTGTATGTCTGATTTTTTTTCCAGAAAAATTTGTTTATAAATAACATGGAACTTTGTGCTTTGTCCATTTGCCCAGGATTTCCTGACATTCTCCAGCCTTGCTGGAATTCTAGTTTTGCTGTGGCTGCTGAATGCTGGTGGGTATCAGATAGGCAGCTGCTGTGCTGTGCTCACGTGGAGGGTGTACTCTACCCTACAGTTGATCGGAACAGACACAGCAAACCTAAAATTCTCAGCATTTCAGACTGACTGCGCATGCTTGCTATTGATTGTGGGGCACATTCACATTTGCTGTGGAGTCACTCTGCGTGGAAGCACATACTGCTGTCTAGAAGCCCTTTCTGTCTAACAGACTTCACTGTGAGCAGTTTACAGCGTTAGGGAAAGTTTCTGCACACTTTTTTTGCACACTTGAACTTCAGACAGTTTCCTCATCCTAATTAAAGCTGGTGAGTGGGAGTGCACCAATGCTCTTCTGGCGTATAAGTGTTATTTTCTGACTGATACAAATGAGAAGGGTTTGGTGTAGCTTAATAATAGTTGTGCTTGGAAGAAATGTATGGAAGAAATACAGTTAAAAAGGAAAAAAAATTTGGTGTTGCAAAGGCCTAAAGGGCATAATCTGTAGTATCTGATCCATTTGTGTTAGGAGCTACTATGTTGAAGCACAAAACAGCCACTTGATTTCTTAAGCACCTGAAGAGGAGGAGAGGAAGGAGGCTTGAGGTTGGAGGAGAGGGGAGCAAACAAACCTTGGCCAAAGCTTTCACAACAGAAGTTTCATTATTTTAATTTAGAAACAGTCACATGTGTAAAAGTTGCAATTTTTTCCAGCACTTCCATTAGCACATTTGAATTGCAGGTTTTAGAAATCTTGTTACAGGTAAGAATGTACTTTTTATAAACTCTCAGAGAACAGTGAGGGCACCGAAATAAGAAACAAAAACCTTTTTCCTGATTTCCCCCCCCTCCTGCAAAGTCACCTAAAAACGAGGGGATTAACTATTATGAATCAATAGGAGGCACTTTTGAAAGAGGAAGCATTGCCATCCAGATTTGAGGGAAATGAAGCATTTATTGGAACAAAAATACACTCTTTGTTCAAACGTTACTTCATTGAATTGTGTATTCCCTTCTGAAGAGCATGAAAAGCAATTGAAGAAAATGTTTTATGCCACTCTTCCTTTCTTTTACCACTCATGTCTTTTTCTTTATGTCTTCCTGTTTCACCTTCTTTTCTGCGTGTCCATCTTTCTCATTAAATTACTAACCAATCCTTTTCTAATTAATGCCAGCTTAATTTAATGTTTAATGAAGCTGTGTCTGTGAGGGGCGTTTGATTTCTTTTTGTGATTCTAGCTGGACCATTGAGATTGGCAGCATCTGTACAAAGCTGCAAAGTCCCTTGGGGCAACAAGCAACAGTTCAGACTCCCTTTTTTACAAAGTGAAAGTGAGTGGCATGTAGGATTAGGAGAAAGTGACTGTAACTGTTTACCTTGCAGCGTTCTGAATCAGATTATATTTGTTCACTTTCTTCTAAATTAATGAAGATGGTGAAGTTAGGTACAAAGTTACTGTAATACGGCTGCAAATTGAGCTGGAAAAAATATTTTTAAGAAAAATGATGCGACAATGCATATGAATGTATTTCAGCTTGCATGTTGTTTACACTTATCAGAGACTTTTTTTGTTTGAGTACTCAAAATTTTTAAGCAGTTGGTCATCTAGATCACGTTATGCAATTTCTGTTCCATTTTAGTTACATATTGTAGTGTCAGAAAAGCCTTATCAGTAAGACTATGCATACGGTGACAGAACAAACAGTTGTTCAGAGGTAAAGAAGCACAACTCTTCATGACTTCTTCTCATTCCTTACCCGGAAACACAGTTTTTCTAGTGGAAAATGTGTTTGTGAATAGTGGACCAATATGGTAGTAATTACTGCTGCAATGACTTTGTGATTGGTTCTTTTCTGGGGATCAGCATATACTAGTGTTCCCTAAGAAGCACTGCTGGTTCATCCTGTTTTTCAGGAGCACTAGGAAGCATAATCCTCAGTTAAAGGTGTCAGTGTGGGACATATTCCATGAAATCTTGGGGCACTTCTGTGAATTAGCCTCAAAACAGCAGTGTTGTGCAAAGTCTTCCCAAGCTGCATTTAGTAGCAGGCTGCAGTGTGTTTCCTGGTGCTTGCAGGAGGGAGTGAAGTGGTGATTGGCAAGACGGTTTTGAAATGTCAGTATCTGAAACAACCAGGTGTTTTTGTCTGCAAAGCAAATCCGAGCAGTCTTATGACAACTGAAAAGTGCAACAGCACAGGTCTTGGTGTTGTCTCATAAACAGGTACTTACTGGTGTGAGTTAGGTATGGGTGTTTGTTGTTTCCAATCATAGCATTCCTTTATTTTTTCCAGTGGGATTGGAAAAACAGTGTCACTTTCAGATGTGTGATGTTCTCTGTCCGTCATAATCTAGCCCTTAATGATTTTATGGCTCCTACTGTCATGGTAATTAAGTTTATCTTCTGCTGGCACCATCATCCTGCATCATTTAGATGAAGACAGAACATTATTAAAGAGCATCATCATAGTTTTCCTGAGAGACTCTGCATTGAAGCAGAAAGTATTTAGGACACATTTTAATTTAATTTTGAGGTTTGTTTTTATTTCAGAAGAAAGATTATCAACGTGATTATCTACAGAATATATACATACTTTGAGACACATATGCTTCTTACACGACTCTCACCCATTGCTTCATACAACCACTATTTACATTTGGAGCTAGTGGTTTCTTAAATGCTCAGAGCCCACAATTGAGCCCAGATTTCCAAAAGTGCTTGGCACCCAGCAGTTCTCACTGAGACATTTTTATGGCCAGATAATCAAAATTGCTCAGCATGGTGGAAGCTAGGGAGTTTTGAAAACCTAGCCACTTATTTTAATGCCCAAATGGTGGCTGGGTTCTTCAGGAAAGCTGGTTCATATATTACAGTACCAATGACTCTGTATCAATCCTGCACTTACCTTTTTTCTTTTATGGACATACATACAGTCTATCATATATGTGCCCTTCAAAAACTTTCCCATTCATTCTTCCATATAAATTGTAATTACATTAGTTTCATTTTGAAAGTTGTTGGTACTGTACAAAAGAATCAAAGTTCAAATGAAAATCAGATCCAGTAATTATAGGATTTTCTACAAGCATTTTTCTTTTCAGCTTGACTTGGAAATGAAATAAAGACAAGAGACACCCGTTTCCAGGTTGAGAGGCAAACAAAACCAAATTGTAAAGCATGAGGGTTGCTTAGATGAACTGCTTCTTATAAAGGAGTTTGACAGCTGAAAAGAAAAACATTGAGGTAACTTGTAAAGTGAATAAGCTTTTAGCTGTTACATTCGCAATTTTCCGCTTAGTGTTGCCTGTCCTACTGAGCAGAGAGACTTGGTAGTACGTAATGTGCCAATAATAATAGTCAGCATTTACTTTGTACTCTGAAGACATTAACTAACTAGCCTAACACCCCTGTGAGGTAAGGAAATAACAGTATGACTGCCACCTCGCCTATGGCAGAGCAAACACACTAGCAGAGGTTAAAGTCAAGAGTTGCCAAGAGAGTTGCTGGTTATGTTGTTCCTCTCTTCTTTCTTCTGACAGTTGTGGAACTACCTCTTAGTGTCCAAAGAGACATGCTTCCTCTGTGCTATTGTAAGGGCCTGATCCTTATCAACAGGCATGCTGTACCATTTGTGGTAGTAAAGAATTACTGCAAGTATTTATGATGGTCAGAATATTTCACATCTGCCCTCAAAAGGCTTCTTTTTTACTCAGGTAATTGTTAGACAATTGTTAGCAATTCCTGTGCTTCCTAGAATTTCAGGTAAGTGTCATTAATAGCAGTCTCTCTGCCTCAAAGTCATTTGGAAGTAGAATGTCTCATACGTATGTGGATGCAGAGAAGCCAAAGCCGTGGCTGAGACAAAGAAAAGTGGGATATTTGGGTTTTGTGAGCCCTGTATTATATGATCCTGCAGTTCCTCGTGCTGGCAGTAGCTGCCAGCAGCTCAGCAGACCCTGTGGGAGTTGAAGTGGCACCTAGGCAGCATGCAGCTTCTGTCTCTGAGTGACCTAATGTCAGATTTCTGTGGGTAAAGGAAAGCATTGCAAGGTGCAGTGTTCCAGCAACAGGCATCATTCTCTCTTCACTTGCTGCCCAGTGAGGAGGCCATCTTACCAGAGTAGGTCATACTACAGGATGCCTTCAACTGGAGCCTTTAGGTAAGAACCAGCTTCCAGTGCATTCACCAAAGGACTTTCAGTTTTACATAACTCCTGTTAGAACAACACGGTTCCTTGCCAGTTACCATCTAGAAACAGCCCTTTTTTTGCTAATGGTTGGGTAGGGCTGCATTTTCAAAGCACCCAAGTTATTTTTCCTGGCCTCTGTTCTATTACTAGAAGTAACACAGATGCTTAGGAGTGTGAGTCTTGCTAACAGTCAGCAGATGGAAGCCCAGTTCTTAAAGTATAATTAGGTATCTGCCTCTTACTGATTTCAGTAGATAAAGATCTTTAAGTATTTTTAATATGTTGGTCTATGGTCTGAATTAATAGTTGGAGAGTTTTTACACTTCCCCTCAGGCCCCATTTTCCTCACTGCATGTACTCTATGCCTCTTGGCTCGACCACTAGCTTCTCTCTCAGAAAGCCCTGAAAGCACTGTACAACTTCTCTTTACAAGATTTGGTACACATTTTCCTGGAAAAGGAACGTCCTCAGGGTCGTCCTGCTCCTCTTTGTTCTTACACTGTGAAACACACTTACCTGCTATCCTCTCTCTACTGCTTGTAAGCAGTAAACTCAAAAGACAGGCCTGGGAGAGGTGGTTTGTTTGCAAGCCTGTATCTAAAAGGACTTCATTTAGCTAATAGTAAGCAATAATGTGAGTAGCTTTAGGGAAGAGATGGGTAAGAAGTGGCTTGTGTGGTGTGGGTTGATGAATTCAGAAGGAACTTGTCTTTTAATTACTTTTCTACTTTTGAAAATGTATGCGTCTTTCCTTCAAATAAAAGGAACTTAAGCTTTTTAGACAAAGAGGTCTCTGATAAAGCGTTATGACACTAACTGGTTGCAAGTTCATTCTGTTGCTGGATTACAGCAACCTTTGCCAAAAGTTGTATTTGAGGCTGGCTTAACATGGTGGTAAATGAACGCTTTCATCTGCTTTCTTCCAGCAACAAGTGCTAGCTTAAAAGTAAGGTGCTGAAAAGCACAAAATGCTATGTCAGTACGCATTTTTTTCCTAAAAGCATTACGAGGAGTGACTGGCACTACAATATGTTTAAATACTTTGTGCTGTACGCTACCAAATACGTAAATGGTTAGAGAAATGTTTATTATATAAGTGTATCTCCCTCCCTCATGTGGAGTGTTTATGACTTCTCTTGTCCTGGGTAGGCCTTTTTAAATGTAGTCCTTCTCTACATGCCCTCTTTCCCACTTGGGTTGGGTATCCTGTTTTTGCTTGGAGTGTCGCTCACAAAGTCTGAAATTAGACGTACAGAAACTTTGATTGCATAGTTGCTCTTCCTCCTTATACAGCTTAATTTCTAGGATAGGGGAATTTTTGCTAGTTAGTATTGCAAGCGAGCTCTTAAGAATGCTGATGGAATCAGTGGTTTGCTGAGTAGCTCTACTTCTCTAAATTCTCATATCAGGTGTTCAAGAAAAAGACTGCAATTAGTCATCGGCAGACAGCAAGGACAGAAAATCTGTTTTTTGGAAGGACAGGTTCCTTAGAGTTTAGAGATTTCAGTTAACTATGAAAGGCAATTTTTGCTTTTAACAACTATATTAATTTATCTCTCCTGTTAGGAATGTTTTCCATCCAAACAAAAGATTTTGCTGATTATATTGCCCTCCCTTCTCGTTTATTTTTCCCCATTGAATTATTCTATGTGATTACATAGGCTTTTTGCTGTTACTTTTCAGTGAAAGATGAGACTTGAAATTGGGCCAGTTGATAGTAAGTGAGTATTTGGAGACCCTAAGTACGATTAGTACAGGCTAAGGAGGTCCAGAAAACCAATATTCATGGCTGCAGAATTTGTGACAGCAACTGATGTTCTAGCTAACAGGCACGTTAGTTGTCTCCAGGTCTTCATCCCCTGTCTGTGCAAAAAAAAAAAATAAAATTGTTTATTTGACAGGTAGACAAACTTGTGACCAAATACACCGATTAGTAGCAATTACTGTCATTAAAAGAAGACCTCAAACAGTGGCCATTTCCTCAGGGGTCATTAAAAATCCATTGGCAGCTGCATGCAACTTAAATTTACAGCTTGAGCTCTTGCTCTTGCGTTCTGCCTCCTTTTGCCTTTGTAATTTCCACTGGAGAATTATTCACCTCCTTATATGAGCTGTTTAAATCCCCTGGTGGGGTAGAGAAGAGGCAACAGCTCTTGGTGAGACCAGTTGTATGGTAACACTGTACACCTTCATGCATTTATTTCCAGCTCCTCTCGTATTGTTATCCTGTTTTCTTTCTTCTTTTCCTACCAGTAGTTTAAGAGAGAAGGAGCAAAGTTAGGTAACAGGATTGCTACTGAGGCCTCAAGCTCACATCTTTCAGTATATAACTTTCATGTCATTTCAGTTGTGAATCCATCTGGTGTATAGGCTTTATGCAGCACTCAGTCTGCAAAATGAATGATTTAATTGCCCTGCAGGGTATGCAGACCAAATAAAATTAAGTCCACATGAGCTACTGTCATCTCTTCTGGCTTGACGAGAAAAGGTGATGCTAGATTTGAATCTGCCTTAGTGTTATTAAATCTTTCAGTATTTGGGGTGTGTCATGTTCTGGAATTTCATTAAAACCTTATCATTAACTAAAGGCTCAGATTTCTAGTCTTCATCATTGTAGAGAATAGTCTGAAGACATGTTCCCTAAGTATGATAGTCACTGAAGTAAGAGAAGGCAAATAAAAACAGTCCCTGCTTTGTTCTTTTTGGAATCTGAAGTTAGTCGTTGCTGCTTTTTGTTTCTTTATTTGTCTTTTTGGCTTGAAGATCCTGTGACTGACCGAATTCCTGGATTCGTGAATTTACATGTCAACTTTGCAAATACAGGAGGAGCAATTCTTGTCTAAAGAGTCAAGCTGGGAAGCTCTTGGAAGTTAGTGATGGAAAGCACCATACTTACTCTTAAGGGTTCAGTCTGGGCCAGTGTTTGTTGTATGGAGAATGTAGGTCTCACATGGCATTTGTGGCAGTGGAACTGAGGATGTTGAAAAGGGATAGCCACGTCTGTAAAATCCTATCAGGACAGGTATTCCCTTTCTGTTGGACATGTCTGTGAATGCCTCAGATTCAGTAATTTATGGAAGCAGCCTGTGTCTTTGCTTTATACCCCTTCAGGCAGAACTCTGTGCCGTGCTCTTTGCAAGCCCAGGATCAACCATTGTAAAATAAGTCCTTTCTACTGTCGAGCAAACATACCAAGGCCTTCTGATATTTTGCTTACCACGTAACATCACAGGCCATGCTGTTCCAGGAGAGCCTGCTTAAGCCTTTTGTTTCAGCAAAGTGCACACCTGCCAAAAATAACATGAAGGTTTACCAGCCAGTGTCTCTTCAAACAGTGCTCCTGCCCTCCCACATCCCAACCAAGGAATGTTTGTGTGTTGCTGCCAACTTCTGCCAACGAATACAAGCAGAGGGGAATGCAGGAACTGCCACGAAATTTCCAAAGGAACAAGGCTTGACATATTTTGGCCAAAGAGGAATCCATAATCCTTAAGGAACAAAGGTTCCACTTCCATGGAAATCAGTCTAATGGGAAGGGAATGGCAGGGTGATGCAATTCAGATTCAATGGGAAGTATCTAAAGTAAGTGAAAACAGTTCCTTAGCAGAAAGCAGGTCTGTGATCTTACGTGCCATTAGGATATATCTGGAATGTTGCCACTTTCTTCAGTGGAGTTGCTGTGGATTTACATGAGAATGCCATCAGAATCCAGCTCTTGGGCAGCTTATCTGACTTAACCCCACTGGCAGCTGAGGTTTCGATGTACCCCACCGAGGGCAAGTCTAGATTTTGAGCTTAGGATGTTTTCAATCGCTGAGTCTTTTCCAAATTTTCTTATTTGGAGGGCAATCAGCATCTGCTTCAAGTGTATTTAATGACCTCTCAAAAGGGAGCAGTCCATGGGCAAGGCAATAATATGTTACAGTGCCAGCCACCAGCCTGCTAGAAATGATACCTCTATTATTGAGTGTAAAAGGTTTTATGCTCTGACTCAGAAATTTCTTCACTGCTTAAATAAGATTCTCTGTGTAGAAATATCATGCAATATAATTGCTACTTTCTCATTGATTCTGTGACGTACAGATTGTGGAGTGCATCTTAAGCTCGAAGTTTTTTTTCTATTTAAGAATATTCTTTCTGTTACTTTTACTCAGTAAATGAATGTAAGGAAAAGGACACCCAGGATTTAAAACAGTTGGTGAGAGAATGACAACTATGTGGTTGTTTTATTGTCCTCCTCGTTTTTCTAACTACTACATAATCTTTAGTCTTTGGAAACCCCAAATGAATTATTGTTTGATTAATTAATGGGTTGGTTCCTTAGCAGGTATGATTTGTTGTTAATGGAGCTATAATAAGGCTGTGTTGATTTGTACCATGAATCCAACTCTTTGAAGTAAAGAACTACAAAGTATTAAGTATTCTCTGTGGGCGTGCAGAATTAAATACCGTGATGGGATGTGTGTAACACAGAAGTTAGAATTTATTTATTTGGGCCCCTAACCTTCTTTGTGGTGTGTTGTAAAGTGAAGGTCTGGGAAATTCCCTTCTTACTCTACCTCTAATGTTAAGTAGTTCTTTCTGTACTTTATATTATATGGCTAGTACTCTGCTGGGAAGAAAATTGTCCAGGTTTATGGTTTTGGGGGGGTTTGTTTGTTTGTTTTAAATGGTGTTAAAATGTCACTTTAGGTTTCTCGTTGTCAAGATTTTTTTTGAACCAACAAATTCAGTAACAGCAGTTCAGACCTTTTGGTCATAATGTTCCTGGGCTTCAGAATAACTTCAAGGGGTCTAGATCTAAAGTTCTGGCCTGGCTCAATCTCTGCTTGCAAGTAATCCTGAAGGGTCTGCAGGCTCGCAATGAGCCAGTAGCTTTACTGATTATCTGAACTGACCCTTGAATTTAAAGCTCAAGGAAGAACCAGGAGTGTGAGATCCTCAGTAATAAGAGGGTGAATCACTGGAAGTGGGACCCCCACTCCTTCCCAAATAGGTTTTAGGTTTCTGCCATTCTTCTTTGTTTCTATCTGTATTCTTTGAGTAGATTATTTCATTCGAAATCACTCTCCTCTGTATCTGTATCAGGGTAGTCATCAAACACATGATAGCGCTGCTTCAAAATGTCTTGTCTTACTAATAAGAGGTTGCAACTTGAAAAAGTCAGAACATCACTGGAGTAGGATGAGAACTCTTTTGGACCTTCTCTCTTTCAAACAACAAGTCAGTCTTTGAACAACATAAACTTTTCTTCTTGATGTTTTAAAAAAAAAATATCTCATCAGATAGTTCTTATACATTCACATTCGGAAAAATAATTTCATTGTCGTGTAGAGTCCTAATGAGAACTCCAGCAAAATGGGTTCTACTTATTTGTGCTTCTGCCTTACTTAAATTCTGCTATCTACTGTCTTTTATGGCAAAGTTGTTTGAAATTTATTTTTTTCAAAATTGTATGTGATAGATCTGATCCCCTGTAGCTGGTCTTGGTCGTTAAGGAAAGCTTAGCTTAGCAAGGATTCAATGAAGAAATACTATGTGTACACAGGTCCTTATTTATTGTTACTATCCTTAGTAGCCGTTATTCTTAGTTGTGAATTTATGAGCCCTGAAATGTTGCTTGAAATGGATAGTTTTTAAAATGTATAACATCGGTTCTACTTATTTCAGTTCATATTCTGGTCTAAAACCAAACAAACTTTTCTCAAGAGAACCAAACACTAGTAGTTCACATCTAGGAAAACATCTTCTAAGCAATTTCTTTGAACTTGAAACTCAAGTGTTCTAATCTGGATTGCAATTTCACAGGGACAGTCAAACCCTCAGGTCAAGGGGGTTTATAATCTAATTCTAAAGTTCAGAGTGCACTAATCTGAGTAGCTGGAGTTCTCATTAGGAGATTCAGTAGGTTTGAATTGTTCTGTAATTCTAGTCTCTAGTAGGCATTACAAACACACAATGATGCAATAAAATATTAAGTGATCCTGGAAGTGAGCGTAATGGAGACTCTCAACATTTAGAGGGGATCCATTGACAGTGCATTTGAAAACTTGAATCCAAGGATCTGATGGGAAACATGCAATAAGAGAGGGCGTAGAACTATGCTACTTTATCCTTCACAGCACAATGAGCTCAATTGAGTTTTACGTCCTTAATATTGCCTGATGGAAGGTTTGGTAGAGTAAAGGATGAGAAGATGTTTGTAGAATAGAAGTTCCTGTATATTGGATGAGAAGATCTGTAGTAGTTAACGTCCACAGAAGTCGTCTCCCTTTTAGCAAGAGTCCACAGAGTGCCAAGTTTGGAGCACTCCTCAACCAGTGTGGTTCTTAAAATGTTTTTTGTAACTAAATTGAAAGTAATTTGACCAAGCTTTTATAATTATTGGTTCCTCTGTCTACCTGAAGGGGATGGGAAATGAAGCAGACACTCAGCTGCTTGCTCTTAGAGCAGAGACTCTGGTGTTGGTATAAGCAGTAGAACACTTGGCCTTCCCTTCCCCCTACATCATGACCACTTTTCCTTTGCAAAGCTTTTATATAGAGTGCAAGAACCTATAAATAACAAGGGAGCCTATAAATAAATACAGCTGTGAGCCGACAAAGGCTTCTGACAAATGATGTTTATTGAATTTCTCACGTGTGGTCCAGTTTGAATCCAACTGTGGGGCTTGCTGAGTTCTCAGAAGTAGATTTTGTGCCCAAGCCTGGGATTCCCCTGTGTTCGGCAGAATGGGGAGCTCTCTGGCTGGCTGAATGAAAGAGAGCAATGGGAAAAAAGAAGAGGGTGGTGGTTGGTTTTATTTTTTTCAGTGAAGCTAAGCTTATGGTATTAACTTTAGACAAACCAGTCCAAGATCTAATGCCTGTTGTTTACATGAGAGGGTTTATGAGAGAAAACAATCATATCACTGCAAAGTGCTGGCTGAAACACGACACTACCCTCCAATAATTAATCCTGTGTCATTGTCCTATAGATGCAGTAGTTCATATCTACATTTAAGTACATTTCATTGTAGCATTCAAAAATCATAGTCAGGGACGTAGGTAAGTATGGCCTGTTATGGAGGGTGTTGTATGGACAAGAAAACAGAAAGCCTCTGTCACAAAGAGCTTGAAGTCATGCACTTGAGCAGAAGTTCCAGGTCGGCTGGGTGCATAGAGTTGGTTGGGTCTGACCCATAGCCACCATGGGAGCTCTATTCAGGTAAATTGACAAAGCATTAATTACTTCAAAGGAGAGCTAATGAGGCAATAAACCACAAGGGTGAAACTCAAGTGGTTTATGGTACCATTAGTAGGCTGAAATGGAATTATAATTAGACCAGGGCAAACGATTCATAGTCCACAATTTATCCAATGGATTAGTGCTTGTTTCTGTTCATGAATTATGCACAAGTAGACATATTTTAGGAATGTATTCATTGTTTGAAATTGCTCAGCAGCCACTTTATACGGAGGCGTTTCTGCCTGTAGGAGTAGCTTTGTACAGTTTGCGTCTGGTTTCTGTTTGGTTGGAGACCTTGTGCACGTATTTGTGTTCTGTAGTGGGCCACTGAAACACTATGATATTTCTATTTCCTGGAATTTTATTTAAAAAAAAGAAATAGATTAATTGTTCTGGGTTATATAGCAGTTACCTAAACCTTTCTTGATCCTCAGGGATGGGATTTTTGCTTGAAGAATAGTCCTTTTGCAAATAGCTCAGCAGTAGAGAAAGAACCTCAGTAATAAAGCTTGTGTGTCCAAATAAAAGTGTGGTTCAGAAATGATGAAACGGGCTCAGGAGAGCTTTGTTCTACTGCTTAGATCTTGACTTGAGTTAGGTGCAGAATAATTCAGATGTGCCTTTGAGTGACCACCTTATCTCAAGCTTTGAGGTGGCATGGGGTTGAACTCATAAAATTCCTCTTGGAGCTCACCCAGTTTGCATAAAATACTTGTATAATATAAGAGGTGATCCTCTGTCATGGGATAACTTTCTCGTCTCTGCTATGATTGGCTTGGAATTATTTTAACAGGGGAAAAAAGTTGCTGAGAGGGATCTAATGTTTGGAGATGACTGACATCCACTGATGCTCCTTGTCCCTGGATGATATGTTTGTGTCTTTATCTTCTCGCACACAGACTAGTGTGTAGCAGGCTTTATTGATGACATCCAGCTCCTTTTCAGACGAAAAATATAGGTAGCACTCCTGAGTACGAGGTCCCTAAACTGTCCATTAAGGTGCCCTGGTGTGTCAGCCACTCAGTTGAAATGTTCTGGGACCACTCTTTTTCCATTACTCTGTTCTCTTCTCTGCAGACCTATTCAGAAGAGACAGAATTAAGGCACAGCCTTTATCTTGGTCTAAAGCTGCTGTGAACACTAGTCTGTTAATCAGGCATTTACTTCTGTGTATCTCAGGTGGTTGACAAGCTTAGTTCCTGGAGCAGAGGTGCTTTGTGCTGCCCACTGGTCGCCTGCCTCCATGTTTGCCTTCCTGAATAAATCATGTGTTCTCCTTTCTGTTCCATGATTTAAGAGCTTTAGCATATAGCTCTTGTTTGTTCTTGCTTTTGTTAATAAGTAATCATGAATTATCCATGAATGGGCTAATTAGGCATTAACCATATATTATATACCAACCAAAGAATCAGATCTTTCATAGACATCTATGTAGGTAGTAACTTCTTGAAATATCCCTGGGCTAGGAATGTCTGCGTGTATTAGGGAAGATCTTGCAGATTCTGGCCAGTGGCATAGTCACAACATAACTCAAAAATCAAAACAAGTCATACATGGAACACAATGCCTTGTAGGGGAGAAAAAGGCAAGATCCCAAATGATGTAAATGGTGAAATATGGATCAAGAATTTGGTACCATGTTAACCTTTCAGAAAGGTTTGGTTTTAATGTAGGTAGAATGAAATCTGAAATAGAAAGACTGTGTGCAGTGAGATTGTTTTGTGGATTCTAATACTGTGACTTTATTAAAAAAGAGGCAGAGAGAGAGAGAGATCATAGCAGTTCTGGGTACCTGTTAGCACTCTTCTGCCATGGTAGCTTAAGACTTCTGGATGCAGTGCAGCAATGAGGACAATCATTAGTGTAGAGTAGGAGTAAAGTGAACAGAAACTCCATTAAAGAGTCCTAGAGGTGGCTAACGTAGAGAAGGAGGCAAATACCCATGTTGCAAATATCATGGAACCAGGAGTAAGTGATGCTGGTGACAGAAGTGTTGTCAGTAACGTTAGCAGTAATTCTTCAATGAACCATATGCCAAACTGTGTCTGGTTCTGCTGCCTGGCCACAGGGAGCCTCATCTGGTTCTGTCTCCTCCTCTTGTCTCTCTCAGGAGGTCAGCAGTGTCTCTTCAGCCTGCCCTCCCCTTGAAACATTTCCTCAGGTAGCTGATACCTGCTGGGCCTCAGAACGACGTTACAAAATGCAGTCTTGTGATCCCATAGTGCTTCTTTCTGAGTCTCAAAGGTTTCTAGCTGCCAGACTCTGCACCAGCAGCATCCCCACTTCAGACTTTTGGTATCTGGTTTTGTACATGACCCAGCAAAACCTCAGTCCAACTCTGAGTCAGTGTACAATAAAATAACAAAGTTGTCATTTAGATGTTTGAATTAAAAAGATTGTGCAGTCTGTTTCTACCAAATGACTTTTCCATCAAATATTTATAAGGTTGGCTGTTGGGTTTTTTTCAGAAGAAAAATACCAAGAGGCATAAATCTATATTAAAGACTAAGTGCCTACCAAATGGAACTTTATGCGCATTTGCTGTGGTTTCTCGCTTTCTTTTTACTCAAGTGTTACAGAGGAAAGCCAGCAAAACCCACAAAATTGTTATATTCTCTCTTCCATCTTTTAGCCTCTAAATTTTAGTTTGAATGCTGCAGTTTTCTCTAGCGTGCATTTCTGGATGCCAGACTAAAGCACAGATGACATGATACATGATGAAAGCCAAAGGGTTAATCTTCCAGGGACTCAAGACTAATGGCCCAGTAATGCTCACCCAAGAGGGAATTGCTGTGGCTGTTTCAGATCTCAGTCCTAGTCTCTTGATAATAATTTGGAGATTTTTATGAGAAGTTTGGTAGCAATAGGAGTAGCTTTTAATAAGGGACAGCAGTGCTTGATATTGGTGTACTGTGCCTTAGATCAAAACCCTTGGTCCTGCCTTTCCTCTTTGTGCTACTGCAATAATTGGCTCTAGGATTGCTTTATATAGAGCTACTGTGATCAGATTTTTGGCACAGCCCTGGAATATGTGGGTCTTTCAATTCCTTTTCAACTCTGAAATCAGGGTAGGAAATTTCAGTGCAACTTGTGGGCACTGACATTCAACAACATTATCAACAGCAATACTTATGGTGGGCTCTTGCTGCAGTCATACATTTCCTGGCACCAGAGCCCACTCTTTTTTAATTTACTTTCTTGTCTTCCACTGTTATTAATTTCTCAGTATGGTGAACAAAGGCCACCCTCACACTAGGTCCTGTGTTCCCAGATGCTGAAAACGCTTCAGTGAAGAACCCATAGCTATGTTAGTTCTCTCCAGAGATGTTTGGGACACTCATCTGCTGTTGGAAATGAAATCGTTACAGTGTTAACTCCTGAACCCTCCTGGTGGAGGTCTGTGTATGGCAGAAATTCAGAAGAGACTTCTATCCCTTTCAGTGCACCCTTAAATTTTCATTAAAGCGGCTCTTTACAGCTTCCCCTTCTCTTGTCTTGCTTATTATACACGTATGAGAGACTCTGTATTCCTTTTGTGAGCATATATGCATGTGGTACCTGACTGTTTCTGTAGGTATGTGTATTTACATAGATGTCTTCATATATAGATGCAAGTATGATTATATGTGCATTCAGACAAGTCATGGAAAATATAAATGTATCCTTCTGACCATGACTTGTGAGCACCACACAGGTGTGTGCATGGGAGAGTCTGTGCAGGTCTGCACGGTGTCTCATGTAGGTATTGGATTCATTGCTCTGATTTTTGCTGCTGTGAGAATTCTGACTTGCATGCAAATTCTCTTGTGCAAATGGTTTGGGTTTTGGGACTCCTCCCCCTGCTAATGTGCTCTACCAATCTCTCTTATTGAAAGAAAGGAAAAGGTGGAAGGCGGGAGAGCGAGCAGTGTAAAGGTCAGCCAGCATTGCAGCCTGACGCAGAGATTTATAACCCTCCAAATTCTCCCTCTCTCTGGCAACATGTCTTTACAGACTCACATTATCTCTATTAATACCAGCCACAAGGTCATTACTCAGGCACTGAGCCTTCTTCCAGCATAAATATTTATACAAGGCTGACCTGCGGCTGCTGCGTTTGCCTTTTATTTGATTTCTGCCGCCTTTTGTGTCTGTCAGCTAATGTCTTTAGCTGCTCTGTCTGGGACAGGGGGAGCTGAGAGAGGAGGCGGGGAGGGGTTAAGAAGGGAGTGAAAGAGAAGGAGGGGGAGTCAGGGAGATTGAAAGAAGAAAGAGAGGAGAGGGATGGACAGGAGGTTGATGTTTCATATGAACCCCGTTGAACGAGACGTAAACCCTTTATGTCACACCAGGTTAAAATTTTTAAGAGGTCTGTATTTTGCAGTTGTGAAAATTTCCTTTTACCTAATCAAGAAGAGAAGAGTACAAGAATCCTTTATGTATAGAGTATTGCTTTTGCTGGAGATTAATGGGATTTTAGAAGCCCAATTTAGAGAATAAGCTAAGGATTGTTTGCATGTAGATATAAATAAGTGAACACATAAATACACTATCTCACAAATTTCCATCAGGCATGACTTCATGGATGTGCATCTCTACTCACCTTAACACACTAATACTACTCCAAAACCTTGTGTCTTGGCTCTGTCAGTCGGGTGCAGACACCTCTGGTGGCTGAAGGGGAGCTGAGGTTGCTGTGGCTCTGGGGGATGCATGTTCTGAGGGGCAGGTACAGTGGGTATCTGTGCTGTGGCCCTGTGCGTGTCCTTTAGCTTTATGGGACAATGGTCAGGTCTGTATTCAGAGTTTGGGGACAGGAATAGCGAACTGAGAGAAGTGTGATGCTGCCAATGACTGGTTGGAAGTAAGCCTTGCAGGTGAGATAAGAACACAGAAGCTGAAGGGAAGAATCATGAGTTTAACCATGCACTAAAAAAAAATATATATATTTATATATTGGCACAACCTGCCTTCATTCTGCAAGGGCTTGATATTTAAAGGTACTTCCAACTCCTGATGTCCCTGTCCCTCATGAGAAAACCAAGGAGCTTTTCTGTAGCATTGGATTAGTACTGCCTTAGCATTTGCTCTTTTGAATCACTTTAAGACTGGTAATTTTACTTAATTAATTTTGCTTTTCTCTGTTTCCCTTAGCTATTGGATACTGCTAAAGGTCAGAAGAGGTCAATCCATCAGATAGACCATAGTTTGGAACATATAGCAAATGGTACAGTCGACTATGATGGGGGGTTTTTTGTTGTTGTTGAAGAAATACTTTTCAGTGTTTGCACAGGAGTTCTCCCCTTAACACCCTTTAAAATTTCAGTCAAATAAGAGTAAAATTAGGCTAACTTAAAATTGGGTCTTCAGTTTTGTTTTTCTCTACTTTCTGAAAGACTCCTTTATTTCCTTCTTTCTTCCTTTTTGAGGGTTTGAAAAACGTTTGAAAAACTACCATCAGGATGCAAATCCTACTCAATGCTATCATGTCAGTGATGATTGGAGGGGCTCACTGCAGAGTGAGGGTACTTTCTTAAACTAACATGTTGTCTTTTGTTATTACTGTAAGCAAGGATTTTTGAGCTTGAATCCCTTTGTGTGGTCCTGGTCTTTCAGCCTGACTGAGTTGACTGAACTAATCACCTAGCTATATTTCTGAGAAACTTTTAGGTTTTATTGTGTGCAGCTGCCTACGCCCCTTCCTGAATGCAGAGGTTTTCACTACAGGTCTTTGAACCGTTTTGTCAATGATGTGGGAATGGCTTATTTCAAGAATCTCTTCTTTTCTTTACCCTGCCCGAGGATATTTTTCCTTTATACTATTGATTCTGTAATGCTGCATTTGCATAGGACCAAAGCTACCTCTTTTGTCTCTGAGTCAGTTACAATTTTAAAATTGAAATACACCAAAAAACCCCCAATATCTGGTGTTATTTTTATAGCTTGTTTTCTCTATAGAAGATCAGGAGTTTCATGAACATCTCTGGTGACCAGGCACAGCATATTCAAGTGATTCTCCCAAACCCATGTGCAGAGCTTGTTGGAAGCAATCTTTATCCTGTCTGATTCTCACGGGTAGCCATCAGTCAAGCTGAAGGCCACTGGTTGAATCCTAAACTGTGGAAAATATGACAGGCAAGAATGATCAGCGAGAAGTAGTAATATTTCTGCTTTTTCAATACAGCTTCTTGAATCTCATGGGCTAAGTAAGTCTCTGAGTATACAACTCATGCTTTGATGTGCTCTCAGAGGCACCCACATTATGATAGAATGTCAGAAACTGTGTTTCAAATAACAGTCTTTATTATGAGTCTATATATATTTACATAGCTAGCTATATACATGCATATATACACAACAGAAATAGTCTAATTCTCATAGTGTTGACACTTTCAAGAAGCTTCTGCAAATTAAATTCCTTACCGTGCTACCCCAGGAGGAAAAGGAAGAGAAAATAACTGGTTTTATTCTCACTGTTGATTGTTACAAGCTGCTCAGAGTGGCAAAATAACTGGGATGTGAGGGGGAAATGCGGTTGGATTCTGCGGATGATTACGAGAATAGGGGGATTTAAAGATGATTGGGGTGTCTCTCTGACTTAGTACTGTCAGTAATATTGAGTTTCTGTAACTGAGCTGATATTGGTAAGGAAGAAGTGTGGGGGACTGTTCTGTTACTGGCATCTTCATCCCCAGGGTCTGGCCTATGCTAGCACAAGTTGCAGGCAAATGTGTTCTGTGAGGTGAGGGAGAGTATGACACCTCATACTCATGTCTCTCCTTCCTAACCTGGCAGATGAAGCAGTGGGAAGAGAATTCTGCAGTGGAATGGAAGGGGGAGGAGTTCTGTAGCAGTTCCACTGAAACTGGAGAAATAGAATTCAGTGGGGAGGTAGTTGTATAATGTACACAGTACAGTCTGTCCCCTCTTACTGATTGTGATATTGAATACTATTTCTCTTAAGCTGTCTTCACACTTGCCTTTTTTGGTTACTCCTGTCAAAACAGAAATCTACATCTCGAGTATGAAAAGAGAAGTTCTTGTTGAGGAGCTTCAGCTGGAGCTATGGAAGCTGAGAAATGTGCATGTGTATGTTGTGTATGTATGTGCAAGCATTTGCACAATGCTCACACACACAGTGGTTCTTTGAGCATTTTGAGCCAACTGTGCTCTGGAAAGCACTGTCTCTTGTCATTCTTCTGGGTTTCCTGTTTGTGAGGGTCTGTACTGATTTAGATTGAAGAACTGCTACAAGCTAAAGCTAAGCACTACTTTTTTTTTCTTCTTAACACCGATGTCAGGTTAGAAGGTGGCATTGTTGGGAAGAACAGGGCCAAGAAGATGGGAAAGAACAAAAAGGGTGAGGCCATTTCTTTTTGGAATTTACATGGAATTTCCATACCAGCTTGTGAAACAGTAGTGGTGACTCCAACTGTGGGACACAAATTTCAACAAAAAATACTTGAGTAATGATCAGAGTGAAACAATTCAAATACTCACCACTAACATTCAGCTTTAGTTTGAGGACCGTTATCTGTTCTCACTTGGATTTAGTCAGTATGTCCGTCCTTTGAATAAGGTATAGTGACTCTTTAATTCCCTCTTTTCTTTATTGCTATTATTTCACCCATTTTATTTTGTACTTGACTGCATTACCTCTAAAACCTGAAACTGCTTTTCCTAGGCCAGCCTGAGGTTCTTTATGAGAAATAGTAGTAATTCATCCAGGAACTCTTTGCTCTGGTTTTCTTGTCTGCTTTTATTCCAGTGATTTA
The DNA here is from genome assembly GCA_004320125.1 of Scolopax mira. Lineage (NCBI taxonomy): Eukaryota > Metazoa > Chordata > Aves > Charadriiformes > Scolopacidae > Scolopax > Scolopax mira. Next base: position 176,129 of record BJBW01003705.1, on the reverse strand, counting down.
AGCAAGTTATGGCAGTCCTTCCATGTCAGTCTGATAGCATCTTAATAAACACTTTTGCTGGTATCGGATAAGCCCTTGTCCCATATAACAGCTTAAAATCTGGAAAGCAGGTTTGTATTTCTTATCCATATGACTTTTTAAAGTTGCACTGTATATCCTGAACGCTGGGGTCAGTGAGATTAGTGGAGGATTTAGAAAACCTTGAAGAGTGCCTGCATCCTGCAAGATCAGTTCTTTCCAATAATTGGGCCCAGCTTTTTATTGACTAAAGAGTTGGGGCTACAGACCATAAGTATGTGATTTGTGACAAGGGTGTCTGAGGACCTGTGTTCCAGAGCGACATGAGTTCTCATTTAAGAGGCAGTGAAGAAAATAGTTGTATCTTACCCTGTTACGTGTAAAGAATTTCCCAGAAGAAGTTAGCAGGAGGTGAATGTGGAAGAATATTTAGATAACTTCAGTTCTTTTTCACTCACACAATTCCCAGCCAGTGATTCAGAGCTGCTAAATGACTCCTGCCATCTCTACCCCCTAGGAGATTTGGGGGAGTCTCTGTAGGAGTCACAACGTGCTACCAAGGCAATGCACCTCAGCATGGAGAGCCTCGTGTGGCCCTCTGCAGCCTATGGATAGCAAAAGGTTTTCTTTAACTGCTGCTCTAGGAGCTGCTCAGTTGCTGTAGCTCCATCATTTTTCTTCCTGCTTTGCTGAGATGCCTGGTTTCAGCTAGTGGGTTTCATTGGTTTTTCTTTTTTTCTGTTTTTTTAATATTGATAATATACAGGGTCTAAGCCTGTTAGTAACACAGAACTACATAAATCTGCTGCTGATTTCTATTATGAATAGTAAAGTCCATCTGAAACTGATCAGAAGAGGGTGAAGGTGGAGGAGAAGAGCTATTGATTAGCTATTGAATAGCTAGATAATGGCTAGTTAAGGTAGATACGCTTCAAGTACTTCGCAAATATTTTAAGTGTATTTGGGTAATTTTTATTATAAAGCTGTGCTCGTGAATTGCAGTGATGGGCAGATGCTAAAATCTTACACAATTCAAAACACTTGCTTCAGTCCCAAGGCTCTGGGCACCGAAGCAATTTTCAGTGCCTGTATGATGAGAACTAATAGTGACTTGTGAGCCAGGAAACATGAGTTCTTAACTTGCCTGTGGTCATACAGCACATTGATTTCCCTCCTTAGTGTCTCAGTGCTTTCATATGGAATACGGTGCTAAGGATACTTACCTTGCTCTGTGAAGCCCTTTCTGATCTGTATGTGTTTAGCGATGTTATGCTGCACAGCATGGGCTGCTTCTGACCTGTATTGCCTGTGGTTAATAAAGCAGAGAACACGGAAAAGTAAAAGGATTGAAAATCATGAAAGAAACTCTTGCTGACTTGCCATTAACTGAACCACAGACATTTTGACACTCAATGCTTTTAAGAAGAAAATGAAATTATCTGGGTTTTTTATTGTTTGTTTTTTATAAATTTGGCAGTTGCACTCCATTTCAGGTAAAATCTTAAAATAAATCTCTTAGAGGCACCAAACAAAGCAAATTTCTTGCTCTAAACCCCACTCTTGATTCTCATCTAATGTGAACCATATGCAGTTGCTGATGCATATGTGAGTGCATGTTGTGTGTGCATGTTCCTGTACATGTTTGGTGGTGGTGCATTTTAAAAAATACATATGAAGGATGCTGAGTTTTTGTGGAGAGGACAGGCCTTTATATCTTTGAACCTGAGTTCTGAAATGAACCATGTGGATAAGATCAAGTGTTTGAACAACAGTTTTCTATTCAACTCACCTGTTTGGTGGACATTATATAGTGGTCTCTTAGAAGAAGAAGAAGCAATCAAATATATATCAAAAACTTTTGAATTAAAACAAAGTCATGAAACAGAATATAAAATCTGTAATTGCTGCAAATTGTTTGCTTATTTGGTGAGAAATACTGTTCTCTGCAAGCACTTTAAGTCACTGCTTTAGCATAACAAAATGCCAAGCAGCTATTGGTGTGCCTGATTATGTGTGTGAACAAAGGATGATGTAAAAGAAATACTCCTGCTCAGGACATCAGGATTTCCTTACTGTTTATACTCCCCTATACAGTTTCGAGTGCTAGGTGTAATATTTCTGAAGATCAAAGTTCAAGTACTGTTTTACATGAGATACAGTGGGATTTTCAGTGGGAAAACTTGCAGCCACTGCTGGAAGTTCTCTCTACATTACTGATGGGAACCAAATCGACATCCTGGCATTGATGTAATCCGTGGATCTGGACTACAGATCTGGGGAAAAGTGTATTTGCAGGATTACAGTGGGTTTAAGGAGTTGAATAGCAAATGCTGAGAGACTAGAGGAGAAACAGCTGATAGGGAAGATGCTGAAACTGTAATAACCATTTTAGTGAAGTGACTGGGGGAAGGCTGCACGGGAGTGAGGGCTGAAGTGCAAATGGTCTCCATCTTTTGGGGAAGGTGTGCGTGGAAGCTTCTGTGTCAGGTCTTGAATCTGCATGCATTGACACAGCTGCCTACACTGCTCCTTTCCTGCTGCTGTGAGCATCTCGTTTTCACAAAGATTCTGTCTAAATTGCCGTAAGTACTCGGTACGCTGTGCTATGAAATACCATCTTTGCTCAATTACTGGAAAGTCACCCTCCCACGGAGAGCCACAAAACCGTAATGGGGTTGAACACAAACATTTGTTTTGTTTAAAAACCCTGGTGTAACATTGCTGTGCAACTTTGAAAATGTCAGTTCCTGTAAACGCTCGGAGTCTGAGACCAGCAGTGCAGAAAGCGCTGGAAGAACCCGTTGTGGAAGCGAGGTTTACCAACCTCTTCAATGTTTCATGCTGGCTTCACAGTGATCTCTGTGGCTCCCTGCTTCTGCGATGGCTTCTAGCTTTCTGGTTGTGACATCTGTTCTGATGTGCTCAGACAGAGGGAATATGCAAAAGGATGGCTGCAGCTCTGTGTTCAAGATATGTCATCTCCGATTGATGTCAGGCGGAGGAGCAGCAATTAAGGCTCCAGCCGACTTTCTGCTCAAGCTTCGGGCACACTGGGGGAGGATAAAAGAGTGAAAGAAGGTATAAAGGAAAAGTAAAATGGGACAGGGGGGAGAGAAGGAGAGAGAGCAAAAGCTGGAGGGGGAAGAAAGGGAAACCACAATGGGAAATAAGAACAGGTTGGGACAAGTCAGGTGGAAAATGGAGAAAAAATTATGAGAATGTCATAGAAGGGGAAATGATGAAGAGAGGGGAAGCATGAAGGAAATAAAGAAACGAGCATGTGCCTCTGCATGAGAGGTGAAAGAGAGAGGAAGTGATAGAATGAGACAGACGGCAAGGAAAACAATGGAAGCAGGAAGATAAGGGCAACTTGTGTGCTTTTAGCTATTTGTTGCTGCCTGATGGGAAGAGAAGCATATTATCCCAATCCACCAACTGTGGTGCTGGAGAATGCTGTTATTTCTGATTCCCTATGCGCTACCAATGTAGATCAGCTGCTCTTTTGCAACTGCGAGTCAGTGAGAAAGAGCAGCCTCACAGAACTGAGAAGTACATGGGCAGGAGGGAAGGAGCTATCCTTACCTTCCTGGAGAAGGTGTCTCTGCAAGGCATCAGTGCCTTCAGTGCCTTAAACCAAGCCACATCCCAGTTAGGCCCAACAGTGCGTGTAAGAGGTGTGGATTCACCACAAAAGATGCTATTCATCACGTGAAGTATTTGCATAAAGCAATAACACATAAAACCCGCCATTATCCTCTAGGATCAGCACAGTCCCATAATGCAGGAAATTTATGCTATGAATATCTTTCTGATGAGATGCGATGTTGTCTGTGTGTGCATTCCCAGTACACCCTGTTATGTTTCTGTGTAGAGCAGTGATGCTCAAGTATTTTGGGTTGCAAGACCCAATTCAGAAGTGCTCATGACATCAAATGCTAGTTCAACTTCTTGGGTTTCTTTGGGTTGCTTAGATTGGTAACTTCTGGTCTAGAGGTTATGATCAAGCCCCGTGAACCCATTGATGATCATAATACAAGCGTAGAAGAAGAAATAGGTTGCAGGGGTTTGCTCTGCCCCGTGTATCTCATGTTTAGTCTGTCTCAAACAGTTACCATAGGCTCCTTTATAATTAATGGAGAGAACCATTGAATTATTTTCAAGAGTAATTAGTCAGATGCATTCAAAATATGTGTCACAATGGCCAGCTCAGAATTAATGCTTTAAATTAAGAGTTGGAAAGCCAGGCAACATGTCTCACCTGCTGTGCCGTGAAAAAAATCTTGTTAAGTTACTGGAACAGCTGTAGCCTTTTGGGAAACTAAAGTACCAAGAGATTACAACTGAATTAGGGGTTAGATCTGCTTTATTAATCCCAAATGTTTTCCTACTTAATGGCATTACTAGATCTGTTCTGTCTTTCCAGTTTTGTTGCTTGAATACTAAGGAGTTCCTGTCTCTTGCAGCTCTTACGTTATTAAAGCTGTTATGTCACAGCTATGGCTTTGTTTGGGGTTCTGGTGTCTTCTCCCTCCCGCTTGGCATCGTCATGACTTTCTCTGTTATAGTAACTCTGGTAAACTGTGATCTTCTGTTTGGTAGCTGGTTTGAAATTCCTCAGCACTGCAGCTGAGTGTCTGATTCTGCATTTTTGTCTTCATCTATTTTTATACGTTATTGCGCTCTCGAGGAATCCCATGTCTTTGTCCCATAATTTTACTTCAGTGGCTGATCTAGGCACACGTAAAAGGTCAAAGGTGGTGACCACCATGACTGGCTCACTCTCCCTTTGTCCGTTCTGGATTCCTGACCAGCTAAAAGAAACCCAACTTCTCAAAGACTTTTTCCAGAGTATTCTCAGTGCACCAGCTATTAAACCTTGAAATACAATTTGGAACATAAATTTTGATGGGATTATTAAATCTACAAGGTTTAGCTGCAAAGAGCTAGACCGTTGCCAAAGCTCCATGCTTTAGCTTATTAATAGTTACTAAATTGGGGTGAGAGCTGGCAGAGGGCAAGCAGAGCACGAGAGGGAGAGAAGCAGAGTCCTTATGCTTTCACTATCCTTTTTAGCATTTTATTTTCCCCATCTGGATTTCCCCCTGCCGAGCGGCAAAATGGATGCGTAGAGCTGCGAGCAGTGCCAGACAGCTAACTAGGCGCTAGAAGTCAGCCCCTGATGATGTTTGGCATCGGTGGGCCTCTTTGTGCCAGTGGTTTAGTGCCAAGAGTAATTGTGATTTACACCCGTTGCCCCTTTGGTGGCAAAATGGTTTTGATTAAGTGCATACCACATTTATTAAGTCTTGCACAACTGAGCGCGGGGTCTTGGCTGGGACGCCGTAAAAGGCAGTGAGATTTACACATCTCGCTGCAGGATTCATTTAATCTCTTGGGGATTTACTGACCTTCAATTAGAACTGTTAAGTACTGTTTACTTGGTACCTAAATCATGCAAGGCCCAGCTAGAGTTTCTTTTTTGTTTTCATTAGTAATGTTGTGATTAAATGCGGGAGGAGAAGGGAAAAGACCCAAACACAGTGAGACCCAGTGAATACACGCCCTAAGGAGAAGGACTTTGAAGGTTTTAAATCAAAATACTGAACAGACCGAACTAACTCATTTTTCCTTAATGATCTCTGATACAGGAGGCCATTGGTTCAACTGAAAGACACAAAGTTACATTCTGGGAGTCATGTTCATACTGAAGGAACCTTCTTTCCTTTCTTTTTGTTCACCTAATCCAATATCCATGGATTAAATGGATTTAATTTTAACTTCAGAGAACTTTAAAATAGATGTTGAAAGAACATCTCAGGTTGGCCATAGAAAATGTATCTGCTTCACTGCCTAGCATCACTGAAGTTATCTATAGTTTCAAGGTACTTCTCTCAGGTTAGCCAAGGAAGAGCAGCCATATTGTAAAGTTGGATTCTTCTTATTCTATCTGTGTTCCTTGAATATAGTCCCAACCGCTTCAGAAAGTCTCCTGTGGTTCTGAAGAAAAGATCTTCTGTCCTTCATTGCCAAATACGCAGAATTTTGAGACAGCATAGAAGGTTGAAGATGCAAATTAAGTCTGTCTGAGCCCATATTACAGAATAAAATGTCGGTTTTTTAGGTCTAGGTTACCACTCAGTGATGTGCCATTACGGTTAATTAGCATTGCACTCACAGAAAGGAATTAAAAGATTTTGTGTTTGTGAATGGAGCTCACATCAGTGGTGAGATTTTTTTCTCTTCTTCTGTCTTATACATAGCTTCTGGTCTTGCAGAGCATCATATTTTCAACAAATGTCTGGAAAATGTTGGAAAAACACGAGCATCTACGTGTGACTAGTCAAAGTTCAGAAATGAGCTAATTTTGCCTAATTTTTGTTGGGTGGGTTGATGGTGTGGCATCTTCCTGTGTCCTGATTAGATGACCACATGCAGCAGCACTGAGGACCTCTTTGCTGGGATGAAACTTGAGGCTGACAATCTGAAAATTCCTTTTCCGCAAGTATTCTTTAACTGTTTATTTAGAACTTGGCTGCTTCTGAGATTTTTCCTGCCAAGAAACGGGTCGGCTGAACCGTTCATGGAAAGTGAACCCCAAAGGAAGGTGAACACAGGCAAAGTGAATTCCTGGGTTGGAGAGCCATAGAAATGGTCAGGCATTCAATCAGCTCTTGTTAGTAGCCAGCAGCTTGGGCTTCTTGCTTCCTCCTGACTACTCACATGAATAAACCAGTTCTCCCTCCTTCTGCTTTCTCTGGCATTACATCAAGAGCAAGAGAAGGAGGTGTGGAGGGGTTCAAGGAAACACTGAAATGGTACATGCCCTTTTAATTCACCTTGTAGAAAGTTCACTAGAGACCTAAATCAGGAATTGAACTTGTGTCTGGTCATAGCCAGAGCTATAGAGCATCTGAACTGGAGCACATGAAGAGAATTTGCTGGTTTTGGAGTTGAGCTGAGTTACATGAAAGTCCATTTATTTTAAGGTGCATTAACTAACCTCTCTATGAATTTTGGATTCTGATTTTTACACAAACTCATCTGAGTCATGACTGTTTAGGTACATGCGTGTGTGCTCAGCAGTAACTAATTCCATGAAAGGAAAAGGTCCTTTGAAGTGTTTTCCATCTTGGTGGCATTAGGCAGTCCAAGGCCAGTGTGAAACTAAAAAGGAAAGTAGAGAAAAGTAGGAAGTCTCAAAATGATCATGTTTTTAAAGGTGGGTTGTCAGCACCTTATTCTCTAGTTTAAAAAAAAAAAGTATTTTCTGTTCCCACAACTGCATCACCTCCTTGTGTTCTGGCAACATATTTAGGCAGAGTAAGGTAAGGTAAACACACAGTCATTCATCCTACAGCTCTGGTTTTATTGAGCCTCGTCAAACGTGTAGCTAGATTTGCAAGTGCTATTATGCAAATAAGTGGAAAGTAGCAGTTTATAAAAGTCTGCAGTGGTGAGCAACAGGGTGCTGTCAGGTGTATAATATTGGGAGTTGCATTCTTGGAATAAAAGTGTAATTGGAAGTGAAATGTGTCCAAGAAGTTCAGTGATCCCTGGTACTTCGGGTGCCTCATTTATAGTGTCCTAACTGAGAAATTTTACATGGTTTGGTTTGCTTGTTTTCATTGTGTAGGAACCCTACACCCCACTGCCATGACTACCATGATTTTGTTTTTAAACTGGGACCTGTAAAAGCCCAACTCACAGGTCCACAGGGTCTTTCTGGAGTTCTAGATCCAGCACAGCCTTAATGCAGGCGTCACGTCCATTTTTGACCAAGCTTCACATGGTCCCATGATCCATAATGGGCTGGAATGAATGCCCAGGTCCACATTATTTTGAATACTTGAGGTGGCTGTCTCTGTTGTTTTTCTGTTGATCCTAGTCTTGAAGAAAGGACAAGGAATAGGTGGATGGAGGCTTCGGCCCTATCAGTGAAACTAATAGGTGTAATTAACACAAGCTTGGTGGTAAAGGAGGGAATAACTTGACGAAGCAGGAACAACAGTGTGGCAGTGGTTTCAACAACTCTCTCCTCTCACCTGTTTTTCTTTACACACGCTCAAGCTGCAGAAAGGCAAACTGTGGTGCATTTCAGTGCCAGCTGCTGTTCTGCTGGGGGTGGTGAGGACAGTCAGCCAGAGCTGCCAGCGGGGCAGCATTCCTTTGCGGGGCTACTTGAGATACATTAGCCAGTCCTACAGTCCCTAGAAAGCCTCCCTGCCTGCAGTGGGCCCAGGCCGGCTGCTGCCTGTTGAGGAACAGGAGGTGCTAATCTCTTTCTTCCTAAGAGACCTCTTTGTCCAGAAGTGTGGGGATTTAATTGGCTTGTTCGCACTTTCTTCAACAGACTCTGACTTCTAACACTTCCTCCACACCCTGCCCCCACTCTTTGGTTCATGGTGTCAACAGGGCTGGAATTGTTTTAATTCCTTCACAGACGATCCTCTTCCACACTAAGAGCACAACTGGGTGGACTACTGGGGGTTAGCCTGCTGGAAGCTGTTAATCCTGAAGAATGAATATTGATTTATTTAATTTTGTCTGGAAGGATTTAGTCCATTGCACTTGAATGCTTGCAGGGTGGGAAGCATTTTCTGTGACCAAACATCATTTGTTGACTGAGAATGGAACAACAACAACAACAACAAAAAATTGTTTGTTTTTTTTTTTTTCTTACATTTGCTCAAATCTAGTATATCCTGACTTGTCTTTACATATAACAGTTACAGTAGCACCTGCTGGTCCCATTGAAAGCTTCATACTCCAGAGAGCTGGGTGCTGGGCACAGACATGATGAAAACAGGCTTGTTTTCTATGAAGATTTTGTTCTCTAAATAAAGGTGAATCAGAGTATAATGAACGAAAAAGAGCAATATGTTCTCCTACTTGTTAGAGAAACTGCATCATGGAGAGTTTTAAATATAATTTTTGTTCTCTTTCTTGCATGTTTGGAAACAAATGCAGTTTGGCAAACAAATACAGTTAACAGATGCTGTTAGCTCAGTGTCCTGAGAGCTGCAGAGATGCTGCAGCCCACTGTGCTAGACTGGAACTTCAGAAAAGCAGGTTCTATTCTGGGATCAGCCATTGCCATACTGTAGGGCTGGAAGGAATCATTTCTGCTTTTATTCTTTCTGTCTTGTCTTTATGGTCTTTGAGCTTCTTGGGACAGCAACTGTAACTTTCTAGTTGTTTGCACAATGCTTACTATATGGCACATTCAGGCTTTCCTGATGCCACTTGAACAATAATGACCAGTAAGAAAACTGTCAAGTTACTGCTGCAAGAATTCAAGGACAAATGAGAAAAATTAAGCACCCATTGTAGGCTTCAACAGGCCCTGTGAAGTCTCTGATGCTTTTCTTTAGGATGATATGGTCTCTGTCTCCTATTTTCTATTTGTGTAGTATCAGCCAGCTAGAGGTTCTTAGAAGTGTTGCTGAGCAAGTGTCACTGAAAGGTCCTGGGTGGTAGGAACATAAATGGAAGTGGATATTGTGTCCAGGGTGATATCAAAAACCAAGAAGAGTTCAGAGAACAAGTTATGAAAATTTAGGTAAGGAGGAGGTAGGGCCAAAGCAAAATCAGGGAATTTTTTTTGAGAGAGGAACCAACCAAGGTAAACTGGCAGGTGCAGTCATTAAGGAGCAGAAGGGTGAGCAGTAAAGAATCCTGTAGCCTGAATGTTGCTCAAAGGTACTGACAAGATCTACCTCTATAACAGATTGTGGAACTATCACTAATTGTACCTGAGTTTTTACTGGGGAGAGTGTTTAGGATGAGCTCCAGGCCTGGCAGTGTGTCGGTGTGTGTGTAGTCCTCACACCCATGGTACGGGGGACACCACCCTGCCGGATTTTGGAGCTGAGAACTGAGACTGTTGAACAGCCTCTGCAAAGTCTGTGTCACTGTTAAATAATTGTTCCAAAGAAAGTAGGGGGTTGCTTTTTCTTTTTGTTTTGGTTGGTTGAGTCATAGCCAACAAATAGAAAAATCATTCCATGGTTATCTGAAAGACGATGTCATATACAATGGCAATTAGAAATCTTTCCAAAATTAAACCTCCAAAGGAGGAAGCGAATTACAATGCAAGCAACATTTGACCCTAGAGAATCATAATGGCTTCCTGGATTTGGAGATATTATGAGCTAAAGCTAGAAAGGTACTGCTGCTGGGTCGTAATAAGTGTTAAAATTAGAACACAATGTGGTAACCTTGGGTGTGTCTTGCTGATCTGAATTCTCCTCCCACCCACACCTCTGTTTAATAATGATGTGTTTTGAAAGGCCTGTGTCTGGCTGCCTTCATGTCTACGCGTTCGCACCAAGTGCATCAGCTTTAGTAGTTATCGCTCTGCCAGACAGCGTGGGCTGCAATCCAAAAAAGTACAAAAGTACTTGTTTACACTTAAGTATGGGAACAATTCCGCCAAAGTAAAGATGGCTGCCCTGCTAGGGTCAAGGAAATTAGATATGAGTGCACATAAACTGCCCATTTCTGAGAAAACTTCATCTCAATTTCATTTTTATTTTGGCACGCTTTCTGTGCGTAGACCTGCACGCTCATCCCTTTGGGAACTGGGGATCCGGTTGCCGGATTACACCCCCAGCATAGGCTCACTATTCCTACAACAGCAGTACCCAGAGGGGGCTGGTCCCATTGTACCAGGCTTTCTACAAACACATAGCAAAAAACCAGCTCTGGCCTAAAAAAAAAAATAAAAAAAAAAAATAAAAAATTACAGTCTAAACAGACAAGGCAGACAGTGGGTCTCTCTTGGGGAGAGTGACAGAGAGATAAGCTGGTCTAGGAAATGTTAGGACATTTAAAATCTTTTCCTGTTCTCTCTCACAGAAGAAAGAACATTATATTTGGCTACATACACAAATCCAGATTTAAAAATAGCTGGGTTCCTTCCTGACTGAGGGAGAAAGACAGAAATGAGCCAAATTTATTAGCCGCCTAGCAAGCTTGCATTGAATTTTTGCTTGTCAGGACTCCCCCAAGTAATTGTGTTTTTATATACAAGTTGGTTGGGGGAGTGTTTCATGAGCAAATACCTTGATTTATGCGTGGATATCTGTATTTGCAGGAGAAAAAAAAGAGTCAAATGTTTGTGTGAGCAAATTCCAGCCACATGAATGTTGAAGAAGAGATGTGAAGCCAAGTGGGCAGAATTGTCATTAGGCTGATTTGGGAGCTGGATTTAGTTGAAGGGCAACATTTTAAAAGCACCTAAGTGACACGGGAGCCTCGGGGTAAATCTTCCCCAGGTGGGGTTTATTAGTGGGAGTGCAGTATCCCGCTAATGTAACCGGGCTGCTTCTGGATCTGCAGGGCACCCAGGCAGCGCCGGGCCCTGCTCTGCGGTGGATTTAGCAGCTTAGGGACCTCTGCCCTGTGTGCTGTTGTGTGGTATTGACTTTCTCTGTGTCCCATTTTCAGAGGTGATTTAGGCATGAGCACTGGATTTACAGGAGTATTAAGGTGCCTGTCTTACACTGAAGGCAGTGGAGGCTGGAAGCTTTACATACCTTTTTGGAGGGTCTGAGCCTGGGGGCCAGATTTACGAAGCTGTATAGATATCTGGAATGCCTGGTGATCTTTACAAAAGCAATGAATGAGTTAGACCTGTCTCCTCTTGACTTCAAAGTGACTTGTAGAGATAAGAAAGTTGGTCCAAGATCTGTGTCTTAAGCTGCCTATATGGCTTTGTGGAGTTGATCTTTAGGAGAGCACATCTCACGTTGGAGCCCAGCTCGTCTCACTAAAGGTGAGAGTGCTGTGGGTATTTCTGAAAATGCTACCTGCCAAAATGATGAGTAAGCTTCAAGACAAACAGAAAGGTTTTGCTGCAGTGAAACTACTGACTTGCTTGAAAGAGAGTGAACTCTGCATATGCTTTACTTTGGTTAGGTGATAACAAAGCCAAATGTGAAACAAGAGTGGGATTCCTGGGTCTCCCCTTGGAGGTGAGGACAAGGCATTCAATATAGAAAAATGAGGAAAAGCAAAGTGAGCAATGTGTTTGGGGATAGAGAAAGAATAAAGGGAGCATCAGCTAATGGAAGGAGGAGAAGGAAAAAAGAAAGGGAAAAGTCTGGCCCAAATGGCCTTCTGTGCTAGAGTAACTCAAGCAGTTTGTGCAAGACATTCCTTGTCTTTTTCTGTAACTGAAGGCTTTGAGGACAAGGGAGAATGTTCCTCTTGCTTTTAAAGCTCTGTAAGAAGCCCCAGGTCTGTGCTACTCTGTGAGGGTGTTTTTTACTAACAGAATTGATGGCTTGATCTTGCAGCAGATTAACCTTGACTTGCAGCAAGTCATGTAAGCAGCCAGGCCACTGAAGTTCTTTTTCTCCATTGCTGTTGCCATCACAGTCAAAGCTGGCTCTGAAGGCTTTCTCACAAGATGATGCTCTGCTAGTCTGAAAGGATGTTAACAGAAGAACGGATTTGCTCTTCTGCCTGACAAAAGGGGAAAAGAAAATAAGATTTTTAGCAGGCTTTCTTCATGTCCAATTCTAAAGATTCATCTCTTTGTCATTCCCCCTGCGGCCTGAGATCTGACTGCTAGAGATCTGTTGAAACAGATCCCCATCTAGTATGGAAAATCCTTTTTCCTGATAGGAGACAGATGAGGGGTTAAAACCAAAAAGGACAATGATCTGTGAAGTGTGTTGCACAGAAGTCTTCATCATGCAGTGAAGTAGTGACAAGGGTTTGCTTTAAACTGAAATGGATGAGGGTAGGATTTAGACTGGTCTGCTCCCCTAAAGTGGCTCTGTCAGGGTGAGTAGCCACAAGGTTCCCTTCATTCCCCTGGGCTACGCCACAGTCAGAAGCACTAAGGGCAGGGAGAAGGGGAAGGCATGTCCCTGCTGACCCATCCGAGCCATGGTGATGTGACAGCCCTTTAGGAGCTGTGACTGTCCAGCTGACAGCAGGCGGGTGACAGCTCTGCGTGCCACACACGGGCTCTCGCCTGCCTCCAGGCTGAGGGGAGCAGCGCAGGCAGCTGCCTCCATGGCTTCCTTACACATTCTGCTCTTTTCAATGCCAGCGAGGGCGTCTGAGTGAAAGAGAGCACAGCAGACAGGGAGTGACTGACGGGTGTCAGTCACGTTGCCTGCAGGGTCTTCAGAGGGAAGGAAAATAACTCTTTTGTTGCCCCCCCCCCTCCAATATCCCCAGCTAGAGAGCTGCCCCCAAGGCCTGCCTCCTGATGCAAGCAGCCTCTTGGTACATTCTCTTCCTTTCAAGTCCCTTCTCAACACAAACCTGTTTTGCTCCTGTTTCCCACTTTAGCTGCTTGCTACGATGTTCATATTATTATTTCTCAGTTGAGCCTTGAAATATTCCTCTCACAAGTGCTCTCAGGCTCATTTCCACATAATAAGGGCAGTTAACAATTTCTTCCCATCCCCATCTGCTACCTGCCTGCCTGCTCCGGGGGACCCAGTAAATAGCAAGAGGCAATTTTGCTTGATGCTGCTGACAATTTCTATTAAGAAAAGCTGAGAGCATATCAATTAAATAAATATATTATGTAGACACAGGCAGCCTTTAGGATTTGCTTCTATTTTCTCCTTGATGTCATGCCTTGAAGACATCTTGCCGCCGGTAGCAGCAGCTGCCAGCAGGGTAGCTGTTTTGGGTCAAGAGAGCCTCAGTTCCTGAAAGAGAATGAGCGAAGCTGAAAGAGAAGGGAAGTGGCAGAGAAAGATCCCCCTTGGGTACTGGGTAACAGATATCAGCTCGGACTTGGGAAACAGCATATAGGAACCAGGCTAAATTTAAACAGATAAAGAGGCAGATAAAGGGAAACCAAGCAAAGCGTTAAGATTTCTGGAGCTAAAAATCGGGGTAGTCTGCAGCAACTGAAAGCATTTCCCCATCATTTCCAAGCAGGCTGGACAAAGCACCAGAGAAAGCACACTCTAGGCTGCCTTCATGGGCTCTTCTGGCCAGTGTAAGTGAGTGAGCTTTGGGGAAGCTTTAGGCAGATTCCTGTGTGGTCTGGAGGCTGCATGATTTTGTAGCTTGAAGCACTCATCTCTGAGAGCAGGCAGTGGGGTGAATTGGTAAATCTGTCAGTCTCAGCCTCTTAACTAGAGAAAGCTTGCTGAGCTCCTCCTTTGAGTTGCAAAAGCCAGTTAATGGTGCAACAGCACACCTGGGAAGGTGCAGGAGGAGACAGGGTTGCATGCTAAGGTGGGAGCCGTCTATAGCCTTGAATGCTGCCTCAGGAGGGAGGAAAGGATACAACATTGAAATACCAAGGGCTGGAATTGCAGAGTTGCTCAGCTGTGATCAGGTGTCTGATACCCTTGAAAATCATCCCATCAAGGTGGAGCCTCTGTAAATAGCACCACTTGATGTCTCAGGCTAATTCTGATAATGTTGAGCCTAAAACGATGAGGCAACAACTTCTGATAAGCTTGACTCCTGCAGGCTTTGGCAACTCACTCAGACAGACTTGCAGGATTGACAGACCAGGAGATTTGTTTCTTCTGCAGCTGCAAACAAGACGGAATCATAATGGGGTTTTTTCCATCCCTGTTAGTTTACCCATGGAGGGCCCCATCAGAAGCTTTTTGCTTGAAGGCTGTGGAAAGCACTATTAGAAGGATCAAAATTCAAATCAATAAAAAGGTAATATTCAGGCCCATTTCTCCTTCTCTGAAAAGCCAACTGGTTTGCTAGTTGCTCTCCTAGTTTCTGATAGAAGCAGAGGTAGGAACCAGAACAACCTACTGTGTGGTGAGCCCAGACCTAGGAATTATATCTTATCGTTGTTGGGCCAGAAGTGATGAAGATACTTATCTGACATTTGCAACTCAAAAGCATAGGGTGGTCCCAAAGCCATTTTTACTTTTGGAGTCTCAGAAAACAGCAGAAGCAAGAAATAGCTTCTACCCTAGCAGTTAGCCCAGAGGCTTTAACTGTTGGCTGTGGAGTTGCCCTCTGTGGTATGCAGCTCTGGTGACACCAAGGCTGGTATGCAGAAATGGGCTTCAGCTTTTCAGAAGAGTTTTGATTGCAATTCAAATAGCCCTCTGCTCGTTTGGATGAAGTAAAATGTAGGGAACTGTTGTTTAAGAACACTAATGCTGGATTTTCTTGATGCTCTATATCAGCTGCCTCATTCTTTCTTAATACACCACAAGGGATATAGCCTGATTCTTAGTCCCACATGGGATCAGATCAGGTATGTGAGTGGTTTCTGCACAATTATTTTTTACCAAAGTATAAATGAGTGTGTTTATTCTCTCAGTTTTTGAGGTTTATCTTTCCAAATACAGCAGACAGGCTTATTCAAAGGCAGATGCACACTTGCTGGGGCCAGCTTCATCTTGGGAGATAGCAGAACCTCTGCTTGCTGATAAGAGGTATACTTTTTTGATAAAAACTCGTCTAGTTCAAGAAAGTGGTCTGTTGTAGACAAAGTGAAATGAAAACATTTGAACTGGTGGTAGCTGAGCTTCATTAACTTTTTAATGGCTATAAAGTTCATAATAATATGTTAATATAAGCATAACTGCACTTGCTCTGTGCCCTAGATCTGTGTCTAAGTTATCCACGTTATTTATGTCATGTCTGATATTATTAGATGTCTGACTTGTGTCCTATCAGGTGGATGGATTCAGTAATTTTTTAGCAAGTCCTGTCTTTTCTAAGTTTCTTTAAAGGATTTTCAAAAAATTCCCAACCAGCCGAACTTCAATGGATGAGGCAAGTAAGAGCCATAAATAGGGACAGAAGGGAAAACTCGTAAATCTAAAGTAGTTCTACAGGTTGAATCTTTGCCTTTTGTATCTTAGTTTTTATTGCCCAAGGTATTACTGAGGAAGAGCAAAGAAATTTTTGTTTCACTAAAGGCAAGAGAGAGATTTTTGCATGATTCTTGTGTGCTTTTTTGTGTGTGTGTTTGTATTAAGGCTGGACTTTTCTTGGATGCATCTTTCTTTAAAGCTGTGGGGAATAGGGGAAAAGCATTGCCTATGCTGCTCCGTCCCTTCCCCTCCTTCCCCCTCCTTTCCTCTTGGGTTCCTTGCCTTTCATGTCTTTGTTTGACATCTAGGAAAGAATCATGAGGTGCTGAATATTATTAACTTCTAAACACCTAAGAAATCAGTAGGAAATCGCAAACATTTCGGCCCCCTGACAGTCTCCGTAAATGACCTGTCCGAAATCCCTCCCCTTCTGAGATGAAAAGAGGGAGCCAGGCAGAACGGAGGAGAGAATGGGGAGAGCCAGGGAGTGAGAGCGATACACAAAATAAATGAGAAATATGATTAACTTACTTCCTTGGCTGGGTCTACAGCTGGTTCTGGGTATTTAATAAACAGGTTGACACTCCAGGTTCCCCTCATTAGGTGATCACTAAAGTCTGGGCTGTCATAAATCAAAGAGCCAGGTTATCAAGGCCTGTGATCTTTAACTGTACAGGGGCGCCCAACTGTCTGCCATAACGAGGGCTAAAAAGTACAAGCTGTAAAGAATTAGCTGGCTGGGGCACTGGAGTACACACAGAGGGGCACGGACACTGTGCCGTCTGTGGAGCCATCGCCCAGGTACGGGCCTCGACGGGCTCCTCTCTGTGGGCCCACAGCAGCTTCTCTCTTGGGTATCACCCTGTGAGGTGGCGTAAGGAGTTAAATGGAGTGCAAATCTGCCTGAGCCAGACAGTTTCTGACTGATCCTGGGGAGAGTGTTAAGGAGTCATCTCAGTTGATGTGTTTGTGAAAGGGGGAGGGATTGTTTAATTCCTGGGCGCCCAGAGGAGCCAATTCTCTTCATTTACTTCAGGAGCTGGGGAGGAGAGAATATGGCCTGGTCTGCTTCTGCTTGTGTCATTCAAGTACTGGTCCAGGCACCGCAGAACCTGTATGTATGTTATGCAATTGAAGAGGAATGATTGCTCTGTAAGGCAGCTTGAGCCTGCAGTGTCCTTTGTGAAAGAAGACAGGACCTGTATAGGATGTTTTTACATTGCAGGTAAGACAGAAACTTGAGGAAAGTTGGGCTGCTTGAAGCCTATAGACTGAGGTTTCATAACAAACCTGGCACGTGAAGAAGTTCTGTGAACCCTTGAGTAAGGCAGAGCATCAAACCACACAAGTTTTGGCAGCAAATAATGCAAGCTCAGACTAAGAGCCAAGTGACCTTATGGAAGGAAAAGAAAGTGTGGTCAATCTCAGGCCCAGTTTTGTGAGAATATGAGATAATTTTTAGATGGTGGGAAAGTTCTGCACTTCTTGGTTTTCCCCAGTTTTGAAGAGCCAGTCACCCACAAGACCAGGAAAGACTTGGGAGGAGTTTCTAAGCTGATTCTGCAGATGCTCACTGGCTCAAACACCAGTGGTCAGAAAGAATTCAACTTTGTGCAGCTGGTGTAACTGCAGTGGTAGCAATTGCAATGAGGAAAAAAGGAAATAAGAGGACCTCCCAAAGGAGTTGTGTGTGTATTCCTGTACCTTAATCAATGTATGGGAAGTGCTGGGCTCCTCAAGCTCTGTTGTTATTAACTTTTGAAAGAGCAAGAGTGGGGAGTTTGGTTGGAGTGTGAGATGAAGATTGTCAAGCCTTGTGTTTTTCTCCTGGCAGCTAACGGGACAAGTCAAATTTCCACATGTAACCAGAGGAAGTTTGAGGCACAGCTCTATGTTAGAGGGTGGGAATCCTCACAACTCCAGGGAGGTGGCATCTGTGGGGTTCAGCAGTGCCCTGCAGTGGGTCGTTGTGGTTCTGGTGGTGCCATCTCCCTAAGCAACCATCCATGGAGTAAGATAGATGCTCTTTAGGCTGTTCGTGTGAACTGTGGACACTTTCAGTGGGGCAAATGTGAAGAACCACATAGGTGGCCCAGGGGAGAAGCTCGGAGTTATGCTTCCTTTCCATACGAGCTCCTAAGCTGGGCCTCAGCTACTGCTTCCTCCCTTGCATGAGAAGGATGATTCTCTGTGGAAGAAAGACTCCGGGAAGTCAGATGGCACAGAGCTGAGTGCTGTTTTCAGGGACTGAAAGCCCCTAAAGCCTCATCCCAGCAAACATGGATTCACTGAAGCAGCTGTACACCTTGTCACATCTTGTGCAAAGGCCCACATCTACCTGTCTACTAGATATTCAGATGATAGGATAAGTGATGTCCCTAGAGTTAAGCCACAGCTGAAATTCCTTGAGGGGCTCAGAGAGTGCAGTTCCAGCTCTGCTGCAGTCACTCCAGGGCGTTCCATGACTATTTATAATGGTGTATGTAGGTTTACTACTTTACAGATTGTAATGCTACTCACTGTCATGGGCAAGGAAAATGCAACAGTAAAGCATGACATACTGCCCCTTGGACATCAAACCGTGTGGTTTGTGTCAAGCTGGGAGGTGGAAGCATCTAGTTCACAACAGTGATTTCAGGGTGTTTTCCTGTTCTTTCTCCTTCTGTTTTCCTTGGCCACATATTCTATCGTTAATGCAGAAGCACCTGTCTTGTGAAAAAGCATCTAAACCTGTGCTCACAAAGAACAAGAATTGTGAAGGAATCTATTAATCCAAAGGCACATTTTTTTTAACACACACACCCCGAGCCAATTTCAGTAAGTAGTATAAGTAATACACAGATCTTGGAGGAGGTCAGAGACAGATCTTCACATTTGTTTCTGACAGATCTTCAGTTTGCCTGAGAAATGTTTTCAGCATGTCAAGTTTACATCTTGGCAACAGAATAAAGTGCCTGAATTTTCAGAAGAGCTCAGCACCTAACCTGAAGTCAGTGTAGTCTGAAAGCTATCTGTGTACTTCTTGATAACCCCACAGGACTTCCCCAGATAGCTAGAGGAGAACATTAGAATTTTTAGAAGTGCTTAGTTAGATTATGCAGAGAGATTTTCCAAATAGCAGATAGATAACAATATCTTCTTGAGAAAGCTGAAAGGAATGGGGTGCCTAAAGCACACTCTGCCTCCAAAAATCATTCCATAGGCACTGTATCATTTGACTGATTTTGAAAATCCCATCCTAAATCCTGAATTCTCTGTTCAGTTCTTTCTTTGCTCTTGGACGTAACTCTAATTGACTGTTGTGGTAGCTTTTCTTGAATAGAATCAACTATCTAAGCATCTTCTCCAATAACAAACTTGCCAAAAGTCTCTTAAAATCAAAAATCTGTCTGAAAAGCATTTATGTATATTGTAGGTATATTATGTATTTGGTCCAGTATATTTCACATTCTTGTATATATGGTCTATATTATTAATCACTGGATTGTGTGTCAAAACTTTAGGTTCTTGAATTTCAACCTAAGGATATGAGTTACCAACCCAACCAAGTAAGTGAAAATCTTCTAAGTTATTGCAGGAAATTGCCATCACTACCAATTTGTAAGGAGTTTCCTGTGTTCTTGTTAACTAGTTCCTTTCTGTACCATATATACAGGCAAAACACAAAATATGTTTGTGCAGTTTGCTGTCCCATCAAAGTCACGACTGTCAAAGTGTGGCTGGTATGGTGCATGTCAGTGTTACATACCCTTGGAGGAAGGATTTCCTATCTTTAGATGTTAGGAAAGAAATACTTTGCTCATTATGCTTAGCTTGGTGTATTTTAATCCCTAGGGAAACATGAACATAGTTTGGATTTGAGCATAAGTGTATGCTAAAGCAATCAGAAGTTCAATAGTTATGAATTTATTTGGAGTCTTTATATTTTTTACTTAGTAAACCACTGAAAGTTCTTGGGAAGACTACAATTCTAAAAACCATTTTTTCAAGGCTGCTACTAACTCAGTAAGGTACTGCTCCAACTGTTTGTGTTCATTTTGTTTTCCATTCTTATATGTGCAATCACATTCTTTTTTTTCTGATTCGCCTTTGTTATGGAGAGAAATTCTGCACAGATGGTTTCTCATTATCCTACTGATCTAGTGGAAGAAAGAGGGTCTGAGGCAGCAGAGGTCCCTCTGAGTAGGTAGGAACATTTCTTTTTTGCCATGACATGACTGCTTTTTTAAAGAAAAAAAACCAAAACCCAAAGCACCCCAAATAACTAACCCACTGGTATTGCACGTTGAGGACTGTAACAGAAAAAAATAATTACCTTCTGATGTCCTGGATGGAACTTGGTCAGTTGTATATTATATAGGTGTAGCTTATTTGTTCATTTACTGTACTTTCCACTTGCAAACTAACAAACTGCTTTGTTGAAATGAGTGTGTTCTGGGGTACAGGGTAGTGTCCAGTGAAGGGAAAAGAAGAGGTGGGTTTGCCTCAGGACTGGCCTAGTCCTGTTTCACAGGAAGGACTGGAATATGTGTGTTGGCTGGGCTACAAATGGAGGACTTCTGTAATTCTAAATAGAGGGAAACCAGAAAAGTAGCAGGAGGGCTACAGAAGTCACAGTTTCTTCTTTTGAGTACAAAGCAGCACCGACACAGCTCTAGTTCTAACCACTTCTTGTAGGCATGACTGCTTTTCTTTCTCAACTTTTTTCCTTCTAACTTTGTCAGTGTCCCACTCCCTGATGTTTCTAAAAAGCACTGGATTTATTTGAATGGCTTTGTAACGGCATGAGCTGGATAGTTTTGGGCACAATTTAATCCTTTGTTTCTGTAGGATACTAATGAGCTGTTTCCAAATCCTCTGGTGCCACCGGAGAGTCATTTCTTGGCAACTTTTCTGCGGAAAGATAGAGCTTGGGGTTTCACATGTAATATAATTAACACCAAGCTAAGTGCTGCTTAAGCACCTGGTATTGTTTATATGTTTCTGAGTTATGCCAACTTTAATGTTAATTTTGTCATGAGAAGCAGAAGCCATTATCATATTAGAGTAACATACCTCTCTGCGAGGAGACCCTGAATCTACCTTATTTGATGTCTTTATTCTTGTTATCTGTAGGACTTCATTGTTCTGCCTGACTTAGGTAAGGTCTGAACTGATAAAGTTTTTGTTTAAGCTGTAGCTGTTACTATTATTACAGTTTTTAAAATTATATAGAAGTTGCTAATTAATGAAGATTTGAGGCTAAGTATAAGCACTGAGGAATGTGGCAAGTTCTCTGTCATTTGACATCATCTCCACCAGGACTGGATAAGCTTTCTAATAGGGTCTCCTCCTCTTAAGAGATGTTCCTAGAAGTGCTGTCAGAAATATATTTTTTTTAAATTTCTACAGTCCCTCCTGTGCTGACTTTTATTTTTTTAATGAAATTCACTTGAGTGGTTCAACTGACTTTAAAGATGTTCTTTGTGGGACTGAATACTTGCTGGAGAAGCTGTATGAGAGAAAGAACCATGGTCCATGATGTTAATTAATTGTTTTATAAGAGTCTAAGGTGTGGGTCCTTCTAGTTCTGCATGTGAGGGGACTGTGAAGGGCTACCTGCCTGAACAAAGTAAAAAAGGGAAATTGAGGGTTAGGATACTGTGGTTATTTAATACCTTAAAAGTATTTTTACACCTTCTGATGGTTCACCCGGAGCCTTTTCTAAGGTCAGTATTTGTTCAAATTCTACTTGTAGAGAAAGTTAGTGAGTGAGCGAGAAAGAAATGAAGAGCAAACCAGAAACCTCTTTCAACATATTTAACTTGTTACTACTTTCTTGATGTCCCTACTGAAAAGGAAATAGAGGAAACCTTGGAAACCCAAGCTTTTTTGGCTGCTGTTACGTTAGGAGCACCCTGGTGAATTATTTTTCCCTTCTCCAGTCAGAACTGTGGCCTGAACTGCAGATCAAAGAAGAGCAGCACTTTGGTTAATCTGGCATAAAAATCTACTTTACCCCAAAGAGACAAGAAGAAAAAGAAATAGAGGCCCAGGCTCCATGGCTGCTGGGAGCTAGATTGTTCAAATGGTGGGTAACTGTAACACAGTTTAGAAAAAAAAAAAAAAGGACTTGGAAAGATATATTGCTACCATATTGGAAAGGACATTGCATCCCAAGCCAAGGTTGTTTCCTGCTGTTACAGGGAGTGTTCATAATGGCGCCTAGATAGGCTTCTGTCCTGTTTTCCTCAGACTATGACAAAGATAAAAGGTGGCCAGCTGATGGAACTTCAGGTCTGCTTCAGAAAATGTGTGCTGAAGAGGCAAGCAATGCTTTTCTTCTTTGAATCTGTTCTGCAGCACATGCTAACTTTATAACCATCGAATCAGGGAAATTTGACATGGCAGGTCACCATTTGTTGTGGGTTTGACCACATACCAGACAGCGCTTACTTATGACATTGAGATATAATGCTGTGTTTAGAGGAAATGCTGCACTGTGACCTTGTATGGTGCTGTTGGGTCCTACCCTGTCAGATGCAAAATTTGCTAGAGGCTTTGATGGGGGACTTGAAAGCTGATTCAGGATTCCTTATTCTCTATTCCTGGTGAATCTCAGAATCTTGAAGGCCTGCCTGCTGCTGAGTGATCTAGACTTGTTTTGTTTAGGCCAGTCCAAGTAGAGAACTTAGGGGCTGTGACCACCTGGTTAGAGCACACCTGCAGCACTCAGGAGCAGCACTCAGGATGCTCTTTATTATTCTTGCATCTTTTACCACAAAAGCTTTGTTAGCTTCAGATGGTAGTCTGATGCAGTTAGACTAATCACCCAGACCTTACTCATCTTTTATCACGAGCTGCTTATTTAACTGCAAGCCTAAGTCCTGAGATACCAAGCCTGGGCCGTTCCAGACCTGGACAAACGTTTCCAGGTGAGTAGAAATCTCTGTAAGGAATTTATGGCCAGTAGTTTGAGTGTTGTCTTGCTCATGTCAGTGAGTGTATGCTTAGGCTATCCCTGAGACAAACCTGCCTAAAGTTCGTTTTTGAAGGAAATTCTTTTTCCTACCTATGTAGCTGGATTGTTCTATTACTTAAGTATCTATTCTAGAAGAAAATTGATGATACTTAGGTTAATGTCAAACCCAACTATTCTTGCTGTCAGCAAAGCTGGTTACATTTTGTTCTACCCCCAAGTGGCAAGAGGAAAAAAATTGGTGTTAGTCTTTTTCACCACTTTTACCTACTACAAAAGAAGAATAATGTCCTGTTCCCCCCCTTTGCACACAATTTCATCAATCTTTTTCCTTCAGTGATGTTTTTGAACCTTCCTATCATTTGTGGTGGTCTCCTGTCTGTATCTAGCTGTCTTGCAAAGAGGTGGCCAGAACCGGATGTCAGTTGTATGCCAAGCACCTACAAGGAAAAATACATTCCATTTCTTACCTGTCAGTATATTCTGGGATGAGATCTCTCTCCTCCTTCTTCTTTTTTGGTGACATCAACTTGTTGATGAAAACTGAGTTTATGTTATACTGTAGGCAGGACACCCTTCTCTGAATATTGCTGCCACTTGTTCATATCTGTTTGAATTTGTTTATTATAGGCAGAACACTTTGTACCTGTCTATTTTGTTCCATCTTAACATAATCGATCTTTTTTTTCCCCAAAAATTTATTGAGATTTTTGACTTCTAATGATACCTTCCAAAATGGTTGCTGCGTGTCTCTAAGGGCTGTCTATACTAATGACTCCTGAAACAGGAGCTGAAATGGTCCCCTGTACAACTCCGTGGGAAGTGTCCTGTCAGTTTGACAGCAAATTGCTGGTAATTTAAGAGGATTTTCTAGATAGCTGTACACCCAAATTGTGGCGATTTTAATCTACATTTGATTTCCCTTGTATGCTTTGAAAACATTAAGTAGGCATGGATTAAAAGCATTGCTTTTTTACTTTACTTTTCAGAGTAAATCACCTCTAATGCTTCCCCTCATAATCACTGGGGCTGTTGCCCCATTAGAGGGAAGATAATAAATGGAACGTAATTTGTTCCTGACCATTCTGTATTGACAGGTTTTCATCATCCTATTACCTTCCAGTTACTTCTAAATGGCTTAATTTTTGTTCGTGTCTTTCTAGATAGTGCAGAGAAGTAATTTGTAGTTTACTGAGTTGTGCTTTATAAAGATGGGTCCTTTGTTTGCCTTCTGTTTCTCCAGAACCTTCCTTGTCCTCCAGAATTACATCAAGATTAATACTAGTTATTCACAGATAAACTGTTTCAGCTACTTCTGAATTGTTTTAGGGCAGCTATCATCAGACCTACACACTTGGTGGTATTCAATTTAGGAGCTCATGATGACCCAAATGGGGTTTCCATGGGGTCTAGGCCCTCTTTGGAATTGCCCCTGCCCCCATTTTTGCAGAAGGAAGACCACAGCCGCTCCTGCTCGTGCAGGTAGTGATCCGAGCCCTCTGCAGGCACGGCATCCCAGCAGGCTCGGATAATTTATGATGTTTCTTTTCTCCCTGGGGAAGGAGGATTTAGCATACAGACCCCGAGTTGGGCTCTACTGACAGAAATGTTACTTAATGTGCTTTCCCTTTGTTCTGGACTCTTTCCTTGATAGGAAAAATTACCTTGAGTTACCATTAATCCTTTTGTGAATTTGGAAGTAAAGAAGGCATAGATGACGTTCTATTTTTTCATACTGGTTTTTATGTTTGGTGTATGTAATTTATTTTGAAGTTCTGTCCCTGATTTCTTTAATCTCTTCCTCATTTGCTCTTCCTTGATGTCAAACCTTACTCTTGTGTCACTACTACCATATTAGTGTTTAAATTTTGGAGTTAATTAAGATCAGAGACATTCCATTTCCCTTCTGTAAATTTGCTGCTGTACCCTTAGTATAGACTGTTCCAGTTAAGTTCCAGCTTTACTCTGCATCACTTCCCACTGGAAGTCTTTCTAAGAGATCCAGTGTCTACCAATTCCCCCAGTTGGCATCCTGTGTTCTGTAGCCCAGTGTCCTTTGCATGGTCTGATCTTACCTTCCCTTTGAGCGCAGAACGTTAGAGGTCATGGCTTTATGCCTTTTTCCTCCTCTCCATCAAAACATAAAATGTTTCAAATTCCCTGTTAAAGCGAAGCTCAGTCTGATTTGATGGTGGGAAGTACATTTACAAGGATAAATAAAATATTTGAACTGCAGACTGCTGGTTTGATTCATCATGTCATTTGCTGTTAGTGAACAAACCTGATGTACGTGGATTTTCATTCGCGTAAAACCACACGGAATGTTGTGTTTGATCTGAACATCTTAGTCACAGGAGAGAGAGGAGATTTGGTCTGTGAACAAAACTATTCACTATTCTCTTGTGTAAAGGGCTTTGGACATCCACTCAGAGAGCAGAAACAACAGCATATGATATGCATGCCCAATTACACGCTGTGTATAACTCAATAGCTGAACCCAACAGTTCACAAATGCTCTGTAGTCTGAAAACAGCCAGTTAAAATCTCCAGCAAAAGACAGCACACATTCAGAGAAATCAGGCTGCTTTAATGCTTTCTGAAAACAACAACAACAAAAAGGCTAAATCTGCAGCAGTCCCCGAGGAACTATCTGTGAGCACTATCTGCAAATAATAATTTAATCATCTTATTTGGCTGCCCATGGTCACAAAGCTGTAATTGATTAAAAATTATCCTTTTTGTAACAAAATAAGGCTGCAGAATAAAAATGAGATTCTAAGGTGATTCTAATGCATGCTGCTCTGGCAATATGATAAGGAGCAATTCTGTAGAAAACCAAAGAATGTCACAGCAAAAGGCTTGGGTACTGTTAGAGAGAAGTTTTTCAGACTACAGTGTGTTTTAGACTGAATTTGCACTTATTTCTTTTTTTTTAGGTTTGGGTATTTTTTTTAATTTTATTTCACAGTGTATTCATGTTTCCTAGGGAGCTGAATGGGGGAGAGGGACTCCTTTCAAAGACCACATGACCCGCTCCCAATTCTGATAGATAAAGTCAACCTGCTTGGCCCCCCCAACGGGAAATAGGATGCTGCCCCTTTAAGCGGATTGTAAGGAGTATGGAATTACGGCTAACTTGGTTTGGAGCCTTTGTGTAAGGCTTTCAGGAAGAGATAAACCATTAATCATGCACAATTACTCTGACCTTGCATGAACTAAAGCCTCTCTGAACACATAAGATTACCGTCTCTGGGGACCTTGAGACACTGACACGATCGGCTCCGTACAGGGGCATTGGAAACCGCCACACAAAATGGCTGAAAGCTTGGCCTTTATTTCCTTTGCTTAAACTGGAGTCTTTCTTTCCACCCCGGATTGATATTTATCTTTCAAACATGCCTGTGTTGTAAACTAAGGAAAAGTCGTTTCCCTTGAGCCGAGATTGGAGTTCATAGAACGCGAGTGGGAAATGACGGCAGTGCTTAAGAGAATAAATTTGGGTTTGATCAAATGTTTTCTTCAACTTACTGAGGTGGAGCTCTTCACTGTCGTTTCTACTGACTCTCTGTTGGGGACCCTCGTTTTCTCTGTGGTTACTACAGAGAAAGCACAGGTGTTATGGTCAGTGGCAGAGATTCTTCGGTGGTTCTGCAGTGGAATTTATTTTTGCTGGCATTATTGCTTTCCCAGAACCATCCTCACCTGTTTTAATTAGATTTTAGATGGTGATTTTCAGGGTCAGTTTACATTCCCTCTATTAGTCTTGTTTAGCATTTCTCTCACCTCAAACTCCTTAAACAAGCATTTCTTACATATCTACTATGATATATTTTCCTCTGTCTCTTCTTTCCCCAGCCTCCTGGCACTAGCAACAATATCTAAAATAATAATAATAATAATAAATAAGTAATTAAGTATAATTACTCATGAAGTAATTATTGATTTTAACTTGTCATTTTTCAAAATTAGGGTAAACTAAAAAAGCCCACGAGCAGTTGCAGAAGCTCAACTCACTAACCCAGCAGAGTACAGTGCCTTGGTTACACTCCGTCCTTCATCATGCCTTTGATTCCTGCAGCTTCATTCAGTTATACCATTTATACCTCTGGAAATATTTTCCTTATGTATGTGATCTTTTTACACTGTTACTTACTGAACTACAATGTCTATTTTGATCATAAATTTACATTGATAAAACTATCATTTCTCCCATTTCAAAAGGAGTAATTATATGTGTACATTGGGATGTGCAGCAGGAAGTCTATACTGCTTTAGCCTACAGTTAATAAGTTAGGAGAGTTAGTAAGTAGTGCTTGCATGAATAGTAGAAGATTTTTGTGTGGAGAAGCCCTGCAAAGCACTTGTCTTGCTGACCCTAGTTTACATCTTTAAAAGACAAAATACCTTTTAAAAAGAAATGGTCTTCATCTTTGAAAAACTGCATTTTTTTTTTAACAGTCTTGACTTTACACTGTTTGTGTATATTTGGCTTGAGTTGCACAAGATCTGACTAGAAGACTACTTGTTAGATGTTTTTACTCATCTGTATTTTTCAAATCCCCAATCAGCTGCCAGAAAGCCATCTCCATTGCAAGGAAAGTTGACATGAACAGGAATTCTGCTATTTTAGCCTTTCTTTTTCTGCAAAAAGATTTGTGTTTGAAAGCAAACCTTTCCCTGTGTAGCTCTTAGGAATACTTCATTGGAATTCCCACAGATTGATGCCCCTTCCTTCACTCTCCAAAGGCTTGGGAAAACTGTAATTCTGCATAGACTTTATTTGTCAGTATTTTAAGGTTACAGCGATAAAATGTTCTGTCCACTGAAGAAGCAATTTTCTAATTTTTCAGAGATGTGGTTTTAAGAAAATGAAGATGATTCATTGTGTGTTAAAGGACTGGATGATGAGATCCAAATTGAGATACATGTCCAATTCTGACCAGAGCTTTTGTTGCGTGCTTTGTAAGAGGATGGGTAAGTCCAAAAGAAATAAATAATGTCTCCACACTGTGAATGATGCAGAGAAAGACCTTATCTTCTTCCTTAAAAGTGTTTAGAAAGTAGACATAATGAAAATGCCACAAGTACAGAGGTAAGGAGGGTTTTTAACGGGTAAATTATCTGTCGGGAATGTCAAACCTGTTGCTTCAGATCATGAGTTGTTCTCTAACTCCTAGAGGAATTCTAAGATTTCTGCAGGTTGTTTGCTGCGAGCTTTCCGCACAGGGTCCCTGAGCCACGGTCGTTATCACTGTTATCAGGAGACTTTGGGATTTGGTAACAGCTGATTTTGTTTGCCATCAGAAGGCTATGAAAAGGCTGGCTGTGCCGGGGGGATCCCACCGAGATCCCTCCCAGTGTGGGGGAGCTGCCCAGTACTGCCTGGGGGAGACTGACACTGCACTCGCTCTTCTCCACCAGTGCTTTTTATAAGCTAATGCCTTCCAAAGGTACTGCCAATGTCTAAAAAGGTGTTGATTCTAAGAAATATTCCAGAAAATAAACTAATTGAAAATGAAACAAAACAAAAAAGCACCACAGGCTTATTAAAACAGGATGGAGGGAATATTTAGTGGAAATTCAGTGAAGAACATAGAAATTAACAGGAGGAAGGGAGCATCTAGAAGGAAAAATACCATTTAGATGCCATCAGTCAAAATATAACAGGCTCTAAGGGCAAGCTGATTTTGTCAGTATCACTGAAGCAAAATGTTTCTGAAGATGGAAGTTGCTTGTATTCAGGACAAAGAGATACTGGAAATACAAAAGCAAGATGTTCACTGACTGGGTAAGGCACTGTTGGAATAGATTGCCCTAGGATGTGGCTGATTCACCATCACATGGAGAGTGCAAACTGAGATGGCACCTCTGTCTTAACCTAGTGTGCATTCCAGCCAGGAGGCAGTGCTCTCAGGAATGTTCAGTTTATGAAGTGGGGAGGGATAATTCCTTTCACCACAGGAGTTTTGGATAATCCGCGTTTTGCAGGATTTCAGGCCCCATGAGAGTATTGGTCCCTTCTGGTGTTAAAGATGTGAATTTATATTCGACTGAAGTGTGGTGCTGAGGCACAGACTGGCTTTGGTGGTGGTGGTGCTGTGGGGCCACAACTGCTCGTGGCACTCTGGGGTGGCTCTGACACAGTTTTCAGAGAAGTGTGGAGTATCCACCCTGCTCCTCCTCTAAGGAAAGGGGCTGTGGAAGGGATAAGAACTAGTTGAGTGGGAAAAGGCAGAAGCTTGGTGGTAGGAGGGGGTAAGGGGAGCCTGTGCTGAAGCATGTGCTTCACTGCACGTGACAAAATCTAACAACATTAGATTCTCATCTTATGTAGACCAGCTTCGGTCAGCTGAAATCAGTGTCAGAGTTGCATCCAGCTAAAGCTTAAAGTGACGGTATCAGGCCCACGTTGTTTTTCTGCTTTGTTTTTAGTCCTTTTGCATCTCATTATAACCCAATATGTGGGAAGATCCATTTTAAGAGGTTTTAAAAGGGAACAGTTTACCATTTGAAGGGAAAAGGATAACCTGCTTCCTGGTTGCGGTCCAGATGTTTATTCTGTATCTAGGTGGCAGTGCTGCTGGTACAGCTAGTGTAGTGTAGTAGTGTAGTGTCTCTGTAGTAGAACAGAGACATCTGTTAACGAGCCAGATTCAATGCTGTTGTCTACACTGCCAGAACCACAATGTGCTCCATGGGGGCCTACAGGCTGATCTTCTCAAAAAAGTACTGTAGACTCTGCTTCTCCCTTTTGCTTTACTGCTAGGAGTTCCAATGCCCTCAAACTAGCTCAGCCGTGTGTATTTAAGCTATTCCTGCTTTGGACTGAAAGTGTGGATATTTTCTTCAGTTTTAGATTTGAATTTACAAAATCAAACCTAATCAGCCAGACTTTGCAAGTCCTGAACATATCCTGGTTTTGCCATTCTTTATGTGAAATCCAAAAGCCTTCTTGGTGTGGGTCAGAGAGAGAAAAGCCAGGAGAGAACCACTCAGGCAGTACAGATGTGTGTGGATACTCTGGTGCTGACAGCCCAGGTAACTCTGAAACCAGTGGAATAGTTGGCTGAGGGACTGTTCCGTGCTAATAGGAGAGAACTTGAGGCGTTAAAGGCAAGAGCATCCTTTTTATAATTAGGACAGATCAGAAGTGGAGCAAAATGTTCTTGCAGCTGAATCAGCTGCCCTCTAACCAGCCTGGAGTCTGGAGCTGGGGCCTGATGGACACTTGTACAGAATGCAATTTAATCTGTAATGGCTGAGGAGGACTCCTCAAAGTCTGCGGCAAATGGCAATTATTGTCCCTTTTTGTCACATCCCCCCCAACCAAAACAAAAAAAGAGGAAAATTAATGAAAATAACAACAGGCAAGGATCCTAACTACCATGCCCTGCCTCCCCCTTTCCGTTTCAAAATCCTCTGCAATGTAGTGAGTGAAATGAGCTGCCCAGTATAATAAAATCTCTCGAGCACCAATGTGAAACAAGAATTCCTCCCCCCCTCCCATGCACACGCGTCCCTGTTCCCTAATGAGCAGTGAGACGCCAGCTTGGGGGCTGAAGCCAGTGTTAAATTAGCAGAGAAGGCCATCCAAAGTGGGCTGACTCCAGCGTAAACTGCCTTAAGTGTCTGTTTATTAAATCACACCACCGCTTAGAGTCTGCCCTGCTGCCACATCAGAGCTGTCTGCATACAGACAAATCCAGGGCAGTCCCAGGGGAACCTGGTCCAACTGGATACTGGTGGTAATAAAGGCGGGGGGAGGAGAGAGCAACCCGCCACCAACAGCCCCCTTGTTAGACTACATCATGTGTTATTCTTCAAGAGCAGAAAAGGCTTGATCTAAGGTCACTGTTCGAATTTGTCACAGCGAGAAACCTGGCTATCTTGAACCTGTAAAGTCTTCTTCCTCTCTTCTTTTACAAAATATAAGTCAGAGCAGGCATTTTCTTGCTAAACTGGATTGGATAAGCCTTGGAGCAGTTGCTTTCCTCTACCAGTTCTTATTGGGAATATTGGCCTTTCAGCATCAACTCTTCTTTGATTGCAGTGTGAAAAGTTGTTAATACCTGATGATTTTCTAAGAGAATTCACTGGGGCTAATCTATATAAGGTTTTGGAAATAAAATATCTAGTGTTTAAGCCTTAAGCTGTCGTATTAAAGCAGGGGAAAATCAAAATGCTTCCGTGTATTTGAGGTACAGTGAGAGTTTGACTCTGCATGGGATTTCTATATCATATACTCTTCAGTTAAGGCAGACAGGAGAGATACAGCCAAGCTGTCAATCTTGTCCTGTGGGTCAGCAGACATCACTTCTTTTTCTGCTAGTTCTGAAAGAAATTGTTTACCAAGAGCTCTTCTGTATTCCCATCTTTCTCAAGGACTATGTTGTAAGTACAACTGGAACCAGGGCTGCTGGTTTATGACTCTTTCTGTTTATATGATCAATTGGACTGTCTTGCTCCCTACTCTATACCTCCAAGTCATCTTTTCTGCATAAATCTCTGGAGACAAATCTTAGGGAGAAGTGGATAACATCCTCTCAACCTGTAAGGAAGCCTAGGATAAAGTTTTGGAAAAGTCTCTGAAATGGTCCAGTTTTCTTCTCCTGAATTGTAAGAGTTTGATGAATAGCTCTTGAATTTGCCATCCTTCTCTTAGCACAGATCTTTCTCTGTAATATGATATTTTAAGCTTTAAATAAATTTTATCCATGCATTGTCAGGTGAGGGAATTGAATATATGGCATGCAGCTCCAGTTTTGTTTATTTTACTAAATTGGTGGATACTTCCATACATGTATCCCCTGCTCAGCCTGCTGTTTTCTGTCTTCCTTGAGGGATTTTTTGCTTCCAGACTCCATTGAAGTCCAGATGGCCATCTTCCGGGATAGCAGGTTAGGAGTCATGGTCAAGCCTCCTTTTTTGAGGTGTCCCATTGACATAGTAGAAGAGCAGCAGTTGTTGAGCTAATTTGTATGAGGAAGAAGCTATGCAAAGTTTAATATGAAGTGGTTGGTTTAGCTGGCAGAAGGGGAGAGGTGGCCTGTTTTCCATTTCCCTTTAAAATGTCAAACACTAATAGTCTCTTCCGATCATCCTGAGATTGCCAAATAATTGACTCCTGCCTACAGCAAAAACCTCCCTGATCAACAAAGCAGGAAGCTGATGACAGCAATTGCCTGTACGTGTCCAAATTAGTCAACCTCTTGCAACACCAGCAGGGTCAACGGTGGCAGCCCAGAGGTCGTGGGGCAGCAGGAGATGGAGGTTGAAGATTGCCCTGCTTCCTCTGCCCTCTCATGCCTCCAGGACATAGCAAGGAGATGGGGGATTCACAGCTGGGGCAGCCAGCACCTGAATTGTGCATCCAACAGAGATGGGTTTATTCAGAGGATCGGCTGTGTGTTAGCCAAAACGTGGGGCTGGGGAAGGAGAGGAGGAAGTGCCTGTCCTTGTGAGTGGCAGCAGAGCAGTTGTGGGGCTGACCCGGTGTCAGACAGCTCCTAGCATGTTTTCTCTTTGTGTCCTTCAGCATTTGCTTGCTCTGCTGCATGGAACTGACATATTTACAACAAGCTGGTGTCTGTTCCAATACTAGATTATTTATTCTGTGCCTCCCTTTGTTCTGCCACGGCTGTGCAAGTGACTGCAGAAATAGTTGATTATGTGAATGTTGCCCTGGTCTAGCCCAGTAAAACTTAGGGACATAGAGTATTTAGGAATATGCATACAGAGAGAAAAGCCAGAGAAGGATGCCCTACAGGCCTTTCCTTGGTTGGGTGCCTCAGCAACACATACAGTTAGTGTGGGGGATTTTATAAAGTGGTGGAAGTAAAGCAGAAAATAATCTCTGGTCCCATTCCCCTCTCTCTTGTCTTTGAAAGGACTGCAAGCATGTCTGTGACTTCTCGAAGGCAACTCATGCACCTAAGGGTTGTGGCATTTTCCTAAGATTATTTTAAGACTCAGAGACAGGATGGAGGAAGAAAGAGAGAAGCGTTGCCTCAGAGCTCCCAAGCAATACCGCTGTTGTTACAGGTAAGATGAGAAAGTTTTTAAGAGCAGTCTCTTCGCTCGTCCGTGTCCTTGTCTGTGTTTCCTAAAGCAGAGGAGCTGGGGATGGGGAGCCTGCCCCTGAGAGCTCTCGGGGTGTGCTGCTGCAGGTCAGGACCTCTGCCCACAGAAGCTGCACTGCCCGTAGGCCTCCCACGTCTCCTCACGGAAAGCTGGGCTTGGATGCTCTGTCACACTCTGACAAAGGTCACTTTTACATCCCGTCTTCTAAAAGGTCACAACATGACCCCAGGTGCAGGAGAAGAGGAGGAGGGAGAAGAAGGGAAGAAGGCTTTATCTCCTCTCTTTTCTTTTTTTTTTTTTTCTTTTTTTTTTTTTAAATTTTTACTCTGCTACTGGAAGAAAGTATACCTTGCCTTTGCCCTTGTACTGCCCCCTCTCTCTCGACCGTGCTGGCACCTTCCCTTTCTAAATGCTATAGTATAAGTTTTCCCCTTGTTGGCTTAACTGGCTGGTTACTGGATTTTCTCCTCTTTCACCAGTTTGTTCTACCTGCATAGCTGTAGCTGTTGTATTGATACTCCTTCAAATTAATAAGCAAACAGTTCCAACCTTACTGTGCCCTCCCAGTGTAAAACTGTATGAGCAGTCCTTCCTGCCCTTTTTGTAAGATTGGTGAGCACATACAGAAAGGTAGGTTTTTCCCCTGAGGGCTGGGAGGAGAGAAAGTGACAATCCTTCTCTGACTCACTCTGGTTATTGTGGTAAGTGGATACGGCTCCTGAAGGGAAAACTACTTTCTCTTGCTCCTTTCTGTCAGCGTTTACACATGTCAATGAGACAGAGATGAGAGGCAAAAGCCAAATTGTCAGGTGACACACACCGTGCTGCATAATTTTTTCCCCATCCTGGGATTTACTGAACCATCTACGTGATGAAAATAATTTCTTTTTCTCGACTTAAGGCCCGATGGTTAACGAGACATTTATGTTCAAACCCTATATGGCTTCAATTCAGGACTGATAGTTTTAAACGTTGGATTGTCCTTCCAGTGTCATTTGAAGTTCTTCGTTGTCATATAATTAGCAGCAGTGAGAGAATTCTTTTCTGCGTTTCAGATACTGATGGAAGGGAGAAATGTCCAACTCTACTTTTTTTAATTTTATTTTTTTCTTAAGAATTGAATTGTGTTACCAAAGACAAAGGTGCTGGACTTGATTCTCTCTGTGGGGTATGGTAGTGACTTGTTACAGATGCTGGTCATGGTCCCTCAAACAACAGAAGTGGGAGATTAAGTTTGAGAGACATAATTGACTTTGTGAGGATGATAACTATATAAACTATTTTATTTGCAATATTCATTCTTCGCAAGGAATTTCCCTAAGATATTTAAGAAAGATAGAAGGAGGTCAAAAGAGAAACAGAGAAGTCACTTTTCAAAGAACTCATAACCTTTGTATAGGAGACAGCCTGCCCCTGTCTAGTCTTTGAAAAACAGATAGTCAAGATTTCACTTCTATAATAAAATGTGATAATGTGTGTCTATCTTAGATTTATATAAGGGCTCTTATTACTCACATATCTGAGTCACATCTCACTCATTATTTTTTTAAAAAATACATACTCGCATATATTTTTAAGATAGTGTTCATTTAATAGAGGTACATGCTGTTAGCTCAAAGTAATTAAGTAACTAAAGACTGGCTGACTTTCAATTGTTTGAGTACCTTAAAAATTTCATGCCAGTTCCTGAGATCTCAAAGGAAATCTGTGCAGCTTGCAGGCTACCCATAGACCAGTCTGCCTGTTCCTGACCATTAGCTAACCAGATTGATAGAATTCTTGTATATTGACCAGGCCAGAGAAAAGGCAAAACCTGTGGTGTAGTAACTTGTATAAGGTCAAAAACGGGGTCATGGTTGAGGTAGGAATGCCAATGAGCTGGGCTACCTGCTGAGCAAAAAACGGAAGAAATAGCCATGGTAAAGAATACCTAAAGGTGGATTTCCAGATTCCCAGTCAGAGGGAGACTGTTGCACTAATTGGGTCTTAAAAGGTCTTGTCTATTCTGTTTAAATTCTTATAATATGCCCCTCACTAAGATATGAGGGTGTCTGTCTGAGGATGTCTCCCTTTTCATTCTTTTCAGCTGTGTTTATTTTCCTCTTTCCCCTTACCCATTCTTTGCAAGTTCATGAAGAGCATTCAGACCCCATGAGGGGGTCTCTACAGATCCCCTAAGAAGATTAAGCTCTCTGAATATTTCATGCCTCTGATTGACAGTTCTTGAGGACCTCTTGTAAGCCTGGCGCCCGTATTCTTGTTTAAAAAAAAAAAAAAAGAGAGAGAAGGAGACAAGAAAATCACATCCACAGAAAAAAAATTGATCCTATGGGCCCGACCTCTGCTGACGGAAGCCACTAGACTGAGGCAGTTCCTCCTGGACATCTCCCCCTCCTTTTCCCTCCCCACCAGTCTCTACTGTGAAATAAAAGGAAGGTAATGGGATTTTAAGAGCCAAGGAGTAGTCGCCGTTGTTGCCCCCCCCTTCCCTGGAGCTCCAGTGCTTAGGCTCATGGCCCCTCAAGAGCTATTGTGAGCCTCTGTGCCTGACTCTCATTCTGTGCTGTGTTCTTCCTCTTCTAACAAGCTGACCGAGCCCACGGCCCCTCATTAGAGGCTGAACTGAAGAGCCAGCCCTGTGCTCTCCTCAGCTGCTTTGACCCATTAAGGGTTGCCCCCCCCCCCCCCAGTTGTCAGTGGGGAAAGGGAGCCGACGACCTGTAAATTCTCATCGGATTCTCCCTTCCCCCATAATCATCCCATAATAGGCAGCTGAGAAGTTTCTGCTTTATTTAGAAAGGCAGGGCCAATGGGATCTCCTCACATGCTGGGTTTAGGAGGCATTCCTTGATGGAAACAGGGTGAGGACAAGGGGGGAGAAAGACAGAAACAGCTCCCCTTCTTAAACTGGAGCACAGTGAGACTCACTGCTGCCCTTGCCATGGAAGCCCGTGGTAGCAAACAGCAAGGTCCTGTTTGTTTCTTACCTGATGCTAAAGGAGTAAGTGCGATGCACAGTCTGTTCTTGGAGCCAGATGGCATTTAGTGTGGGAACTGTTAAGCTTACCTGAGAATTGTCAGTCTTACCAGGAACAGCAATTGTAACAGTGAAAGGGCCCGATCCTTCTGCTTGTTCTTTATTGACTTCAGAGGGTCACTTGGATTCGCAGTGTATGTAGACAGTATCTACAGTCTTCCCATCTCCACCAAGCGGGTCGCCTTGTCACAGAAGGAGATCAGGTTAGTCAAGCAGGACCTGCCTTTCCTAAACCCATGCTGACTGGGCCTGGTTGCCTGGTTGTCCTGTATGTGCTATGTGATGGCACTCAAGATGGTCTCCTCCATAATCTTCCCCAGCACTGAGGTCGGGCTGTGGTTCCCCAGATCCTCCTTCCAGATGGATCCTCTTACTTGTATATGGGTGTCACATTTACTAACTTCCAGTTAACAGGGACCTCCCTGGTTAGCCAGGACTGATGATAAATGATGGAAAATCATCCAGTAACGCCACACTTTTAAAGCCAATTATTAGTTTTAACAACTGATTGATGTCCCATCTACTTGCAGTAGCAGCCTTGGTGGAATGCCAGTGCCATTCCCCAACAGTGCCTATCCTGCCAGTGTCCTCTGGCTGAGGTGTGCAGCTCACATCGCAGCTCACTGATGGCTGCAGTTCATTATTCTGATTTGAGGGGAGGAGAAGAGCATCTGGGTGTTTATAACCATGGTGGAAAAGATTTGAATACAAATAGAATCAAAGGCAGCATTAGCTTTTGATTAGTCTCACCCTGCTGGTGGTGAACTTTATAAAGGCTCAGTTGTTACAGCACAATATTGTGACCCTCAGACTAGTCCTTATCTCGTTTGTTACCGCTGGTGCTGCCAGATGGAGTTGAGAGCTCCAGCCTGCACCCTGCCTCTCCATCCTCCATGCCCACAGGTGGTGTGTAGCCAGCAAACTGTTCAAGAACAGTGGGTTTGGAGGGATGTAATCCTCTCCTACTGAAATGAAACAACGGAATATGGTCTAGATTTTCATCTTAACTGTACCCACTGGTATGAGGTGGAAAAAGCTCAGCAGACTTCCTCATAACCCTACCAGGTTCAGGAAGAGTGAATGCTATGTCTGGGAACTTTTTTCAAAGCTTTGTAACAGGAAGAATTATTTCCACAATTTTCTTGTAGCGGGTACAGTCTCTATAGACAAAATCCTTGATCTAAGGTCAGTGAAGGCCTTTTTTAATCCAGTTCTGTTCTTTGACTTAAAGCAATTGTATAAGAAATTTGTCTGATTCCTTAAAATCCCTTCCTCTACTCAACTACTTTGTCAGGCTGAGCAGAACAGCTGTGAGTGACAGAGCCTGGAGACAAAGCTACCCTTTAGTCATTCCCAGCTTCTTGCATGCTTTGCCCAGTCTCTTAGACACAGAAAGGAGCTCTTCAAAAGTAGCTGAATGCCTACCATCCTCTCACCACTCCTTTTTCAATTTTAGATGAGCAACAAATAAAGCAGGGAATACTGAAGGTCATTTTTCTTGATGGCAATTGGAGGTCAACCTGCTGGCCTATTGCAGATTTTTGCTTCTTCTGAACCACGCTATTTCATCTGTAATTAAACGAGATAGTATTGTTGGAATGAATCAGCTGATGTTTGGGACTGATGGGGTATTTTCATTACCCATCTTTTAAGTATCTACCTCCATTGATAAGATTAGGAGACTAATCACTATGCTCCTGCCTCAAGTGTTCTATAGAATCCTGCTGCCTCCCTCCGCTGTCTGCACAGAGACTTCGGGGACAAGTCCTTTCCCTGACTTTGGTAACGAGTATAAAAAGGCAGTAAAAACATCCCTCAGTGCTACAAGCTTCTTGCCTTACAGAGAGCTATAAAGATCCTTGTGTTGCAATGGTCAAAGGGTAGGTTTTTGTTGTGTTTTTTTTTTTCCCAGGAACAATTTCTATCTCTTGTTTTACATTAAGCATGGTGGAGTATAGAGCTTATTGCTAATACCATATTTTTCTGGTCCACTCACACATTGGAAAATGTTTACAAAGGCAACCTTCATCTTCTGGTTTTAAGACACCTGATATCCAATGTTGGTGAATAAGGGGAGAGCAACTGATGTTATCTGCCTGAACTTGTGCAAAGCATTTAACACTGTCCCACATGAGATCTTTGTCTCTAACTTGGAGAGACATGGATTGGATGAATGGACCGCTTGGTGGAGAAGGAACCATCAGGATGGCCACACTCAAAGAGTTACAGTCAACAGCTTGATGTCCAAGTGGCAACCAGTGATGAGTTCCTCAGGAGTAGGGTACTTGGACTGGTGCTGTTTAACATCTTTGTTGGTGACATGGACAGTGGGATCAAGAGCGCCCTCAACAAGTTTGCCAATGACAAAAAGCTGTGTGTGGTGCTGACACGCCGTAGGGAAGGGATGCCACCCAGGGGGGACTTGGATAGGTGGGACTGTGAGAACCTCATGAAATTCAACCAAGCCCAAGTGCGAGGTCCTGCACTTGGGTCAGGACAATCCCAACATGGCATTTAGATGAGATCTCAGGAAGAAATTCTTTGTTTGAGAGTGGTAAGACCCTGGCCTGGGTTACCCAGAGAAGCTGTGGCTGCCCCATCCCTGGAGGGGTTCAAGGGCAGGTTGGAGGGGGCTTGGAGCAACCTGGTGTGGTGGGAGGTGTCCCTGCCCAGGGCAGGGGGTGGCACTGCGTGTTTAAAGTCTCTTCCAACCTAAACCATTCTGTGATACAGGGCAAACATACTGCTCTTCAAAGCAATCCTCATCTCTTTACAGAACTGTAGAACAGTTCAAGTTGGAAGGGACTTTTGGAGGATGTATGATACAAGCCCCATTCAAAGCTTGGGGGGGTGGGGGGGGATAGCAGTTTGGGATCCTGCTAAATATTCTTAATCCCATACAACAAAAAATTGGCTCTCCCCACAAAGGCTTTCAAGAGTCAGAATTGCTGCAGTCCTGCCACCCTTCCCTGCTGGAGTGGCCTTTCCGTGGTAACTGTGGCAAAAGGAGCCCTTCTGACCTCTGCATTGAACTGAGGTGACCTGGGTTTGCTGTGGGTGTCTCAAAATCACAAATTCGTTTCACCCACCCAAGTGGAAAACTGTGCATAGCTACGACGCTGTATATGTTAAATGTGGTTATCACAGTAATAATAGGATGAGAAAACAAAAGAATAAAAGAATGGTAATGGAAAATCTAGGTTCCCTGTTGAAATGGTTATCCACGTTCAAAAACAGAGTGGAATTTAAACTTGGGTTTTAGGGTTTTGAAATTTCTGGATAATTTTTTCCATTTTAATTTGT
Organism: Scolopax mira; assembly: GCA_004320125.1. NCBI lineage: Eukaryota > Metazoa > Chordata > Aves > Charadriiformes > Scolopacidae > Scolopax > Scolopax mira. The sequence goes on along the minus strand of BJBW01003705.1, from coordinate 136,957 downwards.
GGTTAGGAATAGAACCAGAAAGACCAAGATACCTCACAATTTCTTCTAGTGTTTGGAGTTGTGATCAGGATTAAAAATGTACTAGAAATCTCATAGAAGCTAATAATTTCCTCAAAGGTTTGGAGCCCAGTTTTGCAGAGTTAGGAGGTTTTCTTCACTTTCCAGGACAGTTATGAGTCCTTCCTTGGACTGAGTACAGGCCCTAGGTTTGCAAAGGGATCTGTGTGAGTGGGGCCCTGTAAAGGCAAGACTTGGGACCTGAAGATTGTCCCTGCCTCAGGTTGCACTTGTTACTCCATGGAGTCCAAGGCAGGAGAGGAGAATCATTGCCTTTGCCTTCCCTCCTAAGCAAAAAGAGATTTTCTCTGAGTGTGATCGTAGGTCTCGAGATTGTTCCTTTATCTCCCAGGAGGTGAAGATACCACCAAAGAGAAACACTGGCCTTTTCATCCAAAAGAGAACCTTCCTACAAGAAACGGGATCATTTGATGTTTGCAGAGGCTTGAATAAGCTGGCTAAAACTTGGAGTTGAAATCCATGAAATATTTTAATTTGGGTAGAGTGAGATTCTTTTTAAACCAACTTTGCCAGTAGCGAGAGCTGTGAATTTAACATAATGAGAACTATAGATATTTGAAAGCATATGGGGAGGAAGGAGTTAAGGATTCTGCTCTATGAGCCATCCACAGCAGGGAATGACCCAGTTTAAAAGGGTTAACAGTATTTGGTTTTTCAGAACTATTTGTTATATCAAGTTAGTGCAGCAGAGGTCACACAGGTCAGTGTGCCTCCCCCTTCCCTTTCCATTCCCAGCTCCTGCTCCCTTCCTCAGTTCTTCTCTAATCTGATGACCTCAGACACAGCTCTTTCCTTATGATGTTCTTGACAGCATCTTCAGACAATATGCAGCTCGACGCCAGTTGTCTTTCCCTTTTTCTCCTGTCCCTCAGGAGGAAACCTTGGATGCTAAAAGGCACTTTGTGCAGTGGGGAAAAGCCTCAGCAATTTGTTCTGTGGTTTTTGGACAAGAGTAGCTCAGAAAACAGTTTTCCTTGTATGTGCACTCCTAGCATGACTGCCTTTCCTTCCTGGTCTGTATTTGTTTCTTTCTGGTTTGGGGTTGTTTCTTCGTTTCCTTTTTTGATTTGGGGCGTTTTTTGTGGTATTTATTTATTTATTTATTTATTTTGTGTGTGATTAAAAGCCTTCTGTAAATCCTAATTTATGCACTGGACCTTTGGGTCCCTTTTGCTGTTGTGTTGCTGAGTGTCCTGCAGAGGTTCGGATCATACGGGTTTTGGGGACAAGAAGTTAACATGTTACTGTTTGCAAATGGTAATGGGAAGTTTTCACTGGAATTTACCCATGGGTTTAGTAACCAAATGAGGTCAGATTTGTTATTGTAGTCATGAGAGTTGAGTACAGAAAATGTTATTGAGAAAAGTCTCATCCCTCCCCTCTGAGTTTTGTCTTCAGTCAAAGCTGCTTTCAGATTTTTGCCAGGGTATTTTTATGACTTACTTTCAAAGGTACTCAAGGTCCATAGAAAGTGGACTCTGAAAAGTGAAGGAAAACTTCAGGTGCTTGATGTCTTTTGAAAATCAGGCTGGTATCAGGTGATAACTCATGCTCATGTACTTTTTTAGTCATTGTGTTAACCTTCTGTCACACCATCCACAAGGAACAGAATACAAAACACCCTGCTTGATAGGAAATCAGGAAAAGTCTCACTTTCCTGGTTCCTCAGTTGCTTGTGTTTTACTGTGTCTCTGTTCTTCTGCACCTGTGCCTCTTTTGACATCCAGATGGCTGATTTTTTTAAGGATGTTCCTTGCTTCTCATTTTATTCTGTTGCTCATTACTCAGCCAGAACTAGTGGAGCCACACATGTTGTTAAGGGGTAAAATTAGTAAGAGTGTAAGGGACCATTTTCCTTCCTTGCTGTGGTTTGACCTGGTTTCTGAGGAGAGTGCTTTGTTTTTTTTTAAAGGGACAGAATATTCTAGCCCTGAATGTCCTTAATCTCACGAGGGAAATGGATGACCACCAAAAAGCTGTTACTAGTAATGTTAAAGCTGTTTCTTGCAGCCTTCCCAGGGCTGGGGAGCTGCCAGACCTCAGTACTTCTAACTGAGCTGAGGGATCAGTGAGAAAAAATGCCTGCACGTATTTGTTTGAGTTCAAAAGCAAATTGCAACTTGAGAGTGTTCGTGTGGCTTGCATTTGCTTCCTGGTCATGTTCAAGTATGTAAGTGCTCCTAGTGTGAATGTTAACTGGAAAGCAAAGTTTAAGGATCTGTCATCTGTTAGAACCTTTTGATACTACAAGAAAATCCAAGATTTTAGTTCAGTTAACACAACTTAATATACCTGGAGAGCAGACCTTTATATTCCAAGATTCATGTAATTGGCAAAAGCAAAGATAAAGTGAAGTGTTTCATTGCCTACTTTTTTAAATTCACAACTGTCTTCTCTGTTGATAAATTGCAAGCTCTATTTCCCAGTGGCCTGACCAGCTAACACTGGGTAGCAATGGAAATGATGATTTTGAGCTGCCTGCTTTGCTGGATGAATCAGGGGGAAATGGCAGTGTTTTGTGTACAGTGTATGTGGTAGCTCTTCATTCCATTCTAATGCTGACCATGAGGCTTGGATGGAGGACAGTTACTAGCTCTTGACAGCAAATATGATAGCTATGGAACACTTGGTGCTTTTCCCAAACGATGGTGAGGGTGTAATCCATGTACTGGAAGAGGACTCTGTTGAGGCAATTCTAAATTCTTCTTTCAGCTTTGACATTACCTCTTTCTTTAAACAAGTCATCCAGCATTCCTGCCTCAGTTTCCCTAGGAATTAATTGGGGATTCTACTGTGTACCCATCTACCTCACAAACATACTGCTGCTTCTTTTCATATCAATTTATGAATGTTTGGTGACCAACTTCAAGAAGAAGGATTTGCAGTCATAAAATTTTTGGCTAATGGACTTCTTCAGCTGAGCAACTGGTGAGCATCTTGGAAAAGAACATGTGTTTAAGTTTCACCTTCTTTAACCTTAAGTGGAACATTCCTAATGTTACCCAGGATAGCATAGGTATGGAATCCAGTATCTCTATGTTTCAGATCTTTGTTCTGGATTCTCTGGGAGGATTTGCTCCAGAGCCTGCCCAGATGTTTCAGGATTCTAGAGAGTCTTGGGCCTTCTGTGTCATTTATTATGCAGTTCTCTGCACCTTGCCATTAGCCTCAGGACTACAGGTTTTTGGAAGCATAAATGTGGTGGAGAAAGGGAGTATCTGGAGGAACTAAACCCGTTCATATTTTTTGTTGCTTTTTTTTTCTCCTTAAAAATAGGCAAGATACTTATTCTTTTGTCATTGCAGCACTCTTCTCACCCATCAAGTCATCTTGCTCAAAGGCCAGTATCGTAACAGGGAAATTTCAAGCACCGGAAAGATGTATATACAGCTTCTGTAGCAGGGAGGAAAGCATCAAAACAGGAATGGAAATTGGCAGCCAAATTCTGAAAGGCCAAAAGTTTCCAGCTCGGAAAGACAGTGAGGGAGGAAGTCAGTGAGTGCGAAAGGATTCCCTCTCTCCCCACCTCTCGGCCCCCACCCTCTGTCCTTCCTCCACACCCCACCGGGGGAGATGGGAGAAGAAACTTGGCAAGCCATCTTGTCGCCAATCAATCTGTGGTGTAACAATTAGCACTTAAGCAGCACTCACGCTAAACACAGGCTCAGAAAACACTTAAAAAGGAAAAGAAAAAAAAAACAAAAAAACAACACAAAAAACCCAACAAAACCCCAACACAACAACAACAGGGGAAAGCTGGAACAGATCAATGCCAGGCCGAACAGGAGGCATCTAATACCCCATTATTGACGAGGAGGATAGCGCTTTAAGTGTGTGCTCTCCGTGCTGAGCAATTAGGCAGCAGGACCACTGCAGTGAAGGCAACTCCACCACAAGAACACCCCCCCCCTGCTGCCCACCACTTCCCCCAAGAGGTGTTTGATGACAGCTTCATTTGTTAGCGTGATCCCAATAGCTGGCGGCGCCGGCATCCTTTCCATTACGGAAGAGAGTGCGAGGGGAGGCTGGGCAGTGGGTCTTCTCCCCCTGCTCCCCCTGGCCTGTTGTAACAGAATACAGTAGACAGGGAGTCTGTCTGTGCACTGGCTAAATTGATTGTAATGGGTTTCTTAACGTGGTGAAAGAGCCGACTGTTTTCTCGCCTTGAAGAAAGGCTGGAGGAAGGAGGAAGTGACTCCAGCGGCTGCGGCACAGTGGATGAAAGTAAACTTTTGTTTAGTAAAGACCAGCCGACTGCAGACTGTCTCTGGCCTTTCAGCCAGCTCTCAGCAACACTGGTTTTTAGAAGAAAAGAGAGAGGGTAGAAAACAAACTGTCAGCTTCCTGCCTTGGCTCTTGTTCTCATAATAACCCTGCTGTCTGGCTGCACTTCCCAGAAGCACACTGGAAACCTCTTAATGGCATGGAGTCTGTTTTCAGAAGGTGCCTATGGGCTAAGGCTTTCAAAGGGAATTCATGCACACGTAGAGCAAGGCATATGTGCTTTTAAATGCTTGGCGAGGCTGGGGCGTACCTCAAAAAGGTGTGCCTAGCTCCCGTAGGAGAAGCTCGGGCCAAGCCAAGAGAGGATATGGCCTTCTGAAGAGTGTCCAAACAGCATCTGTTATTGATAAACTGGTGTTTATCTGGCAGCCTAGGAGCCATCCTGAGACCTCCCAAGTGGAGAGACTTGGCCCAGGTTAGGCTGTGTCTGTGCAGACAGATAAACCAATCCATCAGTCAATCAGTGGGTCCTATGGGTTTGTCACAGCAAATAGAGCAGGTGCCACTCAGGGGCTCCAGATGCACACTCTGCTTTTCTGAGTTCTGCTGGATCCTTACTGTGTTGTTGCCTGAGCTGGCTGGGACCTGCCCAAAGAAAACAGTGGTGGGAGCTGCCCAGGGTAACCTGGTCACTTTCTGTCCTGGGAGAATCATTGTGTCATCTCTGAGTAGCCTTTGTTAAAATAAAACAGATGACACAGATTTTCAAGCTTTCCTGGGAGGTAGAATGTGTTGTAATGGCTCTCTGTACAGGAACCTGTTCTAGTCAGCTCGTGGGCCATTCCCACATTGGGTAGGAGAGACTGGTCTTTTCAGTTGCTCATCACTAGAGATATGCTTGGGTTCCCTCTTTTCTTTCCATGGTATGAATTTTTTAGAGATACCACAGGCTGATAGATACCATTGTTAGGGAAGAGGAAAGGAACTTAAGTTCAACATCACAACCTGAGTGGTTTCACTCAGGTTGCAGGTTTGCATCTTCAAACCCTTACCTGGTTCAGAAAATGTATTTATTCGCAAAGTTAGGTCTTGTGAGTAAAGAAAGAGGGCTGAAAAGTACAACTTCCTGTGCCATTGTAACCAGAAGCTGTTTGCTTCTTTGCTTCTGACCAGAAGGCTTTAAGATGATGCCAGATGGGGCCATTAAAGCTGTGCAAACAATAAGGAGCACATGGGGGAGGCTGTTAATGGGTTTCTTTTGGAAGCATCAGCTGGAGCTGCTGAATGGGGCACATGACCTATTAAAAAAAGCCACTTGAGATATCTTTCTGCCTGCTGAAATGATGGGATTTTTTTACCTTCCCTGTTTATGCCAACCCACTAAGGGTCTTACATGCTGGATGCTCACACACTTGTGTTTGCAGCTTTGCTCACTTGCCAATATGCTTTATGGCTTGGGCTATAAAGCGCTGAGATCAATGGGCTGGATGAGACGTCTCAACCACATCGTTCTGAACAGAGTGGAAGCCACATTTAGGGAGATGGCTTCCATAGAAATGGTGTCTGATTGCCACTTCTGGGAAGGGGGACCCTACTTTCAGTGCAGATTTTTTCCATGGTTAAAACCTGATATTTTGCATGGAAAGCACAGCACAATTAGCAATGGCTAGGAGTAGGAGAAGACTTGTGAGTGAAGAAGATCTTAAACCTTGAGTTCTGGTGGGGAGCTTACGTGGTGCAGATATCATAGTACAACTTGACAGAGCTATGAGTTTCAGCTCATATGAGGATCAGCTACTGATTCACTTTGGGCTGTATAAAGGGAAATGCCTCTACCTGCAGTGGCCAAATTAAAAATGATGTGATGGAAAAGCAATGTTAAAAAAAGGCAAGACAGATACGCTCCTTAGCAGTGGATCCAGATCTTAAATTGCTCCATACCATGAAAGTATTTTCATCCTATCTTTTTTTGGCAGAATACTTCAACATCCTGGCTTGAATTGGAGGCTGTGTTTGTTATCACAAAGGGAGTTAGCTAACGAGTGTGCATGGCAGAACTGCGTTGAGCAGTTTCACTGAAGAATGGTTCCTTTAATCACAGCAAAAGCTGTATCTTGAGTAGCTGTGTTTTTATAACTGCCCGTGTAGATGTGGTCACTCTTGTTCAGTTGGTTCATATAAGGCTGAGCTCCTCTGTGCATTCCCACACACGAGGGTCACAGAGCTGGCCCTCTGTGCCCCAGCCACTGGAGACTCCAAATCTGACACTGCTTTTCCAACTCCAGTGTGCAGAAGCAGAGTGTGAAAGTCTCACCATCGAGCTCACTGTATGGAGGTGTAAGTGAGCTCACAAGACATGAGAGAATCAATTCCATGGTGCTGCTTCATTGGATTGGGTCTGAAAGAGGAGACTTTTCTGAGGAAATGTAAAACACTAATTTCTTCATTGAAATTCGATTCACTCTTCTTGATTCTTTGCTTTTTGAAGCAGAGTCTTGTGGTTTTACTATGGGCAGGTCAGTCGTCTTACAATGCTGTTCTACACATCACTGGTCAAACAAGATGGAAACTGCAGTAGGACGGTTGAGTCTTTTTTCCCTATAAGGATGCAAGGCTTGTTCTCTTCAGATGATTCACTCCTGAATGGTGCTATTGTATTTATTTCATAAATAGTATAATATAAAGGTGTTGATAAGATCTTGCTGAGATAAAGGAGATAAGAATAGAATAGGCCTTGGAGAAGACCTTTATGAAGAGCATGAGAGGAGCCATTACACTTGGGTTTATCTGTGCTAATAGTGAGCAATAATAGAATGACCATGAGAAAGGATGAGTGTTGGTTATCAGGGACCAGCAAGAGCAGTTCCATATGGGAAAATGAGCTGGAGGCCAAGAGCCACCATACAAGAAGTAGGGACAGAGACCTTACTGACCAGGGTGCAGTCCCAGGTACCTTCCATTCACAGTCTAATTGGCACGGTCAGACAAATACAAGGTGGTGAGTCATGTTTAACATCAGAACAGTGGTCCAGCCAGGGAATCAGGGTCAAGAAAGAACAGGCAGGACACAGGTATCTGTGTGTCACAGCTCAGGCAAGGACTGAGGGCCTGAGTTTAAATGAAGCTTCAGGAGCAAGGAGTCGAGTACCAGGTAGAATCCCCAGGGGAGGTTGTCCAGGGCTATTGAGACCTGTTATTATAAGCAGGTCTTGAAGGTGGGTGTGGGCATCTTCACAGAGATGCCTTAGTCCACTTCTGCACAAAAGAAAAAGAGCTAAAAACTAGCTTTTCAGTTTGACACAACATCCCTTTGAAATTGCCTGAGATACTTGACCAGTTTGCTGGAGACAGAAAAGGGAGTGTGTGGTTTGAATTGCAAGTGCATTTTGTCCAATTCTCAGGAAGTCACTAACAGTTCATTAAGTTAAACTTGGAGACAAACTTACCATATTTTACATGATAAAAGCAAATCTCCAACCCCTTCAAACTGATGATGCTTTACACTGTCATGTCAAACAGAACATTTAATGATGCCAGAAGCTTCTGGAACGTAGATTTGGCTCGTTTCAGAGGAGGTGTTTTCTTGAGTTTTTGTAAGCAGCAGTGAAGAACTGATAAGGGAACTTTCCATGTGTCATCATTTCTCCTTGCCATTGCTCTGTACCCGTAGTTGAGAGAGAAGAAGATCTGGCAATATGGTCACTGCCACTGTAGTTCCTAAATCTCCAGAAGCATCAGTGTGCACTTCTGCAAATCCTTCCCATCCCTTGCCTGTGCCTGGGAGCCCTTCCCATCTGAGGGCAAACGTCACCTGAAGGAAGATCAACTTGAAGTGTTTTCTCTCCTACTTGCCACCTTCCAACTTTGGTTGCTGAGAGAAGAAGAGAAAGGCTTTTAACACCATCCAGAGACCCAGCCCTAAGTAGAGTCTCCTGGATTTGATCTAGCTGGGGAGACAGGAGGTCAGCTCTGGAGGCCAGGAAGAGTGAGAGAAACCATGTCAACAGGCTGCTCCCGCCGTGTCTGAGTGGTGAATGATGAGCGTGTGACACGGGGGAAGGAGCGAGGGTGCTCACCTGGAAAATGTTGGGGGAAGCCTGTCACGAGTGTTTAAGTGCTGACAAGATGTGTCTGAGATAGCCTTGCAGTGCATTTAGGATAAGAGTAATCTTTCTCCTGGTTCCCGATTCGGAAAGAAAGTTGCTGCCCTGGTTTGTAGTGGGGGAATGAGCAGCAGGTTACGGCTTGATGAGAGGGAGTGAAGTAGTTTTCAGTATGGAATAATGCTTCCTTACTTATAGAAGGACTGAAAGGGCAGATGAAAATGGGCATTTAATTCTGCCATTTTCCCTTGATCCATAGGTCTGATCCCAAATTAACTGAAATCAGCAAAAGCTTCTTTTGCTTGAATAGGTTTTGAAGCAGGCTCTGTTTCAGAAACACCTCCAGATTGGCAAATCCTTTGAACCAACATGTGAGTTTTTCTGAGAAAAATATCCATGGGATGAATCAGCTGCCTTTCAGGGGTCAAGTGTATCCCCTGTCACCTCCAGGAATGTTGCAGTTCAGGTTGGAGATGGCAAACCTGGTTCCCAAAAACTTGTAAGTAGTCCTGCTGTATGAGTTGCTGTACTAATACGTAACAGAAAAGTCAGACCAGCTCAGGGTTTTATAATCAAAGCATATATGTACTTCTAGTCACTGCAGGGTTGTCTGTGCAGCAGTAAAGACTCATCTAAACTGAATATATAACTCATTCTGTCATGAGAAATGGCTATGATAGAGCAGTGGTGTCACAAAGACAGGACAAAGCAGTTTGTCCCACTGATGAGCTATGGATGACACTTTTTCCCCTGGTATAACAGGCATCTTGTTCCAAGTTACCTCAGTTATCTCTGCCCTGCACTCTGCTCTGCTTTGGAAACCATCAGAAACGTGGTGGGGGGGACTATTGGCCCAGAGACCCCTGACATGTGGCCTGTCAGTTAAGAACCAAAGTAGTGTTAGAACTTTCTACTAAATTCAGAGGGAGTTTACTTCTGAAACTAGATTTTCGATAGTAAATTGTCTTAAAAATATAATGACTTGGTGGGTCTTAGCATGTGCTTCCCAATGCCTTGTCAGGAATTACACGTGCACTATGGAACCAAAGACATCTTTCAAAGAAGTGACTTGTCTAATGCTGACATCAGTTTAAATTGGTAAAAACCACTTGACTTCCCTGCAGTTTTCCTACTTAAAATGCAGTAAGCATGAACAGAACCAGATCCCCACCTGCAACAGATTCTTTTCATTGATATATCTTCAACACTTTAGTGAAATCAAGCTAAAAAAATGGAATTTTCTACAGCTTATATGAGGGCAGAAATTTGAATGTGTTTTTCTTTCCTTTCCTTTGTTTGTTGCTCACACTCTTAATTGCTTGACTTCTGTCATTCTGCAACAGTCAGCTGGGAGAGCTTTATAATGTTTAGCCCTTGAGCCTGACCTTCCAATCGTGGTAAAGTCCAAAGGAGAGGAAGGAGTTTTCACTGAATTTAATTGGGGTCGTCCTTGCCCATCGGCCTCTTCCCACTCACCACCTGGGGGGGTTGAGCTGGGGCCCTACTAACTGGTGGAGATGGAAGGGTGGAGAGGAGAAGATATCTCCACGTCAGAGCCGTGTGGCTGTCAGTCAGGGTTACTGAGCAGACAGGAGATGGTGCCTGCAGGAAACAAAGATGGTTCCCACCTGTCCAGAGTTAATGAGGATGTTTCTGATGTCAATAAATGTTTCCTGATCACAACAAAAAGCCAGTAATCTTCACATCCCGCTTGGGAACAACAGGCAAGTAGAAGATGCGGAGGAGAGAAGGGAAAGAGTTGGGGAATAGGATGTAGATGAGAGATGGAAGAATTGGAAAAAAAAGGGAGATAGATTATTTGAAGGAGGGGAAAAAAAGACAGGGAAAGAGCAAAAGAAGGAAAAGAGAAAGTAGAACACATGGGAAAAGAGAGAAAATGAGGATGTCTGGATGGAGTAGGGAGGAAACAGAAATAGATGGAAGGAGCCTGAGATGAAAAATTCTGAAAGCACATTGGAAATGGACCAGAAGAAAAATTGCTAAAGGAATGACAGAAGAAAGCACTAGCAGGTGGAAAGATATATTTAACCTAACAGATACTTTTCACTGAAAAGTTTGGGAAGCCCAGGGACAAAGCCTGTAAGAGGAATCTTGGAATAGACAAATTAAGGAAAAGGAGAGGGAGAAAGTACTTCTGGCATTAATATAAAATTTTTTATCTTTCTCTCGAAGCAGTCTGTTGACTGACGAGAAAAAATAAGAGTTTTCAAGTTAAAAGATGGGGAAAAAAAGTGCAAATAGGCAGGAAGCCTGAACCAGGCACTGCATGATGCTGATGGGCACCCTGTGCTCAGACTGCAGCCTGGAGAGTCAGGCAGCCCTCAGGGTCTTGGAAACTCAGTTGGGGGCCTTTCAGTATTGGGGACTGATAGACTCGGCCTTGGATGGCCATTATCACACGTATACTCTGTTTAAAATCTGACAGTATGTTTCCAAGAGAAGCTTGGAAGTAGCAGAGCAGTTCTGAAATCCAGTCTGTGAGCTCAAATTGCTCCTGAGTTTGTACAAATAGAGCCAGTATTTGCATTCTTTGATCCTGCTTGGGTTCTGCACAGGTGCCTCTGCCCTTCGGAGGGGACACCACTAATAGGAAGGGAATTTTACAGATAGATAGATGCGTGTATTTAAAGTGTATATAATATTATGTGGTATATATTTATTAAATAGTATATAATGCAGAATTTGATCCAAGGAGCTCAGAAAATAGCATTTGACTTTGACTAAGCAGAGTATAAATTGTATATTCAGTCATAGTTCAAGTTTAGTTTCAGTCATGGACGAAGAAGGTGTAGATTGCTAAATAAGAAAGCAAAATGAAACGTCAAGAATTTTCTGCTAATAAACATGGTATGGAGGTTCAAGCAGTATTTTTTTAAAAGGTCCTGTGCCCAAGCTGGTACGATACCATCAAACCGATTATATTAGTAGGATTGTTCAAAACAGTCCACTTCAAAAAAAACCAACTTTTGGGGATGGAACCCCTATGCCTACCTGCTTAAACTTAAACCTTTCCTTCCTGAGAGACTTAACTAAGTGGTGTTTGCACTCCTAAGCTGTTCTTGTCCCTGGTCTAAGCTTTCATTGTTATTCTGTGCATTCGCCTGTTTTCTTCTTGAATAATTTCTTTTATCTCTGCACGTTACTCTGTCCCTGTACGTTTGCAGTAAAGAATTTCAAGACATTGCCAGCCTTCCCAGGGCTCTTGAGTTGGGAGCAGAGCTCTGACAAAGAGTGTTTGTCGGCAATTTCTTCCTTGTCACTAATAGCTGAGTTCCTTACTCTTAGCTGAGATACTTAAGCAGAAGTTTTAAGACCAGAGATGTCTATTAGGCTAATGTAAGCTGTCCAACAACCCTAACACAGGGAAAGGACTTCATCATGAATTCCACATCAATCCTATAACTTCCTTCTTGTCAGCATCACAAGGAAAATCTTTAATCTTGACATAAAGCAAAAGAAAATCCATTTTAAGTACTGCACAAACTATGAACATCAACGAATAAGTCCCCCACTGTGGCACCAACTATCCTCTGTGACTTATTGATACGAAGCAGACAGCTGATGGAAGAGGTTTGTCCAGAAATGTGAAGCACTTCATCATCTGTTGCAGGAATAAACCTATGCCCTTATACGCCTGCAAATATCCTTCATTCTCACAGCCACCCCCTAATCCTTTATCCTTCCCCTGTAACAGATTTACTCTAAAAGCACCAACTGGCCCTGATCACACATTTTTGCCAAAATAGGATTTGATGGGTTTTTTTACCTCCCAAGGATAATATATTTTTTTTATCAACACTTCTATATATGCTGATATTCTGATATTTCTTTAAATCCTATGAAAAATCTTACTTTGGAAAATTGGTTCTTCTTCCTATTATCAAATAGAATATTTAGAGATTCATATGTGTTTTTCATGTTACTGTTCTTTTTAAATTGTGTATCAATAACAATACTTGGAATAATTGTGACACATAATGTTGCATTGAGGGTGCAATTTTGGTCCAATTACCTGATGATCTTCTACCACAGCTCTTCTGCCAGCAGTGTGAGAAGATCAGCAGCTCAAGAACACAGTTCAACTCATCTTAAAATAGGTGTCAAAGTAGAAGTGAATTCTATTCAGAGTCAGACTGTCCTGTGAAAAACAGGAAGACACTTGAATCTACACAAGAAGGACAAATATTTATGTTGGTGCTAAGTAGCAGTTGTCCTTCATGAGTTTAAAAATAAAATTAAAACAAAGAGTATTCCATTAAAATACCTCCTATTTTAACTCTGGTAGAAGGGCATAACTCAATGTGGTGTTACAGAGCAGTGTATGAAAGCTACAGAACTTAAGAAAGGAATTTTAAATTAATTTGGAATGCATATGAAAACAAGCATGGCGTTTTGGTTTGGGTTGGTGTTTTTTTCTTTAAACTTCTGTATTGAACATTGTGGAATTTCAGTCTCCTCAGATACCTGCAAAGCATTGTTCTGAAGCAGAACAAAGCCAAGGTGGAACCATTTCTGTAGTGCTCTTGTCCTCCAGTGTCACCGAGGAGGGTAACTTCAGTCACATGTTCCAGTTATCCTGCATCCTTTCCCAGCATTTGCCACTGGCCAAGAGCAAGAATGGGAAACCACCAGCTCGTTTCCTAGTCAAGTTTATTTCTGAGTTAAAAAACTCATTATTAGCATTAGTTTTGTTTCCTTGGGGCACTCCCCAGTGAAGTGCCAAATGAGTTGGGTCACCAGCGAGGCTTCTCACTGGAGCTGTCCTGCTCTGTCCCCGTTTGAAGCTGGGGCATGTGACGGTCCCAGTGAACAATCACAGCTGAACCCTGAGGAGGTCAAAGCGAGGGTGGCCCTTGAGTTTCAGACTCAAATAAAACTTTTACGGGGAGACATTGGGGTCTTTCTCTCTCATCCCCACCCCCTCCCCCCCGTACTCCTCTTTGCTGCCCTTCCCCCTTTTCTCTTTGAAGAAGTTTGTGTTGATGTAAGTGGACAACGGGGAGAGTCAATGGAGGGGGTATCGAGAGCCTGGGAGGAGATTGCCTGCAGCAACGGAGAAGACACAATTACTGCAACAACTGTCCAACCAACCACAGCCAGGAGACTCCACTTAATCTAATTGAGTGTGAAGGCAGGCTGGAGACACAGGACCCGCTCCTCCGTCCCCCCCTCACATAATATAGACACTATTGGCTGCTAATTGGCGCCAGTGGGCTGGTGCTAATTGTGCTGATGTCTTGGTCTGAGGACAGGCATGTGAAGGATGAAGGGGTCTGCTGGGAACAGGAGGAGGGGAGAGTGAGGGAGACAGTGGTCATAAAAGTTGGAACAGGGCTTTAATTTCATATCAAATATTAAAGTAAGTGAGTGAAAGATCTGTGAACTCTCTTTGTGGTAACCCGCAAAAGGCCTTGGAGAATACCACCCGCCTGCATCCAGCCCCAGCAGTGAGCTAGCTGAAGTGCTGTTTTCCACTTCCTCCCTAGCTTTGTTTAATTAATTGTGAGAATTACTAACAATCCTTTATCCTTCTTCGTATCTTCTCTGCTCTCTGCCATTGGTACTTGTTCATTCTTTATTTCAAAGATTCAGCAGTCCGACCAACCTTCTGGTGGTGGAGGTTTATGTGTAGTGGATGGAAGAGTTTTCACGCAGGAAGTGTTGATGTATTAAATACCCAGATACCTATGGCAAAGTTAAAACAGCTGTTTGTACCCCCAGTGTGGCTGTAGTCATAGCTGTGTAGTTATGAGCGAGTTGTGTATCTCACACTGGTCATTCATTTTTCTTTCTCAAAATACTTTTTTCTCAACTTTTTTGTAGACACACGTGTGCTCTGTGGATGGCAGTGCCTATGGAACAAGTTACTCTGCGCCGAGCCTCTCCCAGCTCCTTATCCCCACAGGTCATGCTGGAGGTGAATACTGTCTTTGGTCTGTCAGCAGAGGTGCTTGTGTGAGTACTCTCTAACCTGTGTTACTCAATAAACGTGGTCATTTGTGGAGTATGTTCCCAAAGTGTGGGGAGGGGGCAGTAGAGGCAGAAAGCTGGGCCTGGAGGCAAGAAGATCCAGCTGGGGCTGGACTTGGAGGATCATTTCCACCTTACAGATGGATTCCACAAAATATATCTGTCCTCTTTTGTTTCTGTGTTAGGACTTAGGTTGGTATAATGAGATAGATAAATCATACTCCTACATTAGAAATCTCCCAGCAGACTGTACTGTGTTAGGAACAGCTCTGCTGTTAACAGTGGCATCTTCCAAATGTCTGTTACAAAGCCCAGAGTTGTGTTTGCAGGAGGTATGTTGTTAACTTTGGTATTTTGGCTATTTGATCTAGGCTGGTCATACTCCATTTACATAATTTTTCCTGCTGACTATGTCAAAGTTCTCAGCCTTCATCTGTCCAGGTCCTGAAGAGCAGCTCTTTGTTCTAGTACAACTTGCTGTTACAGAACTCTTTGTTGTTTGCTTGGATTTTTTCCCTAAAAAATCCTTTGTTCTCTTTGTGCTCTCAAAGAATTCTGTTACCATATAATTTGTTTTTCTCAAATGCAGACTGGCAATGGCAGGAAGTGATACCCTACATCTGCTATGTATTACAAATAAATTGTCATTTGAAAATACATACATATATCAATTTTTTAAGCTGAATAGGCCAAATTCTGCCCTAGTTATACATTTTAAATCTCAGCCTTCCTCTCCAAGAAAACCCCAACCCCCTCACTGGCTTAAGTTGCTGATATCTACAGATAACAGAATCATAGAATGGTTAGAATTGGAAGGGACCTTAGCCATCATCAAGTTACAACCCCCCTGCCCTGGGCAGGGACACCTCCACTGGACCAGGTTGCTCAAAGCCCCATCCAGCCTGGCCTTGAACCCCTCCAGGGATGGGACAGCCACAGCTTCCCTGGGCAACCTGTTCCAGTGCTTCACCACCCTCAAAGGAAAGAATTTCTTCCTAATATCTAATCTAAGTCTCCCCTCTTCCAATTTAAAACCATTAACCCTTGTCCTGTCACTACACTTCCTGACAAAGAGTCCCTCCCCAGCTCTCCTGTAGGCTCCTTTCAGATATTTAGAAGGTTGCTATGAGGTCTCCCTGGAGCCTTCTCTTCTCCAGGTTGAACAACCCCAGCTCTCTCTGTCTGTCTTCATAGGGGACCTGCTCCATCCCCTGGTCATTTTCATGACCCTCCGCTGGACCCATTCCAACAGGTCCTTCCTGTGTTGAGGACAGAAAAAATCATTTGAGCTAGGAACCCTGATTGGAGGACTGGAGCTGTGAATTGTACCTTCTCTTGCTTCTAAGATTTTAATCTCTAAATTGGCAGGGAGAGTCTAACGAAGCTTGTGCTGTGATGGGAGCAGAGCTCTGGTGAGGAGTTTATCTCTAACTGTGTTGGTGTGCTGGATAAAGGGGTGAGTTTGGTGTATGCTAGAATCCTCTTCACTCTAGTTTAACCAGGATGAGTAGCTCTCCCAGTGATGATATGGTACACCAGACTTTCATGCATCCTAGGAAGAAGTTGGTGATCTCTCTGGGAACCCCACTTTGTATCCTGGCTGCCACTTTGGTTTAGAAAGTCCAAGTAAGAGAAGCTTGGAAGCACCGCTCTACAGCCTTGACTAGGGCATTGTGTCACACCTGAATTCAGATCCTGTCTCTCAACTCCTGAGCTGCAGAGAATTTTTGCCCTGAGCAAAAAGGGCTACATTTTCAGATGTTTTAAGCTTTCTTCCCCTTGGTGTTTTAAGGTCAAAGTGACTTAAGTACGTAACTTGTTTTTGAAGCACCCAGAAAGCTTATGATGCATTTTGGTGACTGAAGATGATGTGATTGTGTGAAGCAAGGACTTCATCCATAGGTATGGTCTATACCTGCTGCGTGTTCCTGACATCTCGTTTGAATAAGCTCAAGGAATTATGTGACTGTGAGTTGGATTTGAAAACAATCTCATGATTTAGTTGAAAGCAATTATTTTCTTTCTTAGTTTGCCAATAGTTTTCAACAGGATCGAGAAGTTAATATGGATTGTTCCTTCACAAAGGAGGGGGAGGAAAGATGTGATCAGGAGGGGAGTGATCAGTATCTTATTCATGTTAGAAATCACAAGATGTTCGTATCCCTAGTTCCTCCTAAAAATGAACCATAGCCATAAAAGTCACTCAGGTCTTGCAATGTTGCACAAAACAATGCATAAATAACTTTAAAATTATATCCTTGAGCTGTTATAATTCTGTTACCTTTGTGTGGTGTATAATACAATGAGAGCTTGACTTGCTTGGCCTCAGGGCACTACTGCTATAAAATGTTCAATATTAAATAATAATTGTAGAAAGTACTTTAATAGGTTCTCTCGGTAGGATGTTCTGAATACATATATATATCACAGGCCACTGAATTCAGATAACAGTTTCAATCTAAAATTAATTTTTAATGTACTGATATTTAGGCAATTTTAAGCTTTTTATAAATTATCACAATGAACAGATTCTTGGGTGAAAGGCTTGGGCATCCCGAGTTCTCTGCCTCTTTCTTCCTCTCAAAATGGAATCATAGAACTGATGTATGAGGCCTTTAAACTCATTTGACAGCACGTCACTTTTACTAAGAAAGGCAGAAAGTGAGTGAAAGCTCCAGAGTGATTTGTTTCAAAACCTAAGTTCCAAATCCCAAGCTCACGAACAGTTCTGTCTTACAATCAAAATATACCTTCCTCTTCCATGCAGACACAAACTTCTAGAAAATGGCATCCTTAAGACAGCCTATAAACTTGGTAGAAAAGCAAACCATTGTAGATCAAGGATGTATCGGACCAGATTTGTACCAGGTACCAAGATCTGCTGTATGAGGCTAGTCCTTCTCAATTCAGTCTTCCTCTGCAAAGGAGTTCACCACCTGTGCAGATTCAGCATAGCTTTTTTGCAGATGATGGGACATTTAATCCAGAGCTATTGGTGTATCTTACAGGGTGTACAAAGAGCTTGAATCCTGGTTTATTAATGGGCTTGTTTTCCCCGTGACTCTGGATATAACTCTGTATTCTGAGATACCCAGGCTAGCTCTTAGCCAGCTGACAAAAACTGGGGTTGCATGGTTAGTATAAGGTCTTCTAAGGCTGTGCTCATACTCTCTTTTTTCCTTCATCTTCTTTCCCTCTGCTGCGAGTTTT
Source organism: Scolopax mira (assembly GCA_004320125.1). Lineage (NCBI taxonomy): Eukaryota > Metazoa > Chordata > Aves > Charadriiformes > Scolopacidae > Scolopax > Scolopax mira. The sequence goes on along the minus strand of BJBW01003705.1, from coordinate 119,351 downwards.
CATGCTCTCCCTTGAGTCAACACTAGTGATTTTACAAACATGCGGTAAATCGGCTCTCTGATCCTTCTGAAAGCTTAGATACCTCTCTTTTTGGTTTGGGTTTGTTTTTTTAAATAGTTTTGCTATGCTAATTTGTAGATCAGAAAGCTGAGTTGGCTGGTCGGGTAGTGGCAGAATCACTAGTGCTGACGGAAAGGAAGCAACAGGAACATGTAGTTAGGAGCCTTGAGACTGTCCCTTTGTGGTCTTAGTTTGGCTTAATCCAGCTATGAATTTAATCCAACAAATGTAGTTTGGTTTAATCCAAATACCCCCTGCTCACCACATAACACTAGAGGTTGTGGAGATGGTTTCACTTGGGGCTGTACGCATCGAGTTCATTTCTCGAGTTAAATAGATCCTTTTTTATAATCTATTGTTAAACTGAGATTATGTCACTAAAAGGAGCACAACTTTATGAGGTACTGTGATGGATCTCCTTCTTTTATAGCACCTGGATCTGAATCAGCAAAGCACTTTCTCTGATTGCTTTGAGACTGATGACTCAAGTGCTTACAGCAGGGCACATACTTGGGTGCTTTGAGTTTGAATGGCCAGACTGGTACCTTTAAAATGGAACATGAAGCTGAATGGCAGTAGAGCTGGGGTCTCTGTGGCACTTCTGTCCTCTGCCAGGTTCTGGGTAGGCATTGCTAGAGTCTAAGCTCAGATCTCATAAATAATAATCCACATGCTCCAAAGGGGAGTATGAAACTCATCATGCAGACTCTTGCTTGAATCTTTGGCTCTATCTATCTGTGCTTTAAGAAGAGAGCCTCTGCTAACAGCTTTTCCCTAGTTCAGCCTAAGGGGGTGTGCAGGGGAGATTTCTGTGAAAAACAGTAGATGAATTTCATTGTTCTCTGAATTGGGAAACAAGAAAAGCTGCTATTGGAATCCAAGTAACAGCAGACTGCTTACTCACTTTTAATGGGATAACACCCCAGAACAAACCTAATCCAGGGTCTCCGCTCACTTCAGCAGGCTTGTAATTTGGGCTTTAGGCAGAGAACAGCGTGTTTTCCTCTCTGTGTATTAGCTTCAATAGTTCAGTGCCAAATGTGGGAAACTGAAGAACTGAGTCATTCTGTCAATGTGGGTCTTATTTTTCTTCCTTCAGAAGATTTCTGCATTTTATGTTGCAGTCCTGAAAGGCAGCTGTGACCAAAGCATAAAGAGAAGAACCCAAGTCCACTGGCTTAAATTGCAGAATAATTTTTCTTTAAAGCTGCTCCCTCCATCCCACGCCTTTCCTCCGCACATACATTTTAAGTGAATTCATTGGTGCTGAAAGAGATCAGTTTGACAGGCCTGATGATTCACACCTTCTGTTCAGCTTCCTCCTTCAAACCAGCCCAGGCTGAAAAAGGAGGGGTCAGCAGTTTTAATGTAAGGCTGTGATTACTGTAATTTTGACTGGGGTGGAAGCAGGAAGTATCTGAACTCAAGACCTCACTCTTCCAGTAACCAGTGGAAGAATTTGCTCCCTTGGTGTTTTGTTGTGTGTGATAGAGGTGAGACACTCAACCTAGACCTCATAAAATGTGTTCTGAGGTCATTTCTGGCTTCCCTTTTAAAGAAGCAAATTCTTACCGAGCTGCTCAAACTGCATAGTTGATCTGGTGATATCATCACTACTGTGAAGGTTCAGTTGCCAGTGTATTGCAATAAGATAATTTTTACATGGTAAATAGGTATTAATTACTGCTGCTTTAATGTTAATACACAAAGCACTCTCTTTGAAAGCTAGGGCTTAGTGGATAGCTAGCTAAACATCGCTAAACATGTGTGCCTAATAACAATCAGGGAGCTCATTATCTAGACTTGCAGGGGAGAGAATGGCTGAGGTTTCTTTTTGGAGTGTCTTTGCAAACCAATAAAATTAAAATACATCTTTGTACTTGGAGCAAGAAATGACACAACAAACACAAACCTACCAGCAAGCCCATTCAACCCAGCTGAGTGATGTACAGTCCCTCCCCACCACACCAGAACGTTTGCCCTTCTCAGACAGAGGCACAAATGTACAGTGTATCACTTACAATTGTCAGTTTTACCCCTGGATGAGAATACATGTTTAGACACCAAATAATATTTGTGTGTGTCCATCCCTGTACTTGCAAACTGCAATACTTAGAGCCACATACAGCTTACACTGTCACTGCACACACATTTTTTTGTTTCTTCATCAAAATAAAAAATCCCATTGATTTTTACGTTTCATGCTTCTGTTACTAGCTCCAGCTAACAACTGCCACTGCTGTTTCTTATCAATATTTGATGAGTAGGGTGAGGTGGAATGGAGAAGCCCTGTGAGTTTCTCCTTCTAAATGGTCTCTGTGAGGGTTGAGGTTTTTGTGGCTTATGTGTATTTTCTCTGTCTCTTTTACTTGTTTGGTTTAGCTGCTGAAGGTGACTTCTGCCAAAAGATAGGATAGAAACAGAACATCTCTCCCCCTCCCTCCCCTTTTCATGCCTTTATTTCTCTGTACTCTTGAGTAGGCTTATTGATGATTTTGCAGCCTTTGGAGTTTTTACATCCCCTGTGAAATTGGTGAACAGTGGAAGGTCAAGCAACACTTGTCTGTACATAACTGACATAACTTCTCTTTAACTATTTTTTCCTAAGCTTTATCCAGCTAAATGTTCCCAGGAAATAAGCTTTCATTTTAAAACTTATCTTACAACGTTAATGACTACCCTAGTACCTTACAAAATTTTCCCTATAGCTGTTTCAAAGAACAAGGAGTAACTCCAGAATAGAGCAGCATGCCTTCATGACATATCCTTGAGTTATAATTCTTCATTTGTTCTTCACTTGCTGTAAAAAAGAAGTTTCCATAGTACCTAAGGTACCATAGTACCTAAGCAAGAATCTTCTTTCCTTTCTTGTGCTTAAGAAGCTAATACAACCTACTTTGTGGATGTGAGTTTATGTCAAAATAAGGTCAAAAGCTTATTCTTTACTAAAATGAGAATTCAGTGCTTTGCTCCAAACAGACAGAATTTCTGCAAATGCTTTTCATGCTGAAGAAGCTAGTTTAAGTTCACAGGCTCAGAGTCTTTGAGTGTGAAACATGACAGTGAGCTCTATGGTGAGGGAGAATACTGGAGGTGCTCAGCAAAGAGAGTGTGTGGACACCTGGCCTGTCGGAAATGCTGGGCTACAAGCACTGGAGGAAAAGGCTGACAGCTGTCTGACTTCTGCATTTGCCACCTTGTTTCCAGGTTAGTGACCAGTTTGATCACAGGCAGTCGAGTTGTCAGCTGCGATACAACCCCACCAACTGTGATGAGCAGAAACGTGCTGATGCTGCACTGTAGAATGAGACACCAACCAGCAAACACAGGTTGCTGACAGAACCAATGGACCAAGGGATTACTGGATGTCAGTTGTGAATGCTAATGTGCAAGAAATACCCACAACAGAACTGTAAAACCTTTTGCAGTGTAGCAAGCTGTCCCATTGTTAGGGGAAGAGAGACAACAACCCCTGTCATCCTTCCCTGAGATTTGGGCTGTGGGGGGCTTGTTGCAAGGAGCTGGAGGTTTAGCAGTGAGGTTAAATGTAGGCATCAGACTCTCGTCTGTACTTTATGAGATTACAATAGGGGAAACTGCTGAAGAAGGAAATTGCAAGTTTAGGAAAAAAACCCTTACTTTTACTGTAGCCATCAATAGGCTTATAGGAGTGATTGGCAGATCACTTAGAGATCTGTGCGAGCCTCACATTCACATCAGATGAAAAATAGTAGGGAAAGCATAATTATATTTCCTCTTTTCAGAATTACTGTAGTGAACATGGCTGGTTTGTACCCAAAGGAGTCAGAATTTAATTCTGACTTTGAATTATAAATTCTTTTTCAATAACATGCAACCTGGAAATCAGGGGAGGTAAGGGTAAGAGAAGGCCAGATGGCCTTTCCTCATCCATCCCTCTGTGTGTACTGCTGGGATATTGCTGGGGTCTGTTCTTACAGATCAGCAAATTCTACAAAGAATCTGTAAGATGAAGCTAGAAGATGATTAAAGAAAAGAAGAATGCTGTTTCTCCATTGTTCCATTCTTCTTCTTTTTCTTGGTCACATATCACAATCGGATGATGTCGTTAGGAGTCATTATTCCTGGATTTCTAATGACCCTTCACCTCCCTGGGGTGCAGGACCATTTTCCTCCAGGGTGCAGAGATATCTTGTGGGTCATTGCATTGCTCTGGGGCTTGCAGTCAGAGTGGCTCTGCTCCCGTCGGCCCCAGAGGAAGGAGGCAGACTGGAGGGGAGCCGGCAGGACGGCAGGCAGCCTGCGTTATTTTCAGACAGCCAAAGAGGCCTTGACTTCATGAAAATCTGTAAGCCCAAAAGCTGTGCAACTGGTGTGGCAAAGACTCTGGGTTTTGACTTCGAGTCGGGATTTCTTCCAGCGATGGCTACTCTCCCGTGCTGTGTTGGATGTAAGAATCTGTCCCTTTTTCCAAAGATAAAAGATGAGTACCTTACTGTACCTCACATACACATACTTTCCAAAAGTTCTAGAGAGTTTGAGAGTGCTTCTTAATGATGGAGAGAATTTTTGTATCACTCTTCTAAGGCCTAGTAGATTATAGTTCAAAAATTTATTTAACTTCTTCCTTTCTCTCCCACCTCTCCCCATATTCTGCATCATTACAGTGGTATAGGAGGCAGGAAACTGCATCAGTTCCTGTGGAGGCAACACACAATTAATCTATTCCCTCAGATGCAAAGGTTTGGATAATTAGTTAGGGAAATGGAATTGAATGGCATCCTCCAGATATTCAAAAGAGCTCAGCACCCATTCAGTGCAGCAAAACTGGGTTAGTAAGTTTGGTTATGATTTTTTTTGGCTTTTTCCCCTCCAGATAAGCTTTCTGTGTCAGGTGCTGCACCTTTGAAACTGTCACCTTGGCTGCTGAGCTCTTGGAAACCCAGATGAGCTCTTTTGGAAAGTGTGGCCTCCTTTGATCCAAGTGACTGATCCCAGGGTCCTGTGAAATGCATGAAGGACAGCAGAACAGTTTGACAGAGAGTGTGGGCAGTTGCCCTTGAAGAGCCAGCTTGGTGGTGTTTTTTGCAGACTTTTTCCAAATTTGGAAGTGATTATCCAAATTTGCAAGTGATTGAAAGAGCATTTGGAAGAGCAAACACTTTGCTAGGGATATATCAAACTCTTCAACTTAAAAGCTTAAGAGAATTCCCTTTCACAGGTCTGGGAATTGTGGGTAGGACTTTTCCATTTGGATTTTTGTTCTCAGACTTGCAGCAAGCACGAGCTCTGATTTGTTAAGGAAAACCAATGGATCACTCTTTAGTTTGTGGTAAAAGAAAATAAATTAAAGATAAATATTTTGCATTAAGCAAAACGCTTTTTGCATCATTTTAATACTGTTTTATTCATCTGGGTATGGTATAAAATTTGAAAGTTGTACAAGTCTGGGATTTTTTGAGAGCTGTGGTGGCTTCATTTCAAACACAAATACCAAGGGATGTCTTACAGTTTCATGATTCTCTTCCTGCGGTGGCAAAGTTCAAGCTTCTCCTTGTTCTGTGCTGTGTTCTGACCGTACGAACCACTTTTGAAATGAGCATTAAAAAGTCATCTAGAGGACAGCTTAGTGACTGAAACATCTGCAAATGTGTAGGAAGCATGAGAAAACATGAGAACGGTGCAGAGCACGGGCAGCGACAGCGAGTGCCCTCTAAATGTGTGAGGAATCTATTTCAAACCAAGTAGTGAGAGAGCGAAGGGACAGGAACTGGGCAAAGCTGTTGGGGCAGCAGCTTTTCCATGGAAGGCAGAAATCCCGGGCTGGTCTGACGTGGTCTGGGCAGTGCTGCTGGTTGGAGTGAAAGGAGGAGGCAGAGCCTCTCAGAATGCCATTCCTGCCACGGTCCTGGGATGTGCTTGGGATGACACAAGGATAAGCAAGCATGCAGAGGTCTTGAGCATTTTGTTGTTTGGGATTGGTTTGGGATTTTTATTCAGGAGACCATTGCTTTTAATTCCTATCTGTCGCCCTTCTTTTTTGGGGGGAATTCAGGATTGCAGGTGTCCAGTGTTCTGGCTACGGACCATCTGGAGACCCTGTGCTGCAGGCACCATTAATCCAGTGCAGGACAGGTTAGCCATACTCATTTCACATCTACAGATGTTGACAAATCTGATCCATCTCCTGTACAAGTCTTAGAGAAAAGCTGTAGCTGAGTCCTTGAAATTTACTGAGAGGACTCAGGTTGTAGTTTCGCAGCCATTTGAAGCTGGCAGTACTTGTCAGAAGTGTCCTGGCTGATCATCCTTCTCCTGTGGTGTTCTTTACCCTGTGTTAGTAGCGCAGGTTTTTTTCCAAGTGTGGCTTAATGTGGCTGCTTCTGATTTACTGATCTAATGCATTTGTTTAAAGCTGCTGACTTGTCTACCCGTCCTTTAGAAATCTAAAGAAGGTACAGACAGTCTGGGTCAGCTCTTTATTCCTCTGGACTCAGTTTAACATTTAGAGCTGTTTGTTGACCAAGGTGCTTTGTGAGGTCTGGAGACCTTTCTCCTTGCAATTTTTGTCAAGTTTTTTCTTTGTAGGTCACCTCTACTTTTCTCTCTGTTTAGTGGATATGAATCCTGTGGGCAATGTGAAATCACTGGGCAATGCTGGTATCGGAGTCTGTAATTGGGTTATGTCTTCTCTTAACATACATCTTCCCCTGTTTATTGAGCCTGAAGTCCATTTTGGATTGATGCACCAGGTTATTCTTCTCCTTAGCCTTGCATCTAAAAGCTGTTCCCAACACTGTGGTTAGGCTGCCCAGGGAATGGTTGAGGCACCATCCCTGGAGGTGTTCAAAAGATGGGTTGACAAAGTCCTTAGGGATATGGTTTAGTGATTTTTGTCAGGGTTAGCTTGATGGTTGGACTGGATGATCTTTAAGGTCCCTTCCAACCTAGACAATTCTATGATTCTATTAGACAGCACATGAACAGGTTATTCTGGGCACTATGGAAATCTAGGAATTTTACCCAGAGCCTGTTCCAGGTGCCGCAGCAATCCAGGGCAGGTTCTCTTCTCTCTCCCAAATGATTTAGCAAACCACATCCTTTCTCTAAAAGAAAAATAATCTCTTTTCATTTGTAATATCTTTCCTAAAATGTGCTGTACAATCATGTCTCTAAAATATATGAGGCGATAGAGCAAATATATTGAAAAATAGCACATACTTGGCCAGTTTGACTAATAAGTAAAATATACAGGTCTGTCTGTGACAACTGTATGTGTTGAAATATATTGAAAACATATTTCGATCATTCAGTATACACCGAAGTATTGAAAACTGGCCAGATCTGTAAAAAATTTAAGTCTGTGTTTTATATATAATATATTTAAAAATCATTCTCACAAATAGATAGCAAGGAAACTTGCTATGAAGATGTGGGAAATAGTAACCATGCTTTATTTTTTCCTGATGGAAAGCAGTGCTCGTGAATGCTGTGTCATTATAGACATTGCAGGGATAGTTAACATGTCTGCTAGCTAATAATTCGGGTACTGGGCCGAGCACAAGGCTTCATTGATCTTAGTAGAGACCACTCAGTGAATTCAAACAGTAAGGGCTCCTTTGGCATTGCTGGTGCTGATTTAAGTCCTGGCATTTCTTCCTCTGCAGTCTCTTTGGATTAGCCTGAGTATGGCCGTGGGAGTGGGAGCGAGAGCTGTTGTGACAGCTCAGAGGTGGAGGAGCGTGCAAGTGCTTGCAATTTCTAGAGAAATTTCTGGAGAATGAGTATTCAAACAGAGAGTCTTAGGGATGTAACCCCTTAGAGAATGCAGTTTGTCCTGGCATTTGCATGAAAACAAGCATCTCCATTTATTGTTGGCTCCTGCTGGCATTTATAAGCATTCCCTAGAGACGCCTGGATGCCCTAGATCCTCTGGGAAGTGCCATTTTGCTGTATGACACATAACCTGATGGAGTTATCTGATCAGAGCAGAGCTGTGGGCACAATGTCACTTGGATTCCCTGATCCTTTGGGTTTGCTGAGTTTACTGTCATGGCCTTCTTTGAATACCCCAGTAAATGTAGAAGAGCTGTAAATGGTGGATATAACCTTCCAAATCAGCCCTACCACACTATTCTGAAAAGCCAGCAATTGGCTGTTTTGGAAGGTTGTCAGGGTCTAAATTATCCTTTTGAGTTTTTATGGGTGTGTTGTTATGTCTCTGAAAGGCTTGGGGCAGGAGACCCTAACTTTTTGCTGTGAAGGGTCACATGGAGGGCTTTCTCTAGCTTTCCCTACATGTTCTAGCAGCAATTAGATCCCCAGTGAAGATGAGAGCTCCACTGAGAGCTCCACATCCCACTTTGGATACAACACATGGAGTGTCTCTACATGTGTTTCTGGTCAGGGCTGGGATGGTCTGCTTTGCTGATGGACCTATTAAGTGTTGCCAGGGAAACTGTATTTATGGTGATGCCGAATGAAAGCAAATTAGTGTCCTCAAGTTAGGGTGATGAGTGTTCTAGAAGCAGTAAAAAGGCTTATGGGCCATTTGAAGACCTGGGAGGAGAGCTGGTTCTGTTTGAGAGTGAGGTGGTAGAAACCAGGAAGGGCCAGGTGTCCTCATCCAAGTCAGACCAGGTTAGCAGCTGAGGGAGGAGGAGGAGACCTCATACAGAGAGCAGCTTTTTAAGGAAGACCGCCGTTCCCTCAAGATGACCTTGCTGCCTGGTTTGAAGGTGAATGGAATTTCTTTTGGTTCTTTAAACTGTGCTATTCCTTAGTTAGGAAAAACATTAAAGACAATCTGGGGTCCTAAATCTGGTCTTAAATCACTGATCTCTCAAACGGGAGTCATGAATCCTATGATACTGTTCAGTAGGTGAATGAATTTCTGCTTACTGTGCAATATGAAGGTTGTGCAAACATTTTTTTGTATCCAGGAAGCTGGAGAAAGACCAGCCGCAGACTGAACTGAAAGCTGGATAAATGAGGAATCCTGTCCCGGGGTGGTTAATAAGGGTTAGGAGTGTCAAAATGACAGTCATCACCAGTTTACTCTTTGGAGATCCCTTCTGCTCTGGAGATGGGCTGCTCTGGATGGTGCCCCTGCCTGGAGCAAAGGCAGTTATTCTCCTTGGTCTGCAAAGCGTCAGCACGCTCAGAGCTGAACCTCAACATCTCCCAGCCTTAATGAAAACAAGGAGCAAACCAGAATTCTGAAAAATAAACAAGCCCACTTTCATGACCTCTTCTTGACCTCCCAATGAGGTGCTAATTACGAGAGGATTAGCACCTCTTCAGTATCACAATGGACCTAGCCAAAGAGCAGGAGGTGACAATACTCTGCACAAAATGCAAATCCAGAAGAATTAGTCCAAGGGCAATAGACAAGTGCCAAAGTTAAGAACGGGAAACCTTCTCAATTGTAAGTTCAACCTGTTGTCTAAAAAAGTGCAAAATTAGTGGCTTTTGGAGGAGTTAGGAAGAAAACAAGCTTTTTCTTTTCCCTTCACGTTGGGTAAATAGGCAGCTTTTCTTAATTTTACTTCACAGCTCAATATACAGCATTTTTTCAACGTGGCTACAGCAATAGCAGTATCAATAAAGGCTTATTAAAAATTAACTGCACCAGCAGAAGTATCTTTATGTATCTGTGCTGACATACACCCATTATGCTACTGGTATTATCCACTGGTAAACTGATAAGCTGGAATGAAAACTCTGTGTATTAGTATTTGCAAAGGGATCTCTAGCAGAGATTGGTGTGATTCACCAATGGTTTTCTGTCACTGAGACGTTGAGAGCTTAGGCACTGTGTACCGTGGTCTCATATGGTTCACTTGGCTGTATTTGTTATGTTGGGACTGGTGAATGTTTTTGGAAGGTGCTCTTCTTCTTGTCTGCTTAGGCAGAAGGAGCCCCAGAAATCACCTGGTCACTAAAAATCACCTCTCCTGCATGTGGTTGCACAGTCCGTCACACTATCTCATACTTCTCAAATTCTACAAAAGCACAGCTGAACAGAGAAGGTTCCTCTGCCCTGGACCATGTTCCTCAGGGTACAGTGAATTCTTTATTTGTGGGACTGCTGAGGACTGAGAGAATTGATTTACAAAATCTGCATACCCAAGGGAAGTGATCTTTGGAAGTATTATAAGCCCAGAAGATCTCAGTGTCTCCACGGGAGCTATTAGTTTTCCTGGTACTTCTTGGTGGCTTCTGAAAATCAGCCCATGTGTTGGGTCTCCAAGACAAGGATCATGTAATTCTCTAGAAATCTGCCTTGTTTTGGGGATTATGTAATGGTTTAAGTGGTAGAGTCCTTCTGTTGTGGCTACTGTTGTGTCTGTGTGGGGATTTTAAGCTATTCAGTCCTGTATGGCAGGGGAGATAAAATCCTCTGGTATAAGGTAATCTTGCATGAGGCTTTGTATTGCTGGCTTTGGTTTTGGTGAAAATCATATTTCTCATTAAAATTTAGAAATCAGAAGTTATTATAATGATAAATTGGATTCTAGAAGATGACTTTGAACATGGTCTTGGTCTGAAGCCAAGTCTACTGAAAACCTTTTGCCAGCAAAGGTACGAAGAAGTGAGATCCCTGATGTGGCAGCAGATGCCATTACTGCTGCTGGTGGTGTGTCAGCAACTCAGTATTTTCATTTTTGTTGCATGTTTCATTTGTAAGTATGGTAATCATCCCAGGAACTTCCATCATACAGGTGTGAGGCATAGCTTTTGGACTCCAAGCCCTGTGTAGGTTGGAGATGTGGGCCATTGTGGGTTTGCCTGAGTGGCAATGGTTTTGAGTGGGGCTGCTGAAAGAGCCCCCGGTGCCCTCCTGTGATTTGGGCCAGAGGTGCAGACACATCTGGGCAGGTCTCTGCTGTAGGGCAGGCCTGACAAGTGTCCCACACTCATGTCATTTCAGTCCTGAGGCCGTGCCTTCCCGTGCCTCAGTTTTCTTCTTCTTGGGATGTTCCAGTTTCTTTATAAGGTTGTTTGGCAGCTATATGTGAAAAATGCTTTAATAAGAATTAAGATTTATGATTATAATTTTTTTCTAAGCATCAATGAGGGCTGATGAAAGCTCTCACCATATGCCTCTCTATAACTGCATTTTACACAGTGATATGTATTCTCTAATGTAAACCAGCATTGCACGTTGTACTTGCAATACGTGTTAGAAGAAAAGACTTTCTTCTTTCATCTGCCACCTCTCGTCATTCAGTCCATCAACAATCCGACTCGGCACAAGAGGTGTTTCCATTTCCCTTGGTGTAGTTGTACTGGTATCTCTTAATTTGTGTGGCTACCCTTATGGTAACAGGAGAGTGGCTTGAGCTGTTTCCAGGAACTTTGCCCTGGGGTTTAGAAGGAATTTCTGAGGTATGAGAGAGAGGTAGAGTGGAACAGCCCAAAGTCTGATGGCCAAGATGGCCACCAGGAAGGTGAGAGATCAAAGCTCCAAGTGTCTCTGCTGACATGCACTGCATGAGACCTGCAAGTGAACAAAAAACTGACCTAACTGTGCCCCCAAGTAGGTAAGAGACCAGAGCTCTGCTGGAGGAGGAGAGACAAATTGTAAACCCGAGTTTCCTGGAGCTCGAGGACTTCTCCCAAGGAGCAGCTGATTAGCTGTTCTGGGTTTGGGCGACTTTCTGAGTTGAAGTTTGCTCATGAACACGAGAATGCTGTTCCCACAACAGTGTTTTCAATACTGCTACATTCTCAGGGGAAATGTTTCTGGTTTGGATAATTGACTTTTCCAATAGAAGATCTTGTCATCAGTAATTCCCAGCCAGCTTTCACTGACCAGCTGCTTTGCCTTCACTGACTCTCTGTTTTCTGAGACGTGAATATAAGCTGCTTATGCAGCAGCCCAGGAAAATTCCCTTTGGGTGAAATACGTCCTCTTTGCTGGTGAAGACATCTCAGGATACGTTTCTCAGAGCTGTTCCTTGCCTTGTTCGTGGCAGTTTGCCTTTTGCACTTCTCCTCTGTGGTGGTGGATCACCCTGGCTGGGTTGGCTTGGGCTGTGCTGCCTGAGCTCGCACCAGCAGAGGAGCTGGAATTTTAACTACTTGGCTGCATCGTGCAGCCCCGTTAGCCACTGTGGCAGACACACTCTATCATGTAATTTCCTGTTTTGAGAATTATCTCCCAGATTTTCGTGTGGTCCAAGAGACTCCTGTCTACATTGTTCTTCTGCAAAGGATATGTGCGGTATGGGGCCAAGGTGACACAATCAGGATCTCCTCAGTGTAGTGTCTGAGTGGGGCCTCTGAATAATAACCAGATTACTATCTCCGACTTATCCTAAACATGCCTGCCTCCTTTTACAGTTTTTGTTACAAAGTATTGTTGCCAGGATGGATTTATGCTGGGCCATTTCCCACTCCAGCTGCGTCACTACAATCATTGTCATGAGAACACAAAAGCAGAGATTTGAATGCCTTGTGCCTTCCGAAAAATATATTTGTCCCATTGCACTGTTGTGACCTTTGGAGTACGATGTGGCTACTAAAACGAAGACTTCCTGATGCTTGATTACCAAGGATCCTCAAAGGCCAGAGTGACTCCTCGTCGTCTTAAATAACCTGGATAGAATATGCAAAGCAAAATTGCCAAGTGAAGAACAATTCCTGGAGAACAGCAGTCAAGACACTTGCCTACAGTAGGTTAGACTTAAATAGTTATTTTTTTGTTCTTTTACTGCGTCTCGTGCCCACCCCCTTTTCCCATGCATAAATGTTATCTCTCCACTAGAAGGCACTGTTGTACAGTGGACAGACTGGGGGGGTACGGTCAGTAGGGAAGTCCCCTCCCCTTCGCCTGCCTCAGTTTCCCCATCTGCCAAATGGTTAGCATTTTGAGAAGTGTTGGCTGATGTGGTGTAGAGCAATTGGATGTTACTAAACCACCAAAGGAGTCAGCCAAACCATATCTTGCTTTTGGAAACCAAGATCAAACCAGATGCCTTCAGGCTCACCTGTATGACACAGAGACAGAGAAGGTGAAGAGACTGTTTCTTCATTATTCCATTGATTTCCCATGTTTTTGTTCCCTGCTTTCATCTCCAGCCTCCTATAACATCTTCCCATGGGGCTTGAAAGAAAACAACCACTCATTCAAAGCAGCACGTGCTAATTTTATAAGCTTCCATGGCTGTCGTGTACAGCATGTGAGGTCGGTACAGAGCCCTTCCCCATTTAGCTTCCTCGGACACAAACTCAGAGGAGCAGCCTGTGTTCCCTCACCCTGAATATCATTTTGATACAGGTCAGGGACCTCTTTTTGCAGCACTGAATGGATATGCTGCTGGTTTGTGTGGTGCTTCCAATAGCAACCATCCATCAGAGCGTTAATGCTGAGATGGGATTGGTGCTTCTCTGGGTCTCATATGTATTTTCTTGGACAGGTCATTGCCTTCCATTTTATTTTATTGCAAAGCTCTGTGTGGTAGGAAGTGGTTTTCTCTACTGTTCATAGAATAACCTGAAGAAACTATTTGAGAAGAGCCACTGTTCCTGTTGGAGTTCTCAGCTTTGCAGGAAGAACGTGTAATGTCCTACCATTCTCCCCGCCTTGCTCCAGCCTGAGCACCATCTCCAGCTGGCTGAGCATTGCAGTCCACCACTTGTTCTTCACTGCCCATTCTCCACTCCAGAAGAGCTGGAGGCTGTGGTGCCTTTTTCTTTGTCTCAAGAGCTGCCCACATTGCTGGGAAGCACAGATTTAATCTTCTGGGGCCATGTACACACACTGGCACCTGTCTGCATCCCTGCACTAAAGGATCCCCTTTCTTCCTCCTCTCCAGGGCTTCGGGCCTCTTCCTGATGCTGCACTCAGCATGTTTCACTTTCTTTTCCCTCCCTGGCTGGTGTTTCCAGCCTACTCATTTCTAACTTCTTCCTAATGTAGATCTCATTAAAAAATTGGTTGAAGAGACCTGGTCCAGGTCCTATTTCTATTTGAAACCAACCTAGTGAGGGTGAAGTTCTTGCGTGGGAAATAATTTCATATCTAGAATCCACTCAGGGACTCAAATAAAGCAAAAAGCTTTTGGATCCCTGTCTTCTGTGCAGTCATGCAGCCAACACGGACAGCCTGAGACTTCATGCTTATCACCCCTTGCAGTTCGTGACTGTAAGCTGCTGCAAAAAGCATCACACAGAGCAGAACCAGTGATTTCAGCAAATGATGTGAATACAAAATACTCCCTTCACATGGCTAGCTCATCTCTTCCTTCCAGCCCTCGAGTACTTTAAATGTTTTTGGCCTAATGAAGCTCTCTGATCTCAAAATCACTCCACTCTCAATGACCTTCTGTGGCAGTGGGTAGTATTTAAAAGCTATATGTGCCTGCAGAGGCTCCTTGTCTCTCTTTTGGGTTAATAGTTAAAAATTCATGGTTGTTTTTCAAAACCTAAATTGCTTTACTCTCTGCAAATGATTCCCCTTTCAATTCAAAATCAAACCTTTGTCTAGACTCAGCAGACTCTTGGCTAATCGCTCTGGCAGGCAAAGATACCAACAGTTTATTGAGATCCTCACTTTCTACCCCAAACTCATCTCAGTTTCATGAGGTGGTTTTTGTTTTCTTTTTCTCAGCGGCAGCAGAGTGTTTAGCTAATTGGGTTAAGAAGCCTTAGATGTTACTTGGCTCTCTGTAGAGTGTTTCTCTTTTAGCAGTGCCAATTTCCTTAACAAATGTATTTCATTGTGTGGCGCATTTGATCCTCATATCCGGAACTCTATGTGAATCCTGAACCACCCCAGCGTCATCTTTATAGCTGCCATGTTCCTGACAGGCTGTTCCATTGACTTAGAAAATGCACCTCAAAATTCAGAGGCTGACTTCCAAATGAAATGAGAATGTAAATAAAGATGAAATAATACATCTTCTTCAAGTCCATGCATGTGTTTCCCCTGTGTAGCTGCGAATGGGGCTGAGTGGCCTGTGCAGAGGTTCTCAGTGAGTCTTCTCTCAAAGCTTTGACAGTTGTCTCTAGAGAATGACTCTTCCCTTTACTTGGGGTTCAGAGGAGCTCGACAGTGATTTCCAAGCTTC
>BJBW01003705.1:50237-92449 GCA_004320125.1 Scolopax mira | reverse complement strand
TGGGAGGTGTCCCTGCCCAGGGCAGGGGGTTGGAATTCAATCATCTTTAAGGTCCCATACAACCGAAACTATTTAATGATTTATGCAGAAATAAAAGGCTGGTGAGCTTTAGTATCTAGTCAGAGATGAGAACCACGTGTGTCAATTATAAACGATTTTAATTTCCAAAGGCTGTGTCTTTATGAGCCAGGATGAGCCTCGGGGAGGGTTTTGCTTGGTCCGTAGCAGGCAAGGGTAAGGGTGGCTGCTGCAGTTTGATGTGGACAGCCACAGCCAAATCCTCCTTGTATGAACTTGGCTGGCACCAGCATTGTGTCATCATTTATGTCATGTCTCCAGATAAAATTACATTAACCAATAATCGCTTGTTCATATAAAGATGCCATGAAAAAAATCTTCTCCCTCCCTGGCCTTGCTCCAACCTGGTAAAGTCTGAAGAAAGACGGGGACTCAGTACCTCTGCACCACGTCCTGTGACTGAGCCAGGTTCCTGGGAGCAACGCTGGAGTGTTTCAAACAAGTGCTTTTTGCTGAGGGTGAGTGTTTCAGGCAGGAATATCTGGGACTGGGTGGTCCGGGAAACATTACACATGATAAAACAGGTCCGAGAAGGAAGCGCAGCAAACCTAGTGATGGGAACGTGCTCAGAATGTGTGTCACCTGGAGCAATACATTGCTTAAACCTATTGTTGCTGTGGACAAAGTGGCTCCTGCACTGTGTTTTTCTGAAAACACTCTGCTTAATCCCCAGGGAAGGCAGGTTTCTAATTGAGGAGCTGCGTGCTGTGTGTTCAGCCCGAGCTCTGATTTATGTGTGCTGCTATTGGAATACATATTCATTACATTCTTTGCATAAAGTAAAGCAAATTATTGTTGTGAAAATATATAGGGCAAGAATCCCTTCAATTTGTTACCTCCTGAAGTGTCTCTTGTGATTGGAATGAAATGCAAAGTGGCGGGTTTGGGTGTGCATTAGTCTGCGAGGGAAGGGGGGGGGGCATTCGTTAGGAAGCTGTCCTTTGGTGAACAGGCTGTGGAGGATTAATAAATAGTGATGGACCCTGTGGTTTGGACTTAGTTTTATCCCTGGATCACTCCAGAGCTTCTATCAGTGTATGACATTGGTTATATCATCATTGCTTATATCCTATTATAGTAACTAATGAGCTTACTATAATACATTCTGCTCATTCGTGTAGCGTGTGTATAATGTGGGTTAATGTAGCTCCAACCATTCCTGAAATCAGCTTTGCTGTCCCCCCACTGTCCCTCAAAAACATCACTGGTTTCTGTACGTTTATTGGAAGGTGGTGTGGTATTTACACAGGGCTGGGGCTTTGGGGTTACCCCTGAATCCCAGATCATAGAATCATATAATGATTGAGGTTGGACGGGACCTTAAAGGTCACCTCATTCCAACCCCCCTGCCCTGGGCAGAGACACCTCCCACCAGACCAGGTTCCTCAAAATCCTGTCCAAATATTTGTCTTAATGTGTTCATCCTCCATCTGTATATATTTCATACACTTGCAAAACTCTGTTGGTAATTCATAAGCAGAGAAGGTGGTTGAAATTGTTATCTGAACTGGCTAAGTTGCTCCGTGTGAGATGTTCTCCCAGCCCTGGAGCTGGGCACCACATCGTTCACGGTGACTTCCTGGGGTTGGGGTGACTTGCGCTGCTGCCTGTGAATAAAAGACCCTTGTCCTTTGTCAACACCACTGGAATCAGACAAATCAGAGAAAGGAGGGAGAGGTGGTGCTTAGCAAAAGCGAGGCTGATTTCTGATTAAATGTGAGCTTTTAGCATACTATGTAGATGAGATCTACCGTTAAATTAATACACTGTGAACTCTAAATAATTGCTTGAAGGTAAAAAAAGGCTTGAAATGATGGATTAGGTGCCAGCGTGCCGAGTGTTTTCTGAGTGGAAGACAGGTTGCTCCTACTTCTCTCCCGGAGAGAAAAATACTTTGCCTGGGTCTGTCTTGTGCAAGTTCAGCTTCCTTTCCTTTTCCATTTGAATTATAAAATTTTTCCCTTTGTGTTATACAACCATTCGATTGGCTTTGAGAAGGAACACAATGTTATTTACTGTGCTTCAGCTTTGTACTTTAATCTGTTTTTTAGTAGCAGAACAAATTAACTGCGTTCTCCATCTCTAGTAGGAGAGCTCTGGTTCAGAGCCAGCTCACTCTCAAAACAAAGGATGCCTCTAGTCACCGTATCTTCCCAAGCTCCCATCTTTAGTGGATTATTTTATTATTCTTCCTCTGATTTGAGATCAAAAGTGGATATGTTTGAAGCTATATATTTACAATATACTCAGCGTAAGCCCCCGAGAGCTGATGCAGTCTGGCTTTACGTGATTTAGGGCACCGCGTGTTGCCCAGATCAAATGCTTTCCTGGAGTAAGTGTGTTCTGAGACATGTGAAATCCTTTTAAGTGGCAAATGCTGCACAGGCAAGCAGATGAAGCAAGTGATTATTAATACTGTGAATTAGCATACTGGGAAATTAGAAAGCTAAAGAAAACTCCTAAAAGGGCGGTCATCTTTTGGTGATTGCGTTGTAGCAGGAAGCACACTGTCCTGCGAGCTGAGGAGTGAAAAGCTGATGTTTTCCCTGTAGGGGAGAGCCTACAACTATTCCTGACACAGCTGTGAAGGAGAATACCTTCATGATGGTAATAATAATAATAGTAGTGTGAGTACTAAAGAGAGATGGTCTTTGGAAACTGTGGTTCAGGAGGTGTCAGAGTCCTCCAGGCAATGCTCCATCAGACTGGTGTTAGAGATGCTTGTGGTCTGGGAAATTAGGGAGAGCCTCATCATTGGTAACCAAATCCTCTGTATTCCTGAAGGTATTTTATCAGGAATTTGGAGTAAAAGTGGCAGAGAACTTGAGGGTGTTGCAGGCAGCTGACTTTGGATGAAGCTTTCTAAGCAGGTCCTGCGAGAAGGAGTTTCACATCCAAGTAACAGTGAAGAGCCCCAAACTGTCATTTTCTTCTGCTACTGGCCAGCATTATCACCACTGGCCAGCTTTCCACACTGGAAAGCTGCTTATCAAAACTTTTCCCAGGCCTGATTATTTCCTAGTTCTTTGGAAGGGATTTAAAGAAAGATCATGCTTATAAATTCACTTGCATTTTTCCCCTGCCGCTCTCACAGTGAAAACCTAAAACCTCACATATAAAATATCTGGTTTTTCTCAGTCTTCAGTTACAAATCACTGGATTTCATGTGCTTTCCCACTTGTCTTATTCAAATATAGATTGTGCCACGCAGAAAAAAGGCATAATTATTTAAAGCTTGACAAAGACGAGAATACAAAGCTCTCAGTTTCTCTCCGTATTTCTATCTTTGGGCTGAATTCATGAGGAAACCACTGGAAGCAGAAATCATATCCCGCTGTCCAAAAGGATAGCCTGGACCTTAATGAAGCTTTTCAGACGTCAGAATAAACATACTGTGAATTCTTATCCCTGTTTTAGTTCACATCCCTTGCCTCAGTTATAGCAGTTGCTTGGCAAAGCCAGACAAAAAACTCCTGAAATAAAACCAGATGCTGCGGGAATTACGTGAAATAGTTTCACTGAGGAAAGGGGATACTTGGAATATTATTTTCCTGACTATGAAATGGAAACCTTTTTTTAGAAAATAAACTGATTTTGCTACTTAAAGGCTTGATTTGTGCTCACTGTAGGGCAGGGCTGTTTCTGTGCAAGTTTTGCATGTTTGACTGAATTGGCTGCAAAGTTACTTGGAAGAAAACACTGAAACTTTCTCTGTGTGGAAATGTTTTCATTGCTTTCACACTGCTTCTTGGGTGATGGAAAACTCTGCCCATAATAGATTACTTGCCTCAAAAGAAAACATAGTACAGATTTTTTTTTTTAGAGCCTGAACTCTGTTTTGTTTGAATGTCACTTGGTGGTTCCATAGCCACCAAGGATGGTGGGAAATCCACTGAGATTCCTCCCTGCTTCACATCACCAGCGGAAGTGGGGGCTGGATCCATCTGCCTGTGTAGGTGATACCCCTTCCCTTCCAAATGTCAAATAGTTTCCAGCAGCTCTATGTCTTATGAAATATCCGTTTTCTGGATAACAGCCCAAAACACCCACATAGATATGGTTTATTTGGATCCAGTTGGGTAAGGAGTTACCATTGTGGGCCAAGGTCTAAAGTCTTCAGCACTGAAGATGTCACCCTTCTTCTGCAGGCACCAAGACATGGGGGAGATTGAGCTGGGATATGTGGGTGTAAAGTCCTTTGAGTTTTTAGTGCAAGCACCTCCTCATTGTGAAAGTACTTGAACATTCCACGTTCTCTTTCCCTCTGAAGAAGCCACAAATGCAAACCTGGGGGAGGCTCTTCTGCACCTCTCCTTTGGCTCAGGTGGATCTGGTGTCTCAGTCATCTCGACCCAGATGATACCCACTATTCCCAAATTCCAAACAAAACCAGGGATGTGGAAAAACATTATTCTGCAAAAATACTCTTGCAGAAATATCTTTCATGAAATTTCGCATATATATGCAAGTTGCAACTTGGCACTGTGCTAATAGGTATAAGCAGTTATTAGAATTAATTAAAATATAATACATGGTCTGGGAAATGAAACTCAATTTCACATTCAGTCTTTAGCCTAGTTATGAATGCAGTAATAAGTGTTGAAAATGCAGGTGAATATCATGCAAATTAAAGGAAGGATGAAGTATTTTCTAATTTTATCTGGAAAAACACATTAAGGACTGCAGCGGGTCAGCTGATGGAGTATTAATCACTTCCCAGCTCTTGTGGAATCCTCTTGTTGGGCTGTTGGGGCACTTGAATGGCTGCCTACTTGATCAGGGAAAATAAAGGGAGTTTTAGGCATTCTAGGCATCTTGCCCAGCAAAAACAAAAGGTGTCATTAACTGGCTGCTAGTGCCTGGTTTTTCAGAGTTAGTTTTCCTTTAAAACTTTTATTGAAACAATTTTTTCTTTTTTTCCTCAGGTGAAATAATGCATGCAAAAAGCTGAAATGTTTGTGCAGTGCGATTATTCCTTATTATCTTTATGAAGTTTAAACTAGTACAGAAAAATATTGACTTCTTGTGCCAAGCTAGCTAATGGCTTTTATTTCTTCTTATACAGCAGCCAAGAGGTAAGCTTTCTGGCTCTTTCTATTAGAATTTTTTCTATCACTTTGTTGTTATGGATCTGAACTCCTGTTGACTCTCAGGCTTATTTTCTGCCAGCAAAGCAGGCACATCCTATTTGAGCTTGTAAAGAGAGCAGTCAGTTTAAAAACCCCAAACCTTTGTGGGCTCTTAGTTGGATGCAATTGCTGCAGAAGAGAAGATGAAGCCAGCTCTCTATTTTCATTGCTGGTCTAAAGCATTGGATTTGGCAGGGAGCAAAAATCTTACAGCCCAGCATGGTCCCGGTTGGGTGTGAGCCATTCAGAAAGCCTTGGGGCTGCTCCTGGGGACACTGGATGAGGGGTAGGAGGTGTGGGACTCCCCTTCAGGACAAGCCTGTCTTTCATCATCCCCCTGAGCTGTCATCATTTCTAAAAAGGTAGGAAGATGCTGGTGGGCTGGAAGCATGACCTAAGACATTGTTTTAGATCACGCAGCTCACAGAACCACAGAATCGTTTGGGGTTGGAAGGGACCTCTGGAGATCATCTAGTCCAACCCCCTGCCAGAGCAGGGCCACCCAGAGCAGGTTGCACAGGAACATGTCCTGGCGGGTATTGAATGTCTCCAGAGAAGGAGAGCTCAGATGTAGAAGATTCAAGTCCCAATGGCCTGATGCCCTTCAGACCACATCCCTGGGCTGGTCACTTCAGATGGGGCTGCAGGAATGGGGTTGGATTTGCTGCTTTGCTGTTTTGTGATGACACACACAGCATGTGTGTGTTCTTGCCATAACCTACCTGCTATTAATCCAGTGGTGTCGGTCACCACTTTGATCACTCTGCTGCTGCTCTGGTTTTCTGGCCTGCCTTTTGTCCAGAGGAACAAAGTGCTTTGCTCACACTCCTCTTCCTCCTCCCTCTTTGCACTAGCTTATCCGAGAGCAGGACTGAGTCAGTCCTCTGAGGTTTTTTCCTGAGACAGAGTAAGTTAAAAATAGGTCAGTGCTTTGGCCTCAGACTGACCTTGTCTTCCTCAAGCCAATGTGTCTTCAGGGTTTTGTCATTTTGTATGAAAACACGTCTGAATGGAGTATCTTTTATTATGCCTGGCTCCAGGATGATGTGGAGGGGATTTAGTGCAGGTACATTTTATTTTATGATTTTTTCCATAGACATAACGTTAATATGACTTCTAAAAACTGAGATTCTAAGGACTTACCCATGCTTTGCCCAACTTCAGCAATGCCTTCTAAGAGTGCCTTCAATGTCATTTGATCTGTCCATCACTCAAGAGAAACCCTGGAATGACTGTTTAAAAAGGAAAGTTGTTGGCTGGATGATACCCTGGATTGCTGCATTGCAGCATGTGTTTCATCACATCACATCCTACCTCTAGTGTGGCTCTTTCAAATAAATAACACTTCCCACTCTTCTTTTTTGCTGCCAAATGGCCAAAAGATAAGATTAAATAATTCCTTGGTCTATTGGAGGCAGGGGAGGAGTCTCTGTTTAAATCCCCGTGCAGTGTGGCAGGAGTGGAGAGGCTGCACAAATAAATATTTTATATTACATATCATATATATCATACAACATATCTGAGATAT
Source organism: Scolopax mira (assembly GCA_004320125.1). Classification (NCBI taxonomy): domain Eukaryota; kingdom Metazoa; phylum Chordata; class Aves; order Charadriiformes; family Scolopacidae; genus Scolopax; species Scolopax mira. The sequence continues at coordinate 85,714 of BJBW01003705.1, read as the reverse complement.
TTGGGTCTGCCACGGACTCGGTGATTGCTGTGACACGAGGGTGAGGCAGAGAGTTGTTGTCTGAGCTGGTGTTTGCTGGAAATACCCAATTTCGAGATCTGTTTTTTCATGTGCTTTCATAAATTTGAATGAAAATCCATGCAGTAGCGGATTTTCCTGTGTTTAAAATATGAGCTTGAAAGACTGTGGGTGCTTCAGAATTTAATTTCAAATTGGATTGTGTTAGGTTTAACGAGTTTATATTTATGACTTGTACATGGTTGTGAAAGTCAAAGCAGCTGAGTTTTGAAGTAAACATTGCAGTATTGCACTACAGTTAAATTGTACTGTGTTCTCATATTCTACTTTCTGGTTTTCTTTGTTATTCTAAGATATGGGAGTATTCTTGCATGATACTGAGCAAGACACCTTTGTATCCAGAGAAGACTATCTTTTGCATATTTTTCAATAAACCATTTTAATGCTCAAAATTATTGCAAAATTATATGAAAATGGAAAAAAAAAATTAACAGCAATGAAGATAATCTTTTTAAAATCCCAGTATGGATAATAATTTTTGAATAGCCCGTTTTCTGAAATTTTTCAGGAACGTGTTTGTTGTTGCTTTGCCTCTGAATTCAAAGAACTTAAAGTATTGAATTTTTCAGTATTAACCAGAGTCTGTATATTCTGTGGACCGTAACACCCCTGTGATGGAGTTCATTTCTGGGCTGTTTGGGGTGGTCAGTTGTCAGCAAATGTTGAAATAAAGAAGGAGGGGCTCACCAAACTTTTTGGAAGCACCCAATAAATTTAGTTTTATGAGCCGAGTTAAATCTTTAATCAATGTTCCACATGAAAAAAAGCCACTGCGCGTCTGAAAGGACATTTTGATTAGCGGTTTGGATCTGGTGATGTCTCCTAAGTGAAGCAACAAGAATAATAAATGAACCCTGTCTCTTGCTTTACTTTTTCTCTTAATACCACAGTTGGTAAGTTTTAAGTACTGGCAATTAAAATAGGAGAGGAAAGGGAAGGGTTTGTCACGGCAGCAGCAATTAGCAGTAAGGACCACAGTCCTCTCGCTTTCATCAATAACGCATTTCCAAAGTCTGTATTGAAGTCAAAATGATGTGAGAAGGGGACTGCTTGAAAAATGGAACAATAAAGAGAATTTAAATAGCTGAAGATAAATTAAAAGAAAACCAAAACCAAAAAAAAAAACCAAAACCCAAAAGAAGAGGCAAGGATTCAAATTCAAGATGTAGCCCGTCACAATGAAGGGTATTTGTCTTCAAGGTTGTTTAGATAATCCCATTCCTTCTCGGCCGTTCCGTAACCTCCCATCACTCCGCTTCCCCGCAGTCTTTTTATTTCTCTCTCCTGTCACTTTGAAGTTTCCTCTGGCTTGAAAACCAGCTTCTGCGTCTCCTGCTTTTGACACTTACTCAGCCTGATTTGGACAAAGGTGATAGATTGACAGTGGCCTTTATCTGAAAGCAAAGTATGAATTTTAGTCAATAGAGAATGAGAGCCACTTTCAGATTTAATTTTGTGGTTTTTTCACCCTAGTTAATTGTGGGCAGAAATTGCTGTGCCTGTCTGGGCAAAGTGGTACAAGACGCCGCCTTTCAGGTCTTTAATTGAATTCCTGTATGCAAGGAACTTTTTGGGCTGCTGTGAATGCAAAGCCTGATTGTGTTGCACGTGAAGGATTGGGCCAGTCATGCTCCAAGGTTGCGCTGGTGACAGCCCATCCCTGCCTGGTGCCCATGCTCCTGGAGGGTGCCAGAGCCCTGGCAGAGGTTGCCCAGGGAGGGTGTGGAGTCCTCTTCTCTGGAGATCTTCAAACCCCACCTGGATGCCATTCTGAGTGATGTGCTTTGGGCCACCCTGCTTTGGCAGGGGAGTTGGACTGGATGATCTCTCGAGGTCCCTTCCAACTCTGACAATTCCATGAATCCATGTGGTTATACATCAGAGCTTCATTTTGTTGTAAAAGTCCAGGCTTTGGCTGGGGGAGAGGGAAATGGGGTTAACGTTAGTAACTGATATAAGGGAGAAATAAACACCATGCATCTCTTTGAAGGTGGCAGATTGCATGGACCAAGTCTTGCACCAGCTGGAAATGTTAAAATCTGGGAGTCTGAAGCCAGAATCCCTGAACTGGCATGGCTTATTGTTTCTCTGTTAACTTCACAGAATCACAGAATGCTTTGGGTTGGAAAGCACCTTAAAGCTCATTTGGTGCCACCCCCAGCCCTGGCAGGGACACCTCCCACCACACCAGGTTGCTCCAAGCCCAGGGATGGGGCAGCCACAGCTTCTCTGGGCATCCTGGGCCAGGCTCTCACCACCCTCACACCCCAGATCTCATCTCAATCTCCCCTCTTTCAGTTTAAAACCACCTTCCTATAATAAGTTTGGAGGGTAAATTTAAACTCCAGGCTTTTCTCCATCCTGATGATATCCCGTAGAGTTTAACATCTTGGCCAGATCCAGGTTTCTGTTTCATTCATTCCAGGGACATCATGAATTTTATCATGTTTGCTGCAGGGCTCAAAGCTGCAAAATGACTTTTCTGCAAGCTGAGTGTTTGATCCTCCTGATGAGGAACAAAGATCCATTTCCATGTCCGTTGCCAGCCTTTTGTAGGGAATTTGCCCATCTGGCTGTGGTTCTTGATGGTCTCACGTGTGCGAGCAGGCTCAGGTTCTCCTGCAGCACAGACAGGGGCAATAAATAGAGAGCAAGAATTTTTCTTTTTCCCCTTCATTCCCCCATCCTTGCTTACTGTGCACTCAATGTAAGATTTCACCTATTTCCAGTGATCCTTTGCACAAAAGCAGCACTTGAGCTTTGGTTGAGGCTCCAGCTGTTTCAGGTTTCTTCTGTAATTTTGAGTCACACATCCTGTTTGTTCTTTGGTTCCCCGTCTTTAAAACGGGAATAAGAAACTATTTATTGTCCCTTTTGATGCAGCATGGGAGCAGCAGAGAATGTATTTTGGACCCAGCGCTCAGCAACTCCAGCTTCCAATTAATCGCCACTAATTCAAAGAATAAAAAGCGCGTGTTACCCTGAGCTGCCCAGCTTCCTGCGGCGCTGTCAGAGGATGGTGTGCGAGGTTACCGTGACACCGGCTAATTGTGCCGGGCTCGTTAGTGTTACCGATGCTGTCAGCATGGAGGTTGTGGTGAGTTCCCAGCCCGCAGTCCTGGCTGGAGGCCACCGTGGGTGGTGGTTGTACTTTTGCCAAGCCAAACGCTGCTCGGGGCTGCCAAGCTCTTAATTGTCCTTTCGCTTCTCTTGCAAATCAAGCTTCCTGAAAAAGACCTTCGCGTGAGTCCTCTGTGGCACCCGCCAAGAGCAAAGGGCTCTTGAGCAAAGAGGGTCTTGAGACCTCAAGGTTCGTGAGACTTTGGGGCTGTCATGGGGTGATGGGTCTCATGCACATGTCCTGCCTGAGCCCTGTTGATGCTGCTGCCTGGGCTAGTGGCTTACAAGGGGCTGAGAGTGCTGTCTGGGTCAAAAACTCAGGGTCTTTTTATAAGGTGAATGAGCAGCAGATATTTTGGGAAGACCTTGGGTATATTTGACTTGTATATGTGACTTGTGAGGGGTCTGGAGAACAAGTCACATGAGGAGAGGCTGAGGGAACTGGGCATGTTGAGTTTGGAGAAGAGGAGGCTGAGGGGTGACCTCATAGCCCTCTACAGCTCCCTGAAAAAAGGGTGTAGAGAGGTGGGGGTTGGCCTCTTTTCCCAAGGGAATAATGACAGGAGCAGAGGAAATGGTCTGAAGTTGTGTCAGGGGAGGTTTAGATTAGATATGAGGAAGAATGACTTTCCTGAGAGGGTGGTCAGGAAGAGCCTGCCCAGGGAGGTGGTGGAGTCACCATCCCTGGAGGGATTTAAGAAACGTGTGGACATGGTATTTCAGGGCACGCTCTAGTGCCCGAGAGTATTGGTTTGTGTCTGTTTGTGGGTTGGGGTTTTTTTTGTTTGTCTGTTTTTTGTGGTTGGACTCTATGATCTCAAAGGTCCCTTCCAGCCATGAAGATTCTGTGATTTATGTGAGGCTGAACTTCCAGGTAAGCTGAGAATGAGGATTTTTTTGAAGTGCTGTAGCTGATACTGCACTAAAAGCCATTGTGGGCCACCATGGCGATGGCTGGGCAGCGGTGGTAGCTCACTGACACCACTGTGGGCGACCTGTGGGGCGTTTTGGCTGGTGTGATTTATTTGGAATATTCATACCGCTATCAGACTGACATTAAAGGAAACATGACAAAGTAAGCTGGAGCTGCTGTTCAGGCTGACAATGCCAAGAGGCTGTCAGGGCTGTCAAGAGAAGCAAAATAAAAAATCAAACCCATGAAGATCGGATTTTCTCATTGACTTTAAAAGTCCACGTGCTCGAGTCGATGTGCTCGGCAGCTCTGGGAGCCCGTTTGCTGAGCTCGGCAGCAGCACAGTGTTTATTCATGGGCTTCCTATTAATATATGCAATAACTCATCATGGACTAATTAAGCAGCTCAATTTGTAAAAGAGACATAAGGGAATTGGATACCGGGCATTTGTTTAAGAAGCACAAAGCAGTGTTTTGTTTTGGGCAGCCAACCGTTGTGAGTCCCGCTGTCCCCTTGACGCCGGCAGCGAACGTGGCGACGTGCCCCCTCGCTGCTACGCTGTCACCACCTTTCAGATAACAAATTACTTTTAAGAAACCTGGAGAACATCTTGCAGGGCAAGAGGAAACACTTACTTCCAAGGTGGCATGGTACCTTCTGGCCTGGAAGCTGCCAGCTCTGGGCGCCATATTTCCCGATGCCAACCACGCTGCCAACCTCCAGTGACAACGTGGCCATCTCCAACATGAGCAGCTCCTCTCTGAACCAGCTTTAATAATCCTTCAACTTTGTCCAAGCGAACTGAGCTGGGTTTCAGATGGGTTGCAAAGGGGCCGAGATGCCACCATTCAATGTGTTTTTTCATGTAGAAACTGTCAGGGAGATGGAATTGGTCACAGCTGGTCTCTTACTCAAAGTCGTCATCTGGAAGGTAGAAGAAGCCCTTGGAGGATGGGAAATTGCCACTGATTTGCGAGAGCTGGCTTATCAAAAGAAAAGAACCCTCAGGTTGTTTTAGTCTGTTCATCTGATGGTGTTTGGGGGTGAAATGGCAGGGGAGAGACCCATGTGGGACCAGCCATGAAGGAGGGAAAGATGCTGATAGCTGGGATGGAGGGAAGAGCAGCAGCCAGTGCTTACAGGAGAGGCTCTCAGTAACTGCCAAAGCTACTTACGGCAGATTTGGGGATACTAGTAAATATTTTAAAGCTTTCCTACTACCTGGGGCTGTGTTGAGGACTTAGCCTCAACCCTTAGCTTAGGCCTAATGGTGTGTTGATTTATCCAAATCCTTCTGGTTGCTTCTGTCAAAGCAGCAATCCTGGTTGATGTGTCTGCTGTGTAGTCTCTCACATGCCTTGTGTGGGTGTCCTGCTGGAAATCACATCTTGTTTACTTGCCTTTAATACACAATTAGGATGAAGTGTTTCCACAAAATGGGAAAAAAAGTTAACAAGTAAGAAAGTAATATTCTCCTTCCCAGGGAAGGCATCTGGAATGACTGGCAGTCGTAACTTTGTACCTGCACTGCGTATGGAAAATATTTTGACAGTTCAAGCTGAAAGCAGGCTTTGGAGTTTGGACTTTTTTTTTAGTGCACTGATTTTTTTAATTTTTTATATTTTTTTTAAGAACTCTGGTGTGGAACACAGCTTTGATGCTTTAATGGAATCTAGAGAGCTCAATAATATGTTTCAGGTTTGGATAAAAGAGAGGAAAATTGCTTCTAGCACTTTTATGCTCAAGAAAAACAAAGCCAAAATCATTCCTCTGTGATGTCTTATCTATAATATTTTATCAGTCTGGTATCTAAGTGTAGCTTTGGAAGGGCTCGCTGAGACTTCTCAGCTCAGAGGGGAGATTCAAGAAGACTGAGACATACTCTGAGTTACTTTATATTGACTTCATATTTTTTCATACTTATATCTTTTATATTCTTCCAAAGCTATGCTTTCTCAGGGTAAACACATGGAATCACACGGGGAAGTTGGTGCAGCCCTCACCTTGGCTGTGCCTCATCCGTGGCACATCCCTGCTCAGCAGCAGCTTTCAGGTTCCTTGCAGGTTCCCCAGGACAGACAGACAGAGAGACAGACAGACAGACAAACAGCTCTCCCTGGCTCATCTGGATTGATTTGCAGCAATAAAGACTTCAAACCAGTGTGACAGAACACTGGTGAACCAGCGTTTACATAGCGCTGAGATTTAATCTTCAAATCCCCCCATTTGCTTTAGCTGCTGCTAATTCTGTCCTGTATGATTTTCAGCGAGAAGCCTTATTAACTCATGCTGGGTACAGCCCCTTCATAAAATTGAACAACAGAAGTTAATCTTTTCCCTTTCATCTCTGTTCCTCTGTTGCTTCTGAGCAATAGCTTTGTAGGTTTTCGCCCGTTTTAGCATGCTGAGCATTTCCCCCATCTCTTTATCTTCTTTTTTCCCTTTATGTCCTTATCCTCCTTCTGGAGACAGCCTCATCTGCAGGGACCACTGTGCTGCAGACGCGGAACAGCTCGTCTGAGGAGGTTTAAGAAAATAGTTATCTGAAGATTAAGCAGAGATGGCAAGCAGCCGGCTTGAGTTTTATCTGCTTTTGCTCCTTGTTAATTGCCATTGGAGAGAAAAGGGGGTTTTATGTTTCCAGTGATGGGGAGCTGATTACTTGTTTAATCTTACAATCTCTCCCCTTCCAGTCTCATGACTCATTGGAAAGGAAAAAAATTTGTCTAAAAGATCATATGAGATAGCCGCTGAGCAGCTTCTTTCTTTGGGCCAAGCTTCTCCCCCTCATTCCCAGGACAGAACAAAGCCAAAGCCATGACAAGAGTTGTCACGCCAGCCCCAGCACTGCAGTCCATAAGCTGTGGGACAGACATCCCCTGAAATAATTTGTTGCTGGCTCTTGTCATCTCCAGAGCAGCCCCGTCAGTCCCTCTTCATGCACCCAATGCCTTGCCAGGGGTGGGAGAGGAGGTTCCTGGCAGGGGCACAGTTTTGCCCCATTCTGCCTCTTGCAAAGGATGGAGCAGATGGAACAAAAGGATGGAAATATGGAACAAAACCACCACTGACCCACGTCCCTCAGCACCACGTCTTGAGGTATTTAAAAGCCGAGCAGACTTGGTGCTGAGGGATGTGGGTCAGTGGTGGTTTTGGCAGTGTTAGCTTCATGGCTGGACTCGATGATCTGAAAGGTCCTTCAAACAATCAAAACAATTCTATGATTATATATTAATTTTGGAAGTTGACTTTAGACCTGAAGCCCTCCTGGCCACCCACAGGGTGCAAGTGGAGTGGAGTGTCAGCAGTTGGGGCTTTAGGATGATGTTGGGTGGGTTCTGATCCTGTAGACCCTTCCTGCAGCAAGGTGCAGGGAGCATTTGCTCTCCTTCTCCTGCTGCTGTGGAGGTGCCCCGTCAAAAGGATATGTGGACATTTGCTTCACACAGCTCTTCCTTTTTGGCTGCTGGTAAAAAATTCCCGCTGGAAGGAGCTAAGGAATTTCTTCCCCCTCTTGTAGCCATTTGCACTTAATTATTTTTACGAAGGAAAAATAATGATTTGCAGATGGCAGCAGAAGAAACCTCCAAGAACGTGCCTTTCATTTTGGATCTGCCTTTTTGCCATGGTTTGAGGCCAGTAGATTTACGAGTCAGAGGGAAATCACATGAGGCTGAGCAGAGGCTGCCAGAGACGATTTGCCCAGCTCTGGATTTTTGGTTCCTCCTTCACTTTGGTGGGCTCTTGTCCCAGGAGAGTCTCAGCAAGTGCCCAGCCTGCCCCTGAATTCACCCTTCTCTAACGGAAACCACCCAGTTAATCCAGTAAATCATGGATTAACAGTTTGTCTTTTAAGGCCTGGCATTCGTTATTCTGTTTTTTTTAATCCTTAGATTATCCCAGTTCCTACCAGTTTTTGCAATCCTCGAGTGAGTCACCACTTCACTTTTCAAAGATGTTTTCTTCCAGTGTTACCCTGCGTTTTTCCTGCCGCTTTATAGATTTAATTTAATTATTTATTTATTATTTTATCGTGTAGATGAGCTCAGAAACCTATAATCCTTTGGCCAGCAGTGGCCATGAGCGTGTGAATCTCCTGGTGACTGTATTTGTGCAGTGTTTGGTTTGTTCCTGTAGTTACTGAAGGTATAAAACCAGGTGTATAACAGCTGCCTATAGTGGGCAGCATTTGTGGCTCGATTCCTCGGTGTTATGGTGAGCAGAAATCCCTTCTGTGGCACAGCGACACTGCAAGTGGGATTTGCTGCACTGAAACAGAGTTGGGTAGGAATGAAGATACTTAGTCGTGATTGGCCTAATTAGCTCTGGAGGGGGTCTGTGTACTTCAGAGGGGGCAGTTCATCCTCCGAGGGTGCCCGTCCCTCCCCATGGCCGGAGAGGGAAGTCAACTCTTCTGCAGCATCTGCTCCCATTGGCATCTGGGGGTTCTGCGTGGGACCTTGGTCATAGCGTGGCTGCATCTGCCCTGCAGAGATGAAGGCCTATTTTCTCTTTTTTAAGCAAACCTCTTTATTCTGCTTAATAAGGACCTAATATCCTTAATAAGGACCTAATAAGGACAACTTGAGCTTCTTTCTGGTGACTAAATATTTCAGTCTGGTGAGATGTGCAGGATTTTTTTATTGATTTTGATGGGTATTTTCTTAGACCCAAAATATGCTGCTCCAACCAGGTACATGTAGAAGCGAGCTGGTCTCCAGAGAGCTAAGACCATGAGAGTGACAACCCCAGACAAAGCTCTTCCAAAATGATCCCATGTGTGGATGACCTGTATAATATCTATCTTGCCTATCTTGAAATGTCTTTCTGTATCTGGCCCCACGTCTGGGCTCTCTCTGCACATCAGAGGGAGACAAGTGCCTTTTGAGGGATGATTTATCCCACCCTGACATTGGTGGGTAAAACTGTTCGTGGAGATTCCTCTCTCTTGGTGTGTGTTCAAGAAAAACAAAGGTGATGAGCTTGGGTTAGAAGATCTGGGAGGGGAAGAGATGCTTCCTGCTAAAACCCATTTTTTCCTGCTTTGCTTTAGTGCAAAACTGCATAGAATCACAGAGTGATATGGGTTTGGAAGGGACCCCCAGAAATCACATAATCCAACCCCCTGCCACAGCAGGTCCATACAGAGCAGGTTGCACAGAGCAGGTGTCCAGGTGGGTTTTGAATGTCTCCAGAGAAGAAGACTCCACCACCTCCCACCGTTCCTCTTCATGTTTAGGTGGAATTTACTATGTTCAAGTTTGTGCCCATTTCTTCTTGTCCTATCCCTGGGCACCACTGAAAAAAGTCTGGCCCCATCCTCCTGACACCCTCCCTTTAAGTATTTACAAGCATTGATGAGACTGGGGCTAGATAGGATAGACAAGCCTTGAATTTCAGGAAGGAACTGCCAAGAGTGGGACACCACATGCAAGCAAGCAGGCTGGGTGGCTCCATGGGTGCTTCAGGTTTTGCAGAGCCACGACTGCAGGGCTGGGGTTCCCAGTTTAGGTCATTAACTCACATCCAGCACCAGACTAAAGTAGTCGCCACAGTGGTAGCCATTGCGGTAGCCAGGATTGAGCAGGATGTGCCTTTGCTTCAGAGCTCGGGGATGGAGATCATCTCTCCGTGAGTCCTCTGCTGACTTGGGCAGGTGATGGTGTTGGCTGCAGCCACCCCTCAGCTGCTGCCACATCTCCACTGCCTCCCCATCTCCCAGCTTGGGAAGATGAACAGCAGTACTCTTGTCAAGGCCAAAAACACAAAAAAAAAAACCAATACCATGAACTGGTCATGAAAGTATTTGACTTGTCAAAAGCTTTTCAGTGCTTTTTTTCCGGAGCAGGAAGGGAAAAGCAGAAAAAGACTGGTTTTCAGATTTCTTTTCCTTTTTTGGTGCGTGAAAACTTTAGGGTTTGGTTTTCATTTAGAAAAGGCAGAAAGGGAATCAGCACCAGTGTGAAAATTAAATACAACAATAGGCTTTGGTCAAAGCAGAGCACGTTCAAGAAAAACAACTACTACAATGCCATTGTCCTAAGTAATCGTTGCTGCCTTTTGGAAGGAGTTAAATACCACTTAATTGTTGATCCGCAGATAGTGAGGGGTGCGACCCCTGACAGCACATAAATTAATTGCTACCTTTAAACCGTGCATTTGCTTAACAGCTGCTATTAGTTCATTTTAAGAGATTTTTACAGATCTGGGAGTAAACCCAAGTCCCTCTGCCATCATCACAAGATGCCTTTGGCAGTGCAGAGGCTTTGCTGTGCTTTGTGCAGCATGTATGGGACCCAGGAATGTATGATCTTAGTGCAGATGAGGTGATATCCTGTCCCTCTCCTACCTCTATGGAGCTCAAAAGGAGTGAAAAGCAGCTGGTGTTAGACTGGTTTGACACCGACACTGCTGGCCGAGGGGTTAATTGGTGGCGTGGTTGTGTGGGTTTGGTGAGAAACATCCATAATTAAACATTCTCCCAGTGCTCCCAGTAAGTCAGTGCAGTGGCAGGTCAAACCTGAGAAGCTCCAGGAGAGCAGGGTCTGTCTCTCTGTTCTGCTCTGGGACTGGTGAGAACCAATTTCCCAACTGAAGTGTTTTCCATGGAAATGGAGTTCCTGGTACCTGGCGAGGCTGCCCTGGCTGGGCTGTGGCTCCTCGATGGGATATCTGCTGGGAACCTCAGTGCCTGCCCCATTCTGGCTGGAACCAGGGGGCATCCTGGGCTTGGAGTGGGGGACATGGAGCCCCGGGGCAAGGCAGGGGTTTAGATCCCCCAGCAGGATTTGTTGCAGCAGGAGGGTGCCAGAGAGACCTGGAGAGCGCGCTGGTCTCTGGGAGAGCTGAGTCATCCCTCGATGGGGGAGGCATCTATCTCAAAAGTAATTATTCCGAGATGGAAACAGCCGGTGACAAGCTCCGTACCAGCAGTTTGACTTCAGATTCTCATTTCATGCCGCAGAAGGATGAGTAATTCTAAATAGCTCTAAAGACATTTAAAAGCACCCAAACCATGACAGACTGAATGTAGCAAATGAGAACAAGGTAAGTCATTATATGCTTTGTGAGCATATACAAAGCCCCATTATGACTGATACACACCTTATTGGGGTGTTGTGTACGTGGGATCTGCTGCTCCGGTGCGGGGCAGGTTTGGGGACACCGAGCCTGATCCTTTCTTTCCCCAGCAGCACAGAAGGCTGCCGACTCTGAGCCAGGTCAGGTAGTGATGAACATAGACGTGTGGCTGCTCTGTCATGGTCCTTCCAGCCGGAAATTGCTTCTTTAAAAATATAGGGGAAGGATTTGATGGTGCAAGGAGAGAGTCTTGCTCTCTGCCTTCAGACAGAAAGCTAAAAATACATAGAAATGCCAAGGAGGCAGGAGGAGAAGTCCAGCCTTTCCCTGTCTAGGCTCTCCAAGGCAGTAAGGAAGATGTAAGCACCCAGGCAGGGTTTTTCCCTGTGTGTAACCGTGCTTATCCCTGTGCTGGAGCCCCTCATTAACAGCAAAGATCAATGAGCAGCTTCTCCATAAGCTAATGAAGCAGAACCGAGAGGCACTGCCCAGACCCACAGCCTCAGAGGAGCAGATCCTTTTGCACTTAAATGCATCTTTTTAATTAAAAAAGAAAAAAAGCAAAAAAGAATAAGACTGATTGCAGTCTCAGCACTGGTAGATAACGATGGCATTAGCACTTCCCAAATGAGCCGCTGTGAGTTTGGGGTGTGGGACTGCACTTTGGGCTGATTTAAAGCCTATGGAAGTGGATGGAAGCGCTTCCTTTTTCATTTTGGGATTTGGCTTTACTTGAAGTGGAGGCAGAATGTGGCCCAGGCTTTGTTTCGGAGGGAATTTGGTTGAAGGCTTTTTCTTGCTTGTAGGTCTGCAGTGACTTTAAGGCTGCCCGGTGACTTACTTACAGGTAGAATCAAATACAATCCCTTTACGTGCTGGTATGACTTGCAAACCCATGTGGAGCGTTGGAGCCATCTTCTCCTGCGTGACCTTGCTGGAGCAAAGGGACACAGCAAAGGCCACCTCTGCTCATCTCTGGGGCTGCCCCAATGGACACTTTTTCCATCTGATAACTCAGAAAAATTTGGGGACAGCAATCTGGGAGCCATCAAGGTGGGATCTTCTGATTTTATTTCCATCTCTTGTGGGTTTTGTGCGTTAACAGGAAGTTGTTATATTTGTCATTTTTTGTCATTTTAAAGTCATACCAAACCCGGGAGTGCTGATGAATTAGGCACTAATAACAATTGGTGTTGAAATGGAAACAAATGAATGAGCAGTGAGTCATGGTGTCATCATGACCTGAAGACACAGCACTGCTCATTGTCTCTTTATTTCTGCATTGTTTACTTTATATGTTCCAGTTTCCAAAACTCATTATTTCCGTTTTGGGTTTTGAAATGCATTTCAAAAAAGGCTGAAAAGTTTCCAGAACTGAAGTTTAAAAAATGCTCTCATTGATGAGAATGTTTTGTTTTGCTAAATCTGAAATCTTGTTCCATTCACAACTTTCATATTTATTATAATTTATTACCGATTTTGAACTTAATGCAAACCCAAAAATACAGATGCTCTCCATTCTGCCAAGCTCTAAATGAGGCTTGATCCATTATCTTGAAACGCTACATTTCCTTCTTGGCAGAATTTTGTTGAATTCACCATATTCCAAATTTTTAAAAGTTTTTGATGCTTTTGACTCATCTCCATTTTCAAATGTGGCCAGACTGAATTTATATATATATACTGAATTTATGGCACATATTTGTAGTGTGAGAACAGAGCGGGGCACCTCATGTCCCTATCCTTTGTATTCATGGTGCAGCAGAGTCTCCCTGAGCAAATCCCAGCGCACGCATCCAATAGAGCTGGTCTGAAAAACATGTCCTGTGCTGCTGCTCTGGGCTTTGTCACCTCTGTCATGCATTTCAAAGGAATAAAATAGAAGTAGCTGCTTCAGCAGAAAAGTTATTAGTGCTGGTGTGCCCTTGAATGGCAGGCTTCGTGTTTGGAGGCAAGAGCTGAAATGAGACATTTTTCATTTTATGATTTTGTCTGTGGAGAAAGTCCTTTTAATCTCAATTTAATAAAAGCTGGCTCAAGATGTGTGACTGTGAGCACTTGGAAGAGGCAGGAGTAACCCTTGAAGTGGGCACCAAAGCAAGATGAATCCTTTAGATGAGGCAGAATTTGGAGTGTGGCTGGGTAACCACCATACGCTTATTTGTTTGTAAGTACGGGATACTTCATGTAGATAAATGGTTTGGGAAGTACTTCATATGCATGGTGGAAAATGTGGCGGAATAAATTAGCTCAGTGACAGTTACATCAGGAGCACCCATCTTTTTCAGTCTCAGACTGAAATAACTGAGAACAATCTGGCCTCGTTAATTGTTTACTGTTAACGGGTGATGTCTTTCATCCTTCTGCACTCCCGCTAAATGACAGGGATTGCTTTTTCCACAGATAGAGCAGCTTTAATATTTTGGGGAGAGTGCTGATAGAAAAAACCAACCACCCACCTGGACATCAGTAGCTGCCTCTGGGACTTGCTCTTGTCCTTCACCGGTTTCTCACAAAAGTCCATGAGCCTCTACACAACAGGTCCCATTGCCCTTTCCATCCCTGGTGTGCCTGCGTGTTATAACAGGTGACTTTCCATATATTAGGCCAGCTGAGAGAGGGAACAGGAATGTCCCCTCTGTGGACAAGGGCCGTCTCAGAAGCTGTGGTGCCCTGGCCTGAATTGGATGTATTTATATGAAACTATATGTATAAGCAGATGTGTATCAGGAACGTGGCTAGATGGGTGGGTGACATCATGAAGGACCTTAACTTGCTGATTTTTGAGGACATAATATCTGATGGCAAAACTATTTTCTCCCCACACGGTAGGATGATTAATGCTGGCTGTTAATTCCCAATTGTGGAAGCCTGCCTCCTTGTGTCCTCACTGGAGCTGCCAGGAGTACTTGAGAGGCAGCAGTGCTTTTGCTGGGTTTCTGTACTGGTCCGAAATGAAGCGCTTGCTGCCTCTGGGTGTTGATACCACCAAGGTCCTGTAGATATATGACTTTCAGTCCTCTTCTGCTGAATCTCTTCATTGTTGAGGCAGAGGGTGGTCAAACCCAACAGGACAGCTCTGTGATGGTGACAGTGGTGCTGTACCATCCTTCTGCACCCACACCATGTGGGCTTCTGTTGGTCCATTTTCTCCCATACATCCTTTGTCTGGAAACTCTCGCTCTTCATCTTCTTCTCATCTTCTGCCCACGTCTTCTCAGCTGCTCTCTGGGGACATCTGATGTGGAGGAGCTGTTGTAGCACAGAGTGAAACCCGGCTGTATCAGCCAGCCTACCTGTAAGAGAGCTGCTTGTATGAAAGAAATTCAGGCTCTTCCCTGGACTCTTTGCTCTCTGGCTGCAACCAAGAGACAGGAGAGCAGTTTGCCTCCTAAGCAGCCCAACTTTCTCCTTTGCCTGCTCCTGTTAACCCTCACTGATCCTGGAGCTGCAGGAAGGAGAAGGGATGGAGGAAGTGGCTTTCCCAAGGGGAACTGAGTCCACAGCGCAGATATAAAATGAAGAGCTGGTCTTCTGTTCAGGCAGTTGCAGCTCTGGCCTTGCATAGCAAAGCTGCTGAGAAGGAGCAAAGCCACTGAAGTCAGCCTGTGCTCTGCAATCTAGAACTTTGCTGCTCCTCTTGGAAGCCAAAGGAAAAAGAGGGAATATTTTTAGGCAGACCAGCCCTTCTCCAGGAGTTGGCATGTCCTACTCCAGACAAAAGATAATAAGAATGGTTTTGGTTTTTTATAAAATAACATCCCTTCTTTGTTAGTGCCAGCTCAAACTGAACATCAGCAGTCTCACATGGTCAAGGAAGACAACAACCCTACGTAATGGGGTCGTCTTGGATCCCATAGAGCCCCATCACATAAAATGCCATTGAATCTGGTGATGGCCTGAAGCAAATTATTTGGCGAGAGATGAGAAACAAAAGCACAGATTGTGGTGTTAAAGATGTGTCATGGTCATGACATGCAAGAGCCCTGGCCTGGCTTTTGCAGATACTTGGAAACAGTGAGCTACTCTCCCCATGGCTGCTCCTGGAAAAAAATACAGAATTAAATCTGCAGGGGGTTTTGAATGCAAAGACTTCACCTCATTCTCAGGGAGTCCATGAACATGGTTGCCATTGGAGAAGCCAGTCTTAGAGTGTAGAAAGCCAGCTTGTTGTCCTAATCCTTATACAGTGTAGATAAGGTGTATGTCCCTGCAGTGCAAAGGGGGTGATTTTCCCACCTGGGAGGCACCATTGGACTCTGTGCTTGTAGGGCCATGGGAGCCTACAGTAATGGGACACTCAAATTGATGGATGCCTGGAGTCCATCAAGAAGTATGGTCAGACTGTGTGGCCTGGTGGTTGCTGTGTCTGTCTTTCAGATGTGTGGGGTTATTCCCTGTGCTGCCTTCAGCCTTTGTGGGGCATTTGTAATGCTGCTGAGATGCCCACAGCCAGAGCGGCCACGAGGACATGGGTGAGATTGAATGTAGGAGGTAGATACCATCACGTTGAGCAGTCTGATTTTGTCAGACTTGGAAAGAAGCAATTTTTGACTTAAAGACAAATTTCTACAGCGAGAGTCTGCTCTGTGTGCTGTTCCAGACTTCAGCTGAGAAAGTAGAAATATTCTCCCTGAAAACGTGTGATTAGAATATAATCACCATTTTCACAGTTTCTGGTGCTTTTTGAGGGTCTCAGTTACAGAGAATGGTAATGGGTTTCTTCATGTTAGAATAAAATACTGAGTATGTTAGTAAGTATGTATACATAGAAATAAATGAAAACATTAATTGGTTTTGCCAGTATGGTTCATTGGGGAAAAAAATATTCCTTATGGAAAAAAATATTCCTTTTTATGGCTGTGTAATAGCTATTCGGGTGATAGTCTGTCTGAAACCAGCATTGAGGCATCGTATCACTTCCACTGCAGTTATTTCTAATTGGCAAATCAAGGACAAGAGGAGTCAGGGTAGAACGGATAAGGACTTCGCACCTTTTATTATAATCAATCTCAAAATTGGCCTGTGCTGAGTGAAATGCAGTGCTACTAACCAGGCTTTTGCAGTGCTTTTTTGCAGGGAGGGAGGGCATCATTGTTTTATAGAGGTGCTTTTTTTTTTTTTTTAAGATTAAATTAATTAGTGATTTCAAAAAGGGAGGTAATATGAAAATAGAAACAAATAGATATTAGGCCATCTTAAGCAAAACCTATGCATCTGGGGGCTTAGAACCAAAATTCTTAAAAGTCTATTAAATATTTAGCAAGATTTTTATACATAACATGGGGAGGGAAAGTACAGAAGTGTGGTAACCACAGCACTATCAAATGGATAAACAGTGTCCACTCTGAGCACATAAAAGTGTTAGTGTATGTTTTTACCACTATCTCTATTCTGCACATTTCATGCCAAATAAATAATATCACTTCCTAAACTTTGTAAATAAATGAGATGAGGTGTTTTGAATCCCTTTGAACCAAAGACTTCAGATGGAGCTCCTGCAGCCAAGCTGTAGAGCATTTTGGGAAATGACTGTTCTCAACAGCGTCCAGCACAGTTTAATTCACTTGAGAGATCTGACTGCTCAGAAAGGCAGTGCTTTTATTGCACGTTGCAATTCCTTAAGGTTTATCCTTCAACACTTTGCAATATGTCTGTTAGGCCCACCTCCCTTCTCTTGATGCAGCTTCTCTGTTGTAACTTTATTGAAGATCTTTGATCAGCTGAAGTAGAGAGTGACATTTAAAAGACTCCTAATCATGTCTTCCTTGTTCACCAACCCATCTTTCTTACAGACCCCAGCCAGGGGGTTCCAGATCCTTGTGTGCTATTTGGTACCTGGACAAAAAGGAATATATACCTTGATCCATCTCACTTGTGTTTAGTTGTTTAGTCAAGCAGAATCCCACCATGAATGGTCACATCTCTTCTATGCCCTAGGAACCTAGGAAACATCTCAGAACAGGTTTTCAGTCTGGTACCTGTGGACATTGGCTGTCCAGGAATTATTTTACAGTGTCTGTGAACAGGGTAAAAAATTAGAGTTCCTATATGATGCATAGTAATCTAATGTGGAGAAGTTCCTGAAGGGAACTGGAAAAATTCACTTTGGACTTGGAGAGTAGAAACATCTGAAAAACATCACAGTAGACATTTAAGTTTAAAATATCCCTAAAAGTCATGCTGTACAAAATAATTCCTTACATTCCAGTATCTTGAACGGGTCTCAGCTCAGGTTATTCTATCATTGCACTAGAAACCATCCTCCTGTGTTGTGACAGCCTCTCTCATGTGATTGCATCTCAGTTAGACTACCTGAGTTGTAAAAGGAGAGCACAAAGGTAGATAGTGCAGAAATAGCTTGTCAAGATGTTCAGTGGAAGAACCAAGACAGCATTTCACACTTTCTCTACCCTAGCCCAGAGGTGTCCTTGCTGTGACCTACAAACATCTGTCCTAAGCATCTCTGTACAGGACTTGTAGAATAATTCAGGCTGAAAGAGACTTTTGGAGGGCTGTCGTCCACTTCCAGCTCAATCCTTGCCAAGTTTTAGTGTTGGATCAGCTTTTCCAGGAACTTGCCCAGTTGAGGATAAAAAGCAGAGGCTCCACAACTTCTTGTGGTCCCAGTGCTGGATACTCTTGTGCATCCAGGCTGTGGGAGCTGAGCATCAGGAAGGTGTGTTTTCCTGTTCACGTTCATATAAATAGATTGAAATCAGAAGAGTTACAGGACCAGAGCTCATCGTAAGGTGCCCATAGGAGGGAAGACTGTGGCCCTGGGATGCTCTCAGCCACGTGCCCAGCTGGCATGCAGGGGCTCTCCCACCTACCCCTCTGTTCTCCAAGACACTTTTGGACTACGTACTATATACAGAGGAGAAACAAGGAATTTGGGATATTTCAGGTTTTTCATAAGCACAAATGCTTAAATATGAATCATAGAATGGTTAGAGTTGGAAGAGACCTTAAAGACCATCCAGTTCCCACCCCCAGTGAATAAAACAAAGGAGATGGTTTATGGTGGGGCACTGGGGAGTGGGAGAGCCTTGGAACGTGCTCCTTGGGAATGGGGCACCAGCTCTAACAGGCTCCTGGAGTTTGCAAGCGCAGAGGTAGTCTTTGATCTCTCTCCTCATATTTTGGTGCTGTGCTGTAAAGGAATGATTTACAATAAGAGGATTTAACCTCAAAGAAGATGCTTTGAGGGCAGCCATGAAGGGCACATTCTTACCCTCATACTTTTCTTACTCTGTAGCGGTGGGATACATAAGCATGATGGATGCCCAGATGGAGGCAGGCAGAGGTGGATGTGGCTGGGGAAGGGTTTCTGCTGCTCTTCTGGACATTCACATCATCTCAGATCTCCTAATAGAGCTGAGACCAAAAATGCACTTGTTATAGTGGGTTGGGGCACTCTAAACAGTGAAATAGTAAATATATTCTGCCTTTGGATTTTGTTGAATTAGGTTTAGGGAGGGCTCATACAAGCAGCTTTGCCAGCAGATCTGGATTGTTTTCTTAAGGTACCCTGTGATTCTTTAATTATTATAAATAATCCAAACTTGTAAGTTCTCTGTAGATCGGGAAAAGCATGAATTGACCAAAATGCGTTTGTCTTTTTAATGCAAAGCCCTTTGTAACATGGAGGACATACCAGCTGGGCATGCAGATGTGTCCATGACTGTCCTCATCAAACCCACATGAATCCTTTCTGCATTTGACACAGAGCTGTTGCTGCTGCTGGATGGAGAGAGAGGCTGAAATGCTGGCTCTGGGAGAGGCGATGAGCTTTGTGCTGCGTGTCTTCAGGAGGGCAGGACTTAATATCCAAACAAAGCTTTGATCCAAATTAGATCAAAGGAGCACTGTTAATACTATTATTCACAAAAATAGGAATGCAGTTCTGTTTTTAAACAGTGCAGTGTTTAAACAGGAGGAAAAAAAAACCCAACAGTTTGCATCAGACACATTTTTGCTTCCATCTCTCCCAAATCTGTCCCTGCTCACTGCATGGCCTTGGCCCTCTTGGCTGTTGCTGTCAGGTGCTAGTTGAAGGGTTGAGCTGGCTGCTGTAAGCAAGTTGAAGTCCTCTGAAGTTAGTGGCCATACACGCACCCAAAGTATGTCTACATCAAGGAAATGCTGTGGTCTTTATTAAACCATCATCTAATGGTGAGTACAAGCTCTGGCCACTTGCTCTGGAAACTTTTGAAGATGAAAGGGGGGAGTCCAGATGGATGGCCACCAAGGTATTTCAATGGTCTTAGAGTGTTTCATGGATAGATCAAGCAGCTGTGCCACAGTTACCGCTCTGAATGCTGCTCCCAAAGACAGGGCTTCCAAATTTAAAATCATGGTTCCAGCTAAGCAGCTTGTCTATCCTGACGGGAAATGTTTCAGGACTTGGCCAGGCTTGAAGGAGTGATGTTCACCAGATGATCGTGCCTACCATGTTGAGATAATCAGCTGTTAGTAAGTTATTAATCTTGGAGAGTCTTTGCACAATGTACCTGCACGTGTACCTGAATTTTAACATCGTTTTTTAGCAGGAGGGTGAAGGCTGTCTGTGACAATCACTCACCAGTGGTTGTGCTGATGATAGCTTCAGAGCCACAGCAATTGCTCAGACTAAATTTTCACACTTGCTTTGAGTTGAAAAGTATTCATTATTTCAGAGTACGAGATGACTCCACCGAAGAGTGGATTTTAATGCTGCCAGAGAAAATAAGCAGATGGCAGAGCAACTGGCATGAATATGACAGAGCTGCCCTGGTCTCTGACCATCTGGTTTGGACCTTACTTTAACATTTCAAACATGCACACACTAAGTCTGTCTGCAGCAGACTTGATGCTGGGAGGACTTTGGGCTGTAGCAGATGACAGCACACAGACCAGGATGGCTCACCTCCATAGAATGGGTAGAGACTTTTCCCCCAGACAAGGCCCAGATGACAGGTAGGTTCCAAGTTTTGCTTCTCCTGCCTGAGCTGCCCGTGGGTCATTACTAAAGGGATGCTCAGGTGTCTGTGGCAGCACGGCACTGCTCTTGGTTTTGGCAGGACCAAGAAAACAGGTTTTGTTCTGGCACAGTCATAGAATCATAGAATGGTTTGGGTTGGAAGCGACCTTAAAGATGATCAAGTTTCAACCCCCCAGCCCTGGGGAGGGACACCTCCTACCAGACCAGGTTGATCAAAGCTCCGTCCGACCTGCCCTTGAACCCCTCCAGGGATGGGGCAGCCACAGCTTCTCTGGGCAACCTGGGCCTGGCTCTCACCACCCTCACAGCAAAGAATTTCTTCTTCAGATCTAAATCTGTGCTCTCTCCATTTAAAATCATTACCTCTTGTCCCATGGCTCCCCTCCCTAATCAGGAGTCCCTCCCCATTCTCCTGTAGGCCCCCTTTAGGTATTGGAAGACCTACTGTAAGGTCTCTCCCGAGCCTTCTCTTCTCCAGACTGAACTCCCCCAACTCTCTCAGCCTGTCCTCACAGCAGAGGGGCTCCATCCCTCTGATCATCTTCTTGGCCCTCTGTTGGACTCATTCCAAGAGGTCCATGTCTTTCCTGTGCTTGAGGAGTCCACAGCTGGGGCTGACTCCTTACAGCTCTTCCAGACATCAGTTCTGAGCCTTCCTCCTGTCTCACCCACAGTTAACTAAAATACAGCAATAAAATTGAGAATGAAGCATTTTTCAAAGGAATGAAGCATTTTTCAAAGGAATGGAGCATTTTTCACAGAAAGAGTGGTCAGGCATTGGAATAGGCTGCCCAGGGAGTTGGTTGAGTCACTATCCCTGGATGTGTTTAAGAGTTATTTAGATGTGATGTTGGGGGATATGTTGTAGGGGAGAACTTTGTAGAGTAGGGTAGATGGTTGGACTTGATGATCCCAAGGGTCTTTTCCAACCAAAATTATTGTATGATTCTATGAATATATGTACCTCTGGTTCAGACACGTCAGCTGGGTGTCAGAGCAGGCTCTGGGGATGGGCAGGACCCTTTGAAGCCCCTCCTAAGAAGAAGGAGAAGAAGAAGATGTAAAATGAAGACAGAGTGCCTTAGATAAACCCGACAGTTTGTTTCAACACCGTTGCTCAGAATCCTTTCCAAGCATAATGAAGGAGAAAAACCATGGCAAAACCTCAGAGAGCTTCGGAAACATTGTCAGTCTGGCCTTGAGCACTGACAAGGCATGAAATACCCGGTGTGTGCACGTGTCTGTGCGTACTTCACACCAAATCACAGACACACACAGGCACTGCATACATCTCCTCCCTCTATATTTGCCTCCTCCAGTTCTAAACTCATTAGCTGCTCTTTTTGATGAGTTGCTTGAGCAGTTTTCTGCAGAGGAGAGGCTGAGTCACATTCAGCCGTATCCATCTATGGAGGAGCTCGGCTTCCTTCTAGCGCCTTCTCCTCAGCAGCTGATGAGGGGGTATCTGTAATTACAGACCAGAGAAGCTGCAGTCATGATGTGCTGGAGTTCAGAGGAATGGAAGGAGCTCGGTGGAGCTGGGGCCTGTCAGCTCAGGAGCTGCTCCATCACGCGCCTGCCTCTATCTACATAAATAATTCTGTTTCAGAACTGCCTCTTATGGTTAAAATGATAGACAGCACCTTCCCCCCCCACCTCCTGCTGCTCCCCACGTGGAATTGCATTAGTTCGAAGAACGGTCTGTGGATAATTTTCTCTGAAGGCTTTTTTGCATGAAAAATAGATCAAAATTCTGTTGAACTATTTAGGCTATTTTATTTTTACAGGTTTGACAGAAATGGTAATAGGAAAATGAGATCAAGATGCTTTTGGTACATTACTGTCAATAAAAAAATAAAAAAAATAAAGAGCAACCTCTAAGTAGTTCAGGGTCAATTCCTGCCGGTAATTTCTGTACGAGCATGCAAAGCCCAGTGTGTTCTTCTCCTTGTGAAAGGGCTTACAGGTATTGTTGATGCTGTTTTCAAGGCACTTGTCTTTTATGAGTCTGTAATAATCTTTGCATTATACTATTACAACATAATCAAGTTCTTGTCATGCTGCCAAGGCTGATCAGATAACATGAAAGCACTGAGGAATTTTAGTGCTGAACTTATTAGGAGAGACACAGATTTATACCTCGATAGCTGCCAACCACTGGAGCTTTGTCCCAGCCGAATGGAGCTGGTGATGCACAGTCCAGCTCCGGCTCCAGCCAAGGCTGGGGGTTCAGGTGTGAGAACATCTCCTCAGTCTCACTAAGCATTTGCAAGATGTGGATTGAAAAATATCTTCTTTAAAAAAAAAATAACTTTCGGAAGTGCTAAAATGACAAAGCTACGGTTCCTCTTTTTTGCGGCAATTAAAATATAAGTCCCCATGTACTGAGAAGCAAAATGCTTCTTTTCGGCAGTTTTTCTGAGCCAAGAGGATGTGGACACTTGTCATTACAGCTAATCCTCTCTGGGCTGGGCTTTGTGAGTCTTCCCACCAAGCCTATTCTTATGTATCTTCTCTGGTGATAAAGTCGAATCACTACCTATTGTAGCCAGGAATGAGGCACTATTTAGAAGACGTTGTGTTGGGTTTGTTGGAGAAGCACAGCATAAATTTTGCATTGGAAAAGCCTCCAGTTTGAGCAAATCCAGTCAGGGTGTGTATGTATTAGTCTCCTTGAACTGGGGCAGTGCAGAGAAATCACTGCTTTGCATTGATGTGAAGTGTGCTATATTCTAACCTCTCCAATATGTCAAATATTAAACTATTTATGTTCCTTGCTGAGTTAAGAGGGTGAAAACCACAGCTATTACCTGCTTTTGCTGTACGTTAGGGCTTGTTGAGTGAATTGTGCACCTGAGTTCCACTCTTATTTGGCATTTTTAAGTGGCCATTATAAAATGAATGAATTTAGTAGTCTCAGCAGGAAAGGTAAGACATTTGGACACTGGACAGTCTGGACATTTCTGTTATTGGTCTGGCACAGCATAGACAGGAACCTGTCCAAAATCCATGAGAAAAGGAATGCCAAAAAAAAAAAAATAAAAATACTGTTTTAAATGTAGTATTACTCTCTCCTCCCACTTCCATTCTTGGCTTGAGTGGACATGGTCTGAAATTATCAGGTTAGGACATGGTCCATTCAAAAATCATATTTTAAGGAGATGGCATGTGAGTACCATGCTTGATCTGGCTGCTTGGCCCTGATCTTCTTGGAAAGGGTTTCCATGGCTTCGTGAGAGAGAAGACAAATTGTTTAGCAATGAAATTCCTTTTGCCATTCTGGCTGCGGGTTGTTGAGTCTCTTTTGCTTCATCATAGAGGTTTCCAAGATAATTTATTAGTTGTTCAGGATGAAGTTGTGTTGAGATTTCCAACAAGATGGTCTCTGTTGGGTCTATCAGTGCAGACGTTGTGCCTGCCCACATGGTGTTGTCTTATTCTGAGGTCCATGTACCAAAGGGTTTGTCCCTCCCTGTACATTAGAAATGTTTTACCACCTGGTTGGTCTGGTTGTGGTTCTTGGCCACAGATGCAACACTGCAGCTTTGCTGGGTCTGTGGCAAAATGGCCTCAAAGGTGATAGAGTCACTGCTTTTATATAAATTTTCATATCACCAGCATTCCCTTGATGTGATCTTTGAAAATACACATATCCAAATTAAAAGTCAGTCCTCTTCAGCGAGTGCTTGTGTCCCCCTGCAGAGATGATGTATAGTACATTCCACTGTGGTAGAAGTAATAAGTTCCCAAAGAGAGCTCATTTTCCTTCTTTTTTTTTTTTTTTCTCCCCATCTGTATGTGGTTTCTTAACGCATTTTCATGTGATTCAACTTAAAATTTCTACTCAAGTTTTTGCTGTGACTGTTCCACAGGGCACTTCATTGATGATACAGGATATAGCCTGTACATATATATGTATATTAAATATTATCCAGCTTTCTGTGTGTGAGTCATATGACTTCTGATTGTCTCCCATAAACAAGCGTCAGCTAATGGCACGGAGATGTTTATTTATCAATATTTGGCTTTATCAGGTTTGCTGTGGTATGTGTCTCTCGCCGCTCCATCACAAGGACCTTGTGCCAGGGGAATAAAGGTACTACAGATAAATTATACTTGTAATATATTACAAGTATATTTGTCTATAAGCCATAAGGCTTTCTAGAGGACGTAAGACCAACACAATGCCTTTGCTCTGTGCTGAGAATGCTTAAATAACAGGCAGTTACTCTGTTGTCAGTTCCTCTTGGCAAGAGGAATTTTAAGTGTAAGGGCTGGTTGCTCCAAGACCGGTGTGTTTGTTCTCCTTGTCCAAGCAGTTGCTGTGGGAATCCTTCTCCCCACTGCCTGGGGGTGAGGAGCTTGGCTCGGGCTGCCCTGCGCCATTGGGGCAATTCCCCATCTGGGTCCCAGCCCTCGCTTTGGGCACGAGGAATCACAGAGGTTTTGGGGGAGTAACTTCTTCCTCCCACTCCTGACCCCATTGCTGCTCTGGCATCTCGGGGACCGGGATGCGGCCGCATGAGTTTGGTCCTGAGGATGTCTTCCCGTGGGACAGAGCAGGGCCAAAACGGGAACAGAAAAGACAAAACAGTGGCTGGAAATGCACCTATAGAAGTGTCTTCTGACAAAAGGAATAATTTGGAGAGATACCGTCTCTCAGAACTATACAAGGGAGCACGTGGAGAAATTATTATTTCTCTGCCTTTTTTGCTGTTTCTTGATTTTATTATTTAGGTCTTTGTTCTGATATATTCCTTATTATGCTGCCCTGGGTAATTGTGTTTTTCCCTTAACATAGGAAGTTACTTTTAAAAAAAAAAGAGGGGGGGGCAAAGATAAGGCAAAGCTGCTAAATGGGAAATCTATTGCTAATTAAGGCACGGTTTTGCTAATCACCTTAGAAATGAAGTTATCAGCTGAAAAAGCCTGGAGTTTGTGTAATGAACGTTAGGAGGGGGGGGATTTCCCCCCTTTGTTTCCTTCTGTCACAATGCATTCGGAGATTAAAAGTTTACCTTGCAGACTCATCGTGACACCATTAGACATGATGTCTCTTTGCATTAACTGCAGGCGGGCTCAAGCGTTTCTAGGCTATATTTCAGTCTGAATAGTTAAAATTTGGCAAAGTTATAAGCAACTAAAGTCAGGATCCTTTAATGGGAGCTGTCAGTGTTCATCGTGGATGTCACGGCATGCTCCAGCTAGAACGCCGCGTCCAGGACCCAAGGTAGTCACTGTCCCTTTTTATATTTTTTTTATTATTATTATTATTAATGATATCCCAGGGATGAGAAGGAAGCACAGCGTTCTGTAAGGCAGCAGCCTTGGGGCAGTAATAGTGTGGTTTTTCCTCTGGAGATGCTGATGGATGAGAGGAGAAGGTGAGATGGGGGAGGACACCGTCCTGGCACTGCCCCAGCTGGGAGGGGGCAAAGGAGACAGCCCCAGCTTTGCCCCTGATCTTGCCAAAGTCTTTCTCTCTTTTTCTGATGATGGCTTTCTTTGTGCAAAAAACAGATGGTGAGCCTAAATTCCCTTGTATGGCTCACAGCCACGGGAAGGGAAGCGGGATGTTCAAGTTATTCTCTCATCCCAGGGGAAGCAGCCCCTGTGTCACTGTTTTCTGATGAAAATATTCTCCTTAAGTTAATAATTGTATCTTCTGCTTCCCTGCCAGTGGGCACCGTGGCATAGCAAGGACTGCTTGCAGAAGGCTGGGGAGGGGAACAAGGTTTTCTTAATATATATGCATTACATTGGTTTAAATTTAAATTAATATTTTTGCCCATTCTTTTGTTAGAGCTGCATCTGTGCTTTCCCCTGTCTGTGTCCTTTGCTGCTCCATGGTGCTGGAAGCCAAGGGAGGGAACCCCAAGAGACCCCTGCTCCATGGGGTCAGTGGAGGGGGACAGCACATGGTGGAGGAAGCAGCTCTGACCTACTGGGTAGGACAAAGCCCCCTGTGCTCAGCATCCTCCTCCTGCTTGCCTAAATGCCCTCCAGACACATCCGAGTCACTCCTTCCAAGCAAACCAGACCTCTCAAGCACTAGTAACCCCGGCACCATCAACCTCAAGCCATGAGCTTGGCCAACCCTTCCAACACATCATTCTAGCCCCGCTCAACTGGGGAGCACAGACGATGCCTTCACCCTGGTGTAGCACAGGAGGAACTTTCAGCACCCTCCTGGATGGTGGGTATCCTCTGTGTCACCCTTTTCCACCAGGCTGGCTCCTTTGACATTAGGCAGATTGCCAAAAGCCCTTTTTGGTTAAATAATGTTCCTTGGGAGTAATTGCTGGCTCTGACAGACGGGAGCAAAGTAAATTGATGGCTGCAGTATATTTTTAAGGACAAAAGGGATCATGGACAGTAACTCTTCTTAACTTGGAAAATTGTTTCTGCGGCTGCTGCCATGAGCTGGTCAAGAGAAATTGGGATTTTCTCACTATCTCTATTGCATGCATAAAGGGCCATTGGTACACTGCGTTTTCTGAGCTGTGTTCCCTCTCCCTCCATTACCAGGAGCACAGTAACCACAGGGGATGTGCTTCCCCAGGCAATGGCAGGATGTCTCTTCTCTCTCCTTGCTCCTAGTCCCATCTAATGGCATGGACATCACTGCTTTCCAGGATGCTCTTAAACGCTGGGGTTACTCTTCTCCTAGCTGAAGGAAGGAATGAAGGTGTATAGAGTGCTCCATAAGAGCACTGTAAAAGCAACTGTGGTTTTGTAGACAGCAGCCTGAAGGCTGATGGCACAAGAAATGCCTTGGCTGGGATTGTGCACAAGAGGTACCTGTACCTTCCTTGAAGCCCTACTGCCGTGTTGCATCACGCCAAGTTTGCTCGCCATTTTGGGTTATCCCTAGTGCAGGTCACAAATCGGGCTGTTTCACAAATGCTTTCACACACTCACGATGTCTTTGTGCTTCTGAAGGGCAATTAGGGAACAGCGTTGGGTCATCCCATCATATGGCCATGAAGCCTCATGCTCATCAAAGTTTGCCTTCCACGTGTGCAAAAGCTTCTAGGAAGTAGTTGGTTGGTGCAGTTTCAGCTGTACGTGAACATTTCACTGCTTTTCCATGATCAATTCTTACGACAGTCACAGTTTGTTTGGAAAATAATTGCAAGTGCATTACCCACCAGCTTTCTGAAAAACACATCAAAGATCTCTGGGTGATGGATTTGTTTTCTGTTTGTGTCTCTGGGATTTCTTCACCTAGAATTTAGCATTAACTGGTTATTTATAACTCCAAGCATCCTTCTGTATGTTTGATTACTCCTGTGTGTAGACTGATGGCAAAGTTATTGAGTCACTGTCATTTACTGGAGGGGAATGCTTCTATTTTTAATTCTGCGTCTCTTTACGGGTGGATGAATGGCAAGCTAATAGTTGTGTTAAGATTTGAATGTCAGAAAATAAGGGAGAAACTTGAGACTTGCTCGTTGTATTTAGCCTGCTGTGTTACATACTCTATCTTGAGTCTTTAAACATGCCTTTACATACCATCCATGCTTATTTTATAAAATTATCATGATTTCGTCCTTTGTAGGAAGCAAAGGATGTAGAAAGCAAATATAAAAGACTCTGCCTCATTAAATAGGCTAAACATGAATTAATTTGACAATACCTTATTTTTCTGATTGCTCTTGATGTTGTGCTGGCTCTTGATTACCCTTCTACAAAGAGGTGAAACTTCAAGGAATTAGCAGAAATAATGTGCTGGACTGATTGTCCTGTTAATGCTGTTGGTTGCAGTAAATAAAGTATCTTAAGGGCATCAGTGAGGCAATGGCTTCCAGCCCCGCAGGGAGGATGGAGGGCTGCTGAGCCCTTTGGTTGTGTTGTCTCACAGCTCATCTCATTCTGGCACCAGGAAAACAAAGTCTGGGGCCTTTCTCAGGGCTGTTCAGCGCTCCATGGTCATGGTTATTGCAAGAATAGAGCATCATGCTGAGTGTGTGGAACAAGTATCCCTCCATGCTTTGTGGTCGTGGAGGATGTTCCATGGATTGTGGTCACCTCTGGACTGTGGGGCTTTGAGCAACCTGGTGTAGGGGAAGGTGTCCCTGCCCATGGCAGGGGGCTTGGAACTAGATGATCCCTACCAACTCTAACCAAGGTCCCTTCCAACTCTAACCATTCTATTATTGTATTATTATTCTATTATTTTTGGATGTCAGCAGGAACAGAAAATCCTTGCCTGACCACATGGGAAGAAGCAATGTCTTGCTGGGGCAGACTGGGGTAGACTCCTCTGTACACTGAGAATAGCGATGCCGAGGGCTGCGTGGCCAATTCCTATGTAATAGTTCTCTTTGCTCTGGTTGTTACCAGCAGAAATGTTTATACATGCCTTGTAATGACAACCTAGGCTTTCTTTTGGGGATAGAAGTATGGCCTTTCCTTGCATAAGCACTTATTTTTGAATTAATTTTTACTGATCTCTCTGGAACTGGCTTGTGGTTACGTATATGCACGATGCTGGGCACTCTTTGTCTCTCAGCTTATTACAATATGTGAATTTCAAAAAAGTTTATACAGGTATCCTAGAAATCTAGAAAAAGTGTGTAGCATAAAACCGTATGACTTATTTAACTAAAGTATGGAAAGACAATATTGCACCATTACTGCTAGAGGCAAGCTTGCTGGAAAATGACATTTTAATTACATCGTGGTTTTTACTTTTTAAAAAGAATTATTGTTACCTCAAAACAGGATGAAACCTAACAAATCCCCGAAACTTGTAGTGTGCAGTGCAGTGCAGTGCTGCACCCAAGAACAGAGCTCAATGCTCCTGTTTCACTGAGACACTGAGAAAAAAATGATCTTGGATTGCCCCAAGAAAAGACTTCTCCCTGCAGCACTGCCCATTCCTTGTGTCTCCTGTGCTTGGGATGTGCCGGTGCCCCACGTTGGGTGGGATAAAGCCCCCGCTGAGAGATTAAAAAGGGTGGCTGATACAGCCAGGAGGCTCCTGGTGCTGCAGGGAGAGTGGATTGAGCAGGGTCGGTAAAATTTAGGGAACGCAGATGGGATAAAAGGTGGTACGTCTGGACGAGATCCCAGAAACGATGGGTGTTGTAACAACTGAGCAAAATGAGAATGCGGAGCAGGCTGCAAAATAGGCAGAACTGGGATTATTAGGCCTGTTTGGCATATGTGTTTGTAATGACTGCATAGTGTCCTAGATATGCATTTTTAATTTAAGATAAATAACTTCTTGGTGAAGTCAAACAGGGAGGGGAGAACCCAGGTATGGCATGTCTTTCTCTGAGCTCCCTTTCCACGTGACAAAAAGAAGATCTCGAAAGATTTTATTAACTTGTAAACTGTAATTTAAGGGAATTTTAAACAGCATGTGAAAGAAAAATAATGAACAAATGTTTTCAAGCGGGAGAAATCTGTCCCTGCCATATGTTTCACTGAGTCATCCCTTCTGCAGGAGGAGGTCTTGCAATTGTTTCAACTATTCCAGTTGCTGATCCTTTCTATTTAGTAGCAACATCACCGTAAACTCAGCACTGGATCCTGCCACGCGTTACTACCATGTGCCGGATACAGGATCCCTCTAAGGGTGACACGTGTCTCCCCCTGTGTGTGTCTCACCTTTCAGCAAAGACCAAACCTGGCCATGGGTTTCCACTTGCCAGCTAGATGATGTGATGCCCTGCACTCGCCGGGATATTGTAGAGACCTCAAAACCCACCGCTTCTTTCCGCTTCCTTCTCTTTTAACCGATATGTGGTCCCCTCCCAGGACGCGGTGCCCGGCGCTGAGGGTGCCGTGTGGTTGTGTTGCAGGTGTGGCTGTGTGGTGGGAGCATGGAGGTTCTGCCCTGCTCCAGGGTGGCTCATATCGAGCGCAAGAAGAAGCCCTACAACAACAACATCGGTTTCTACACCAAGCGCAACGCTCTGCGGGTGGCCGAGGTGTGGATGGACGACTACAAATCGCACGTCTACATCGCGTGGAACCTGCCGCTGGAGGTACGGCCATTATACCCTCTCCTAAGCCTTCACTTAGGTTAAAAAACTTGAATTGTAGAGCATTTAGTGCCCCTGGGTGGAGGAGAGCCTTAAATACCCTGGGTCTTGTCCCCAGAGTCAGCTGAGCTCCCTTGGCTCTGAGCAAGATGCTGCCAAACCTGCAGACTTTGAAGGATTTCCTACTGTTCACATCAGCCTTTTTATTGTCGTTTCTAAAAATTAAACCTGCACTTTAGTGTTTATCTCCCTGTTGAGTGTTTACCCAGCATGAGTTTATGTCATTACACTGCTCTGCAGATGGAGTCTGTCTGTAAAGTTGATTGGCAGAAGATTATTAATATCAGCATCATTAAGTGCAGGAGGTTTTTTCCTGCGGCTCGGGCAGGTCCATCTTCAGCCCCACTGGGGGTTTCCCGGCTGGAAGATGCTGTTGCTGCCCAGAGCTCCCTGTGGACAGTGTGTGGTCCACGTTCCTCGGCTGTTTGCTTTCCCAGCATTGGGAAAGTCGAGGCCAACAGCCCTTAGAAATCATGTTCAGAAGTAAAGGAGTGGAGGTTGGTGGCTCACAGGAGGTCCCCTCCCAGCAGCACCACGTGCAAGTGCTCCAGAAGTACTCTGTGAACAGCTTTGATGTTTATAACTAATTTCTGCACAGCAATGGTTAGGTTCTTTTAGATCTGATGTTACTTTACATAGGTCTGACATGTCACAGCATGGTGTGTCCTTGGAAAACCATGGGATCTCACCAGCAAGAGAAGCTGACCAGGCCCAGGTGACACAACCTGCACGTGACCTCTCTAGGTGATGCCCTGCACTTCTGAGGAAAGCTCTGTAGGCTCCAGGAGGACTTTGTGTAGGTCCAAGGCTGCTGCTTGGGCTCAGGTCTCCGTGCAGGTTATGTCTAACCATGAAACCCAGGAGCATCTCCTGCCTCCCAGCTCTGGCAACTGCCTGGGACATACTGGGAGCTCTCCTGGCTGGGACAGTCCCCCCTTCTGCTGCCTCTGGTCCTGCCAGGAGGAGGAGAAGGGCTGGTGGGGAGGGGGAGGCAGCGATATTGTCCGGGTGATGGATGGGATGAGGCTTCAGGGTGCTCCCCGACACTCACTCCACTCCACTTGCAGCAAACTTAAGCTGGGCTGCCCTGTTGGAGTGGGAGGAAAACCCATTGCCAGGGAGGGCCAGACCATTCTGAGAGCAGTTATTTGCTCCCTATAACTAATAGCAGTTATTGGCACCCTTTTGGTGCTAAAAATAAACCCCAAATATTCACACCTTGCAGATCACAGCCCTTGCAAAGAGCTGCTGCGGATGCTGGTCCTACTGCGGCAGCGTGTCTGGCTGGCAGCTCCAGGGCCTTTTGAAAAACATTCAAATATAAAAAAACATGAGCTGCTGCTGCTTTCTGACGAAAAGTTCCATCTGGGAAGAGTTACTGGCATTTCGAGCCACGAGAATTGTACCTTCGTAGTGCATTAGGGAGCAACAGGTACCCGGGAAGGGTCAATGAGCTGCTGGTTTGTCATCCTGGGGGTGCTGGGGAGCCCTGGATTAGTCCCTTATTGAGAAATAGATGGATGGTATGGAAAGAAAAGCTGTTTATCCAGTGAGCTGCAGAGGGGGCACTGCCTGTGATGACACTGCTCCAAGTGTTAGGAGACATAGAGAGTTGCCTGCAGAACCCAGTGATTTCAGATCTTTCTTAAA
Source organism: Scolopax mira (assembly GCA_004320125.1). Classification (NCBI taxonomy): domain Eukaryota; kingdom Metazoa; phylum Chordata; class Aves; order Charadriiformes; family Scolopacidae; genus Scolopax; species Scolopax mira. The sequence continues at coordinate 53,834 of BJBW01003705.1, read as the reverse complement.
AATAGGTTACAAGATCCAAACACTCACAACTTTCATAAATTTCTGTGAGTTCAGCCCCGATCCTTGGTCTGATTCCTTCTCAGAGGTGAAGCACCAGGCTCTTGCTCAGGAACAGCCTTGGAGTGTGGAAAAAAGGGATTAAAATTCTTTGAGAAGCCACAGGTCCTGTACGGCTTGGAGAAAGTGGCATCACACGAGTCAGTCTGGGAAAACAGACTGGGTTACCCTAAATATGATTGGGGATTTTTATATAGGTCTTTTCCTGTAATTTTCTAGTAAAATTGAGATTTAATTTTAATAAAGCCTTGTTTGACAGGTGGTATTGTGCAGTGGGGGTATAGATATACACTGAATTATTTTGCGATGCCACCTTATCAAAACTAAGCCAAATCCCCTGCACTGAATATTTCAGGTGCTGACTGGTTTGTGGCCCCCCTTTGCTCTGCACCCCATCCCGCCCACTCAGATTTCAGTCTGTCCTACCTGTCTGCACTGAATCATCTTTATTTTTACCTCTGAGCTACCTGTCATGCATTAAAACGGTGTCTTCGCTAAAGCAGAGTGAATAATTCATTAGAAGATCATTACAAGCATTGTAATGGAAAATTGCTTTCCCAGCTGTATTTAATGATCACTGCAAAAGACAAGAGCAGGAGCTGAAATAGAGTAGAATCCCAGACACCTGTAGGAAGGAGCAAAAAAGGCTGCAACATGCCTTTGGTTTCCTTCCCCTGGCTGCTGCGTGAGCTCCCCGAATTCTGTAATGGAATAAAAGGTTAAAGGGGGACAGGTCTCTTCAGCCCCCACTCCTGTAAGGTTTTCCTCTGGGGACAGATCTCAAGGCTTTGTTGGCTTCCAAATGGGCTGGAGCAGTGGGGTTCCTCTGTGTCTCCAGGGAGACTGTTCTACCAGGTAATTGTCCAAATTGTCAAGAGATTTTTCTGAGCCTTAGCCTCAACTTTTCTTCTCCTGTATTTTTTATCCTTTATTCTTATCCCAATGTCCTGGTTTGAGGCAAAATGGAACGGATTTTTTTGTTCAGTAATTTTACTTTTTCATCTGGGCCTCTTCTAACTAACTAAACTCTGAAAATCTACTCGAATTGCAGCTGTTATGGTGGTAGGAGAAACAAAAAATAGTTTTGCTTCTTAATGATAGACATGACACTACTGTGCAAAATACAGACTATGTATCTTAGAGCTACTTATTAAATGTCTGCTAAGTAATCAAAAGACACAGGATTAAATAAAGGTCTTGATTTGAAAAAGTAAAATTACCGAATTAAAACCTTAAACCAGGACAACTCTATTGCATATGAGTCTTAAACCTTTCTCCCTTTTCTTCTTTTCCCCCTTTATTTCATCCCTTTTAACCCTGCTGTCCCCTGTGTTACACATCTTGGTGTGTAAGGGGAAGGGTTTGGTGCTCAATGCACAGATAGGGGTTTGCATTTCCAGGACTCAGCCCATGACCATCTTTTAGATCCTGATGAACATTTGCTGTTAAGCTAAAAATAATTTGCTTTGTGCCCATTGAGAGCTTCAGTCTTTCTCAGGTGGATCGGTGAGAAGATTCACCTCCGTTACATTCTACTTCTCGTATTTCCTCCAAAACCTTTTCTTCTCCATTTGGGTTCTCTTTTCTAATTTACTTCCCAGGGCAAAAATAGTGTCCAGCATCAGCCTGGTGGCCATGGCAAGGAAGCCTTCAAAACCTCCGCATCTCCTCCTCACTGTGGCTGTGAAACCCAAATTCTTCTGACTTCTGTGAGGGTGATTTCAGCTTGGACACAAATACTAAAATTCCCTGGCATGGCCTCTGCGTGAAGTTACTCAGTTGTTGGCAGTTGCCAGGCAACTTGGAAACAATATCAAACATCAACGGAATATGTGCTTGTAAAAATTATTTTAAGAGTATCCATTCAGTGACATGCTGTGTAATTATTTTTCAGAATCCAGGTATTGACATTGGGGATGTTTCCGAGAGAAAAGCATTAAGGAAGAGCTTGAAGTGTAAAAATTTCCAGTGGTACCTGGACCACGTTTATCCGGAAATGAGAAGATACAACAACACCATCGCTTATGGCGAGGTAATTAGAGCTGAGCATTTGCAGCTGGTGAGTCTCTGATGAGAAATAGCCTCAAAGAAAAGGAATGTGAGTCAAAACCTACTATATGTGTATAATTATATAAATTTTCACAAATCTGTTCACAGTTTCTTCTAAAACCTTATTTTGGGATTTATTTCTGATCTTGGAGGCCATATACAGTAAAGGATTTTAGTACCTCATTAACTGAATTGACAGAAAATTATCTATATTACCCATTGACTCTATGGATTAAGCAGCTGTATGTATATTTTTAATACATAGTCGTTTTATAAAACTCTTTGACTTAAACTCAGCCTAATTCCTTACAAGGTCTCTGTAGGATACAGCGTGTTGTCACAACAGCTTAAGGATGAGATAAAGTAAGAAGACTTAATTCAATCTCTGCCAGCTTTGAGACCATACTGGGAATTTAAAACCAGGCATTTATGGGGACTTATAATACCCTGTTGCAATAGGTCTCACGGAATAGTGGCAGTTTGAGAGGGCTTCTTGAAGAGCAGCCCAAGCGCCCCAGATGGGCATTAATTTTAAGAAAGATTAATGATCTGAGTTACTTAATGCCTTCAAGATGAACCTCCCCAAAAGCAGCATTTGCAGAGGTGTTATTGCAGGTGCCCTCGTGGGGAGCCCCACAAGAGGACAGCTCTGGTGGCTGCGTTTGGTGGCCCTTTGACTTTGTGGCATGAACCCAAGTACTTCCACACTCCTCCAAAGTGTGTCCTTCAGCAGCTGAGGGCTGGTTTGTCATCTCTGCGTCCACTGCTTCATCCCCACAATGATTCAAAGGGGCTCCTTGTGCTGGCTGGACTTTTTTTCCCCCGGCCTCGGTGAGCACATTGAGATTTCGATGAAATACAAGCGATTCTGCATCGATTTCAGGCTCCTGGCAACATGCTGGTGGCAGTCTAAAAATATGTTTGTTACCACCACACATGACCAAATACAAAGAAAACTGTGTTCAAGCAAGTTGGCTCCTTTGAATGTGATTACTACATAAAAGCAGTCATCATTAGGCACTGTATTTGAAGAAAACATATGGTGCACTAAACCTTTCTCTGCCTGATTATGCCCAGTGATATAGCACCGAATATTCTCACTATAGTGAGAGAGAGGCCAGAGGAATTGCTGCACGTCCGTTTATTGCTTATCTCTGAGGAGACAGGGCCATGAAATTCTGCACTTTTGATTTCTCACAGCTTCGGAACAACAAGGCGAAGGACGTCTGCCTTGACCAGGGCCCGCAGGAGAATCACACAGCAATACTGTACCCGTGCCACGGCTGGGGACCCCAGGTGAGGAGTCGCTGTGCCGGGAACAGGGGGCACCAGCAGAGCCCGGATGCACAGAGGACACAGTACAGATGTGCAACTTGTCTTTGGGCTTCACTCAAATACCATACAATCACAGGATGGTTTGGGTTGGAAGGGACCTTAAAGACCATCCAGTGACACCCCCTGCCCTGGGCAGGGGCACCTCCCACCACACCA
>BJBW01003705.1:0-50199 GCA_004320125.1 Scolopax mira | reverse complement strand
GCAGCCACAGCTTCTCTGGGCAACCTGGGCCAGGCTTTCACCACCCTCACAGCAAAGAATTTTTTCCCCACATCTCATCTCAATCTCCCCTCTCCCCCCTCATCCTATGGCTCCCCTCCCTCATCAAGAGCCATTCCCCACCTTTCCTGTAGGCCCCCTTCATATTCTGGAAGGGGCTCTAAGGTCTCCCTGGAGCCTTCTCTTCTCCAGGCTGAACCCCCCCCAACTCTCTCAGTCCCCCCTCCCAGCAGAGGGGCTCCAGCCCTCACAGCATCTCTCTGACCTCCTCTGGCCCTGCTCCAACAGGTCCATGTCCTTCTGCAGTTGGTGGCCCCAGAGCTGGAGGCAGCCCTGCAGGTGGGTCTCCCCAGAGCGGAGCAGAGGGGCAGAGTCCCCCCTCTCCCTGCTGGCCACGCTGCTGGGGATGCAGCCCAGGATGCCAGCTTCTTGTTAAAATTACCTGAGATGTAAAGGTGCATTTTCCCAGCTACTCCTAGAGTAGCTATTTTCTGGATTACCATAATCATACCAGAGCTGCAAGTAAAAGCACAATTTGAAAAAATCTTCCAGATTAGTGTAAATAATGCTGAAAGCTAATAGCCAATGAGCAGAGCATACACAAGGAGAGTGATTTAAGACATTTCCTTTCTCTTTCACCCAGCAGAGTAAAAAAGTACCAACTGGGTAAAGAAAGCCAACAATCCTTTTTAATGGGGTAATAATTCGCCATTTCAGCTTGGCTGGGATTTACCATAGTGTTAGTTTTGTAGCACTCCTTTTGCCTCTCCAAAAGTACACCAAAAACCTCTTATCCTAATTTTAAGCTTATTCTAGATTAAAAGTCATCCTTCCAAGATTCGCTCTAGATCTCCTGTCTTTTAAAGGATTGGTGGATGTGTCAAACACCAAAAGTTAGTGCCTCTTCTGTATTTTTGTCTCTTACTGTATTTTAGGCAGACAGCAGCATAGGAATGCTGCTGGTTCTATGGCAAATCTATTGCCACAGATTTGGAATAAAAGAGGGTACAACTCTAGTTCTGTTGTTGCTGGCATCTGTTAAACCAACAGCAGACTCTAGGCTGGAATTTCAAGATCCGCAGCTCCAGAAATAATTTACCCAGTTCCCCACTAACTTTTCCTGTCTGTTTTTCTCTTATTTCTGCCCATATACCCATGTCAGTATTTTGCCTAAATCCTGTGATTTCCTTTGTGTTTTTCTTTCTGTATGCCTAGTGGTCATCATCTCATTGTGAAAAGCCCTTAGCACAATGTCTTTCTTCCCTACAGTCTTTGAGGAGAAAATACAACAAGCTTCCCTTTAGGTCTGGAAGCAGAATGGCCATCTTCTGACACATGGGGCTTTCAAAAATTGTGATGTGATTTTTAGGTTTTGTTTGATTACCAATCATCACCATCATTACCAAAAATCACGCCTGACCTCCCTAAAGCCACAGTAGTTCTTCTGGCATTTTAGCTCTATCCAGTGAGACCCTGGGTGTTTATCATCAGGATTTGATGTGTGGATCTGACTTCAACCTCCTGCTTTCATCTGCATTTCTCATGTGAATGCTGTGAAACAGGGACATTGCAGATGATGGGCTCACACAGTGTGTAGTGGTGACGGGTGGGAACAGGGATAAACCCCTCTGTGACAAAGCTGTTTCTTCTGCTGCTTTTCTCTTGGTTGAAAAGTCCATGCTCGTTGACAGACAGAAATATTTCCCTGTTACCATCTCTGGATCAGCCTCATTTGAGCTGAAGGGATTGCATCTACTGATCTGCTTAGAAATTGGGGCAAAGCTATACCAAATGCCAGATTTCTAGGCTGAAGCCATCATCCATGTTCTCCCAAAAGAAGGCAAGATGTGCAGCAGAGGGGGCCCATGGTACCTCACACTGTGGGGTAGGTCCTACCTGTCACTCCCCATTGCCAAGAGGACCATTTTTTACTGGAAGCTTCCATTGATCTGGGGGAGGTGAAGTGAGACAACCCCACTCCAGCTGTGCCTGGGTCCTGAGTTAGGTATGTTTAAGGTGGAGACAGACATTTCTTTTTATTGACAGGACAAACAATGTGGCTTGGGGAATGTGTTTTATGGAAGACCTGCCTGCTCATTGTATGTGTTCTGTGGCTGTGCTGTATGGGCTGTGTCCTTCCCTTACCCAGGAGGGCAGCCCTGGCTTGTCATTCCGCCTTCTTCTGTCTTGGCGTCGTGATGTTGATTACTCTGGCATTGGCCAACCCTTCCAACAGCTTGTTTTAACATTATGACCCCAAACTAGAGCTGTCAGTGCTGGCAGATGGCACAGGGAACTGCTGGATGGGCAGGACCACAGGTGTAAAGCCTTGTGACCACCTAAATCCTGAAATTACTGGGCGACAGCAAACTGTGGTGTTGAAGCAGCGCAGGAGGTGACACAGCAAGGAGTGAAGACTCAAATCCAGGCCACCTGATACACTCCAGGGTTTGACAGATTTGCTGTGCCAGTGAAGTTACTGAATCAAACCTTTTCCTCAGCCCAAAAGTACATAAATTACACAGAAATACTCAACACCCGTGGTTGAATTCCTGCTCCCACGAGCTCTGGGACCCTGTCCTGCACCTCTGCTCCAGAGTCACTGCATCTCCCTGCAGGTATGGAGCAGAGAAACTTCTGTTTCCTTCACAATGTTACAAAAGAAAGCTCAGCACTGTGACCAAAACTGTGAAATCTAACACAATAAAGACCACCCCCTTAAGCAGCTGCAGGTATTTGCATGATAAAACCCTGCCTGTGAAAATTTCTCCCAGGAATCAGAAAGGAGATCAGGGAGAGGAGGTGTGCCAATGTACTTGGGGTAATGTATTTAGTGATTTGTGATTTAAGCATCAGAGCTTTCCAGTGGAAACAGGGGCTTCTGTGACTGGTTTTCTGGTCCCAGCTGCGTTCTGATGATGGGTTGTAGCACATCTGGGTCTCTTTTTTTGAACACCCCAATATTGAATACCTGTGTGACTATCAGAGATATCTAAACTCAATCTTGAAAGCAAAACTTTCTTCAGTCTATTGGATGTTACAGATAATGTCAGTCTGACTCCCCCACAGTGCCCAGACGTGGGAGAAGGACTTTACGAGGGAGGGAGATGCCCCAACTGCTGCTTTTCAGGTGGGAAACACATATTAGAGTTTACAGAAAAATCTTGGAGCCATTCCCTAGGATCTGGGAACATACAATCCCATTCCTGGTACCTGTCCTGGGATAAGAACTGATTATTTTTTTTCGTCACATCATGATGGTTACCTTATCAAATCTAGCTGAAAATCTGGGGCATTAATCAGGGGGTGTCAGTTCTCTGTTCCGTCACAGGCCTCAAATATGACTTAAACACATCTCTATTAATTCTCTGCCTGCAAAATGGGCCTCATTGACGTGAGAATGAGTTGGAGATTGAGATGGAGCGAGTGAGCAGCCCTAGTGAGTATCTGGGGGTCCAGCAAACTCAAGGAGGTTAATTTTCAACTAAAAAAATGTATAGTTCAAGTGAAAGGAATGTGTAAAGAGCCCATTCTCACAACATGGCCAGCCCAGGCTTTCCAGGCTCACCAGGACTGAGTAATCCCAAAGCCCATCTGAGCTTGAACTGCAAAATTCAGGAGCCACCTGAGCCCAGGAACTGGCTGCAGGAGCCCTTTGGGGTAGAGACAAAGCTCACGTTAGTTTATCCTTGCCTTTAAAGATCAGTCAACTGTGGCTGATTGAGTCACTGCTAAATATAACTGAAATGTTGCTTAAATGCACACATTTTTTTTTTTTTCTTAAATGGCAGAAACTGCCTTTTGGACTTTCTGGCTGGAAACATAAACCTCTAAGTGCATTATAGCATGAGAAACCGAATTAGCCTGACACTGTCTGCTAAGCCTTGAAGATGAATGGCCAAAAGCAGGTGATTTATTTTTTCTTCAGCTGTTTTTGTCATTAAACTTAACGATGTTTTCTTTTCCTACCTGGTGTTCTGAAGTCAAATGTTGTGGTGCTGCTGCCACCCTTCAGCTGGCCCATCGCGCCCGCTCAGCACAGACCTTTCTTCTTGCTCTTCCACCTCCACGTTGTCCCTTCCCTCTCCAGCTGAGAGCCAGTTCTTGTCAGTTCTTTTGTTTCGTGATACATGCAATTAGTTTAACTCCTTGAAAATGCTTTTTAAAAGTAGCTATCACTGAGTGCAGAAGGGTTGAAATTAGCCTTTTGCAGAAGAATGGGCACCGCACAAAAGAAATTGGGCTTTCACTAGTACTGTTTAGTTAATGGGCTGCATGTTGTAATTTATTGCTGGGAATATAATTAGAAGGAACTTAAACACTTTGTTCAAATAGATCGCTTGTTTTATACATACATATGTATATATATATATAAAACCACGAGGAGTTGCATTCTCTTTGAGTTGTTCAGCACCTGAAAGCACACAGAGGGGTGCCTGAGCTCAATGTTCATGTTGTCTCCTGAAATTTCAGCTTCTCTTCTCCGTACTGTGGCCCATTCCACAGGTGTTTAAATGCATTTCACAAGAGCACGTTTCTTGGCAGCAGCGAGCAGGTCTGGGCTCCCTGCTGGCACTTCAACGGTGCGAGGACAATGGTGTTGTGGGTCCCCTTCCCTGCCCCGCAGGGTGATGTCGGGATTTTGGTGGGAGTCCTCCCTTTCTATGTGAACGTGGGTGACATCTTGGATTTTGCTCACAGAAGCTCTATTATAGGCTCTATTCTAATTCCTATTCAGGGGAGGGAATGTTTGGGTTTTTTCCCTTATTTTCTCTTTAACTTTACATTCCCCCTGCTTTCTTTCACTTCCAGGTCAAATCATTATCAGATTTCATGATGAAGTATCCTTTTATCCTGTAATTATATTAAGCCTGCTCGTGGATTTTTTTTCTTCCTGATGGCTTCATCTTTTAAGCAATATTTCATGAAAACACCTTGCTGTAATGATGTATTACACTAATAATATAGTAATACCTCATTGGAGTGACAGAACTATGGTGATATATTAAGGTGATAGAAAGCACTATGATACTATAAAACTTAAGATAATGTTCACCCAGCAGAGCATTTCATTTAATTATAGGATAAAATATGTTTTGCCCATTTAAGCATCAGAACTTGAGGACAAAACCATCAATACTGAGATCATCCGGGACACTGCAGGATGAAGGGTGACAAAATAGCACATCAGATTAAATCGTGTTAAAAAGAAAATGCTGTACATTTTACTTATGGTTGCTAATTGATGATCTGCTCAGTGTAGAAAGGAGGCTAAACAAACCTAAATTATTTTCCAATAGAGTCAATGAAGGTCATCAAGGCTTTATTTCCCAGGTGCTAAGGCATCTAATTAACTTTCTCCCATCCCTGAGATGCAGCCAGCCAGAAACAATAATCAAAGAAGATGTATTGGTGGTGCAGGGGGCACACGTGTGGCCAGCACCCCTCTGCTCTCCTGGCACCAGCGGGGGCTGCGGGTGCCCCCGGGGCCAAGGAGCCCCCCAAAGCAGTGCCTGGAGGTGGGGGACTCTGAAAGAGGCAGTTTTACCCAAAAGGATGTTTGGGAGAGGCTGTGGGTATGAATGTGTGTTTCTCTCTGGGAATGAGGCTTTGGGCCATTTCGAGTGATTAAGTGGTTTGAGACTTAACCACTTTTAAATGGGTTGCTTGTTAATATCTTCAAACTGTTTTTCTCCGGTCCTTCCTCTTGGTCTTTCTGGTTTGTCTCTCACCCTGTGCCAGGCTGAGAAATTCCTTCAGGCGCTCCCTCAACCTGCTGCCTCCAAATTTATCTTTTTCCTGCTGGATTGACCATATCTTTCACCATTCGTACAGCTCATGTCTGGCTTGCTCTGTTTTCGGGAGGCTGACAAACCTGCTTAGCAGGCAATGAGATACAGGACAGATCATGTTAAAGGACAGATATATTTTTGAGAAGGTAAAAGAGCAGAACTTAAACTCAGATCAGGGATTTGTTTTCCCACACAGTCAGGAAACATGGGTTTGATGGGTGTAATCTCAAGTGGTTTAAGTGGTTTAAGTGGTTATACAATGTAGGCTCATTAACTTCCTGTGACTGGAGTGCACCTTGGCAAAACCTTCTTTATCAATGAAATAATTTCCTTTGATAAAAAACAAATGTATATTATCTTTAAGCACCATATTACTGTTGGAGACAATTATTGGTGATTGCAAAGCAGCCATGGGATGTTCAAGGGAATGACCTTGTTCTGACACTTGCTGAAGACAATGTTTTTGGAGTGTTCAACATTGAAAGAATCGAGAACAGGAGCGACAGTCCTTGGAAACATTTGAGAGGAGAAAAACGATGTGGTCCAACAGGAAAACATTCATTGGAAGTGCCTCCCCGGATCCTGTGGGGAGAGCTCGCCAGAACTGCACTGTGAGGATGAGGAGGAGCGGGAAGGAGCACAGAAGGTGCAGGTGGATCGGGTCTGCTCCTGGCCAAGAGGGCAGGATTGAGACAGTTGCTTCACTGAGGCTTCCAAGCACAGTGCCCCAGGAAGAAGCATATTGAACTCCTGCTCGTGGCAGACCCCTTTTGTGCTCCCCTGAGCCAAGGAGCGGTGTTTCCCCAGGGGTATTTTGTGCTGCCGGAGCAGGTCAACCCAGAGCAGGTCCCACAGGAATGTGTCCAGGCGGGTTTTGAATGTCTCCAGAGAAGGAGACTCCAACACCTCTCTGGGCAGCCTCTGCCAGGGCTCTGCCACCCTCACAGGAAAGAAGTTCCTCCTCGTGTTTAGGTGGAACTTCTTATATTCAAGTTTGTGCCCATTTCCTCTTATCCTATCCCTGGGCACCACTGAAAAAAGACTGTCCCCATCCTCTTGACACCCACCCTTTAAGTGTTTATAGGAGTTGATCAGACCCCACCTCAGCCTCCTCTTCTCAAGACTAAAAAGACCCAAGTCCCTCAGCCTCTCTGCATAAGGCAGATGCTCCAGGCCCCTGATTAGCTTTGTAGCCCTCTGCTGTCCCCTCTCCAACAGTTCCCTGTCCTTCTTGAACTGGGGAGCCCAGAACTGGACCCAGTGTTCCAGATGGGGCCTCCCCAGGGCAGAGTAGAGGGGAAGGATGACCTTCCTCCACCTGCTGGTCACACTGTGTGGTTGAGGCCCCCATGGCCATCTCTCTTTGGAGAGGAGCAAAACAACAAAAGAAGAATGAGTAAAATATCCCGAAAGGAAAAAAAAAAACAAACCTAAATATCTTAGGAACTCAGTGGAGCTTGCACTTGCCAGTGAGACGGGATTTTGGGGGAATAATGACTCATGGTTGATGGTTGGACAGGGCTGAAGGCTGGATTGGCTGTGGCTGAGCCTCTGCTGTGCTGGGCAGAGCAGGTCAGGCCGTTGGGCAGCGTGCTGGACCCGGACGCATGTTCAGGGCCTCATCTATCTGGCTATTATATGTTGTAGATGACACATCTAATAATTGCACTTAATGCATTTTTCATAATACCCGTGTTTGTTTTCCAGTTCATGTGGTCTCCCTGCAGCCCCCGCCCTGCTCCCTTCCTCGGGAAAAATTTGGTGTTTGCTCTACTTATTTTTCCCACCACATTAGGCGATAACATGTAAGAGCAGATATCCTGTTGCCTCATGGGCATTAGGCCAACTGTCTGAAGACAAGCTGCCAAACATCATAAAAAGAAAAAAAAAGAAAGTGTCTAGCACACCAATTATGTATGTGGTAGAAAACATTTGGGAAACAGGAGAAGGAGGGTAACTTGCACTGCCCATGTGGGACTTGTGGGGGATTTCTTCTGTCTGTCATGGAGAGGGCTTGGCTTTTTTTGTCTTTTTCATTGTAAATCTATTCCTTTTTGCAAGGCAAGTGGCCTCATCCTCTCTGTTGGTGTTCAAATACTAATTCAGATGAGCTGCGTGATTAAAAACACACTGTCGGGCTGAGCGCCCTGTCTCTCTCCAGGCTTGGCTCATCAAAACATAGAACTGCTAAAAATAAATCATGGGAATCTGAGCCTTCAGCTGGGCTGGAGATGCTGGGGGGGGGGGGTGTCATCATTCCTCCAGCACAGGGCAGATCCTTTGGTGGGAGCCCAACAAGAGGTGAGTTGAGCTGGGTGGTGGATGGGATCCGTCCTGTAGTCAGGCATCTCACACCTGGAGGAGATGGTGAATTGGTGGGAGGAAGAGGAGGTGATGGTTACGGATTTAAGCTCTTTCCACCAGCAATCTGGAGGGGGAATTACTGCCAAATTAAAGAGACATGTACTGTTCTGCACCAACTTGTAAAGGCTTTGGGGACAGAAGAGCAGATCCGGTACCATGGGATGGGATGGGATGGGATGGGATGGGATGGGATGGGATGGGATGGGGCCTTGTTGTCCCACACCAGCATCAACTGTACAGCGTGGGCTGCTGTGGCTGAATCCTCCTGGGAGTGGGAATACCTTTGCCAAATGGATCTCAGTGAGATGTAAAGGAGCAGGGGTCTTGCTTTGGTACACAACAGGTTGGCTAAAGGTGTAACTCTACCAGCAGCTGGGAGCAAAGGAACCCATCCCAAAGAGGGCAGCAACACAGAGACCAGCTGGAGGATCCAGCACATCTATACCTTCAGCTAGCGTCACTCCAGGAAGGCAAAATTGGCCCTTACCTGTGTCTGCGGTTACTACATTACTGGAATAATGGAGTTGGACCCCATTACATTGTTTTAACTTCATTTTCAATGTTTAATTATTCTAGCTGTGATAACCCGAACTCCCGGTGTGATTTGCCGTCTCTTTTTAAGCGTCTGGGTCATAGATATGCTCAGTTAATTAATGTGCTGAATACTCCTTATTTGTCTGCTAGATAATAGATTGATTCATAATTTAAATAAGCATCTGTGTATATCTTTCCCTTGAACTATAAAAGGCAGGTCGCTGTCATTCATCTCTTTCCACTCCTGAATTTAAATTTATTTAGGCAAATATTTGGGTGGAATTCTTAAACTGCAAATGGAGGAGCCCTTTGTGTGCGGCCCCTTGGTGGCAGCGGGGTTCTCTCAGTGCTGTCTCGGTGCCAGTTGTGTGCTGCCTGCCCAATGTCCCCAAGAGCCATCCGTGCTGCCTGAAGTCCCCAGCCTGTGTTTCCCCAGTGGCCAAACAGGTCCCTGGAGGCGAGGGACTGGGCAGTGGGATGCAGGGGGGTATGGCAGGGGTTGGCTGCAACCCTGAGCCTTCACTTTGGTGTGGAACCATGGGGGAGATTTGGACTCACTTCCCTGAGGGCTGGTGCCTATTAGAGATTGTCCCCCTTTGGCTCTGCTGGGCTCACTGGTGGGCTGTGCCAGACACACCAGCAGCATCATGCGTGGGCCAGAGCAAGGCTGGCTTTCCAAGTGTGTGAGAAGCCACATTATGGACCAGCATGGGCCAAGACAGCTGGCTCCAGCCAAAAGCCGGGGGAAGTCATCCATAGCCCCAACCTTCAGAGTGTTTGGGCCCAAAGGAGGCTGGAGCAGTGATGGATTTAAGGCTCAGCGTTATTCTTACCCCCTCCCTGTGCCTCAGCTTCTCAATTGCATCTGCAAAACTCCAAAACAAGAAGAAAAATAGGCTGGAGAAGCTCCATTTTTTTCCTGTCATCAGTTCTACTTTCTCTGTGCACCATCCTCACAGTTTTTTTCCAGGGGCTCTGCAAACTTGTCCTTTCCTCTTTTGTAATGATGCTCCAAAGAAACTGATGGTCATTTTCCTCTCCTTCCTCATCCCCCAGCTTGCTCGCTACACCAAGGAGGGCTTCCTTCACCTCGGCGCCCTCGGGACCACAACTCTCCTGCCTGATACCCGCTGCCTGGTGGACAACGTGAAGAGCCGCTTCCCTCAGCTCCTTGACTGTGAGAAGGTCAAGAGCAGCCTCCATAAGCGCTGGAATTTCATACAGGTCTGTTACGGGGCTGCTGTTGGTGCTGCCCCTCTTCTTCCCAAACCGTGGCACATCCTCTTTGGCGTGGGACAGTGGGGGACAAGGATGAAATTGTGACAGCAGGTGCCTGGTCCTAGAGCAGAGGGAAAAGGTTAAGAGGGATCAGGGGCAGGGACATTGTTTTAGGACAATTTCCAGTAGAAGTTTCCCTTTCTGGAACCCTCAGGTGTATGTAACCTGCCCTGGGGATGACTTCCAGATTTCTTTGTTTCTTACAGATAATCTGTGATGAAATGCATGGAAACATGGTACTTTTTTCCCCAAAGCAGAGGGTAGATAAAATATACTATACACTTTCCTAGTGCAGGGGTGCAGCCGTGCTGTTTCAACATTACAAATGCTCTTTGATTGCTGATGTGTTAGAGATCTGCTGCCAGTGGAAAAGGTTGCTCATTCAATTCACATTGATTATTCCAGGAATTATTTTATTGTTTGAATCGCCTTACCTCCCAGCTAAGTGCTGTGCACAAGGACACAGCTGTGCTCCAGGGCAGCACATGGTCCTGGCTGGCTTCACAGGCCACCCCATGCCTTTAACTTTTTAAATTTTTTCCCCATATCCTTTAATTTTAGAATGGTGCCATCCTGAACAAAGGAACGGGACGATGCTTGGAAGTGGAGAACAGGGGAATGGCCGGCATTGATCTGATTCTTCGCAGCTGCACAGGACAAAGGTGGACAATTAAAAATTTCATCAAGTAAAAGAGTGGAAGAGTCAGAGGAGTTTGTCTCAAAACGCAGCTGACTGGGACTGATCCGACTGGACTCCTTCGGAACGGACGAAATATCAAAACAGAGCTTTATTCATGTTATTAGGAGAGGACATGGGGGAAACGGGCATTTGTGTCTTTTTATTTTTCTGTATATTAGCCTCCCACAGCTGATTCCAACTGTGAGAAATTGGGTCAGAACTGCTATTTTCTTCTGGTAAGCACTCTAAAAGGTACCACTTATTTTTGCTGGAATGACTGTAATAAGCTCATGCAGACTTTTGGGCATTTTACTGACAGGGAAATGTTGCTTTCCCAGACAACTCCCAGCTCTCCCAAAGGACCAGGTAGGTTTGCACCAAGGTTGGAGTCAAGAGACCCTGGATGTACCTGCCTGGCAGAATGAAAACTTAACGTGCTTGTGAGAGGAGAAGGTTGCCAAGCCCTGGATGAACTGAGTTTGAATGATGTGGTGTTTTGCTTGGTCCTCTCTCTCTTTCCCCTGTCTGGCCCCTGCACCCAGCAGACCCCCTCTTGAGTCTGGGAGAGGTAAAGCTCAACCTGGTAGCTCTCATGGATCTTTTCAACCCTTAATCACAGATGTCATCAAACGAGACACCTTGAAAAACCACACCGATCTCCCATTGCCTACTCTCCATTGCCCACAGGCTCTTGTTGGCCAAGCTAGCCCTGGGCAGCACCAGTCCCTCCCATGGAGACCCCAAATGGGTTCCTTTTGGAAAAGACCTTGCGTGTCTACCTCCCTGTTTGGGCAGTTGCCTGTTCTTTTGGGTGTCAGTTGGACTCAAGCATGGAGAGTTAGGCTTGGGAGGTGCTTCCTGCCCCATGGGAACGTGGGGAGCTGTAGATCCACCTTGCCCTCCTTGCCTGGTACTGTCCTCTTGAGACTCACCTTTATGCTTCTTTTGCTCTTTTCTTGTAGAAGTGAGGGTGGATGCACTGGTGTGTGCAACAGGCTGGGAGCAGGTAACGCGAGAGGTTGTCCTGCTTCGGCTTCCCTCCCATGGAGTCCATAGGGTTCTTTCTTAAGGCATCCTTGCTCTGAATGAAGACAACAGGAATGGTCTCCATAATTCCATAGTGGGGTTCTCTTCCTGAGGCTCGAGCCTGTTCTACCTGGTCAGAGTGTGACTGTGATCAAGATCCACCCCGAACAGTGCATGTTGCTGCAGACCTGTGGTGAATTAAGGAAGGGAGAGGGAGAGGAAGAGACCAATAAATGGCAGTTTGGCTGAAATTCTTGACCTTGAAGTCACCTGAGGCTGTTAATGTGGTGGGGTGTCTCACCTGCTTTTTTTGGTCCACAGCTACCAAATCTACCCAGTCATCATGGGAAACCATTGGTTTGGGGTCCTGATATCTGGAAAAGGGAAATGTGGTCTTGCAAAGTTGCTTTGCATGGATGCCAGACTAATGGGTGGATACAGACTTCACACGATGGAGAAAAGAAGCCAGCCCATCTCCTGTCCTTCTCATGGAATAAAACTCTTTCTGGTTGCCCTCTGGCTAGGGTGCACTAAAATATATTAATATATGAGATGTATGTGTAAATATGTTTCCCAAAGATGGGATGTGCACAGAGTTGTTTGCTGCAGAGCACTCATGCCTGTCTTCCATTTGCATCAGGATGAAGCTACCTGGATGTTTAATGAGTTTAATTTTCAATGCCATGCAGCAGCTTTATAACTGATGTTTTAGTAATTTATTGAACAGAAGCAGATATATTTCATTGTTCCTTCTACAGCCATGAGCATCACATAGGACTGATTGTTCACTTAGGCTTGACAAGGCTTCCTCAACCACTGGGGTTGTCTCTGATTTTTTTCCCTTGCCTTCCTTAATGAAGTAAAACTTCTTAGTTGTCCTGAATTGCAAAGTAGGGAGTCAATGTAGAATTTTGCTCTCTTATTCGCTGTTGCATCATCTCTTGGGTAATAAATTTTAGCACTTACAGAACCAACACGATCACAATCTCTTTAGATGCATGATGTCTTTCCCCTTGCATTTGTTGCTGCCTTCTAAGAAAGGCAATTTCCTGATGAAGTGGACTCCAGGAAAGTCTGGGGGATTTGAGACTTCACAGTTAACGGTCAAAATGGTAAAATGCCCTTTAATTGAGCGATCCTTTTGTTGTCAATCATCAGTGGAAGCCACATACTGTTTAGTGTTGGGAAAAGCCTGCCTTGTTGCAGGATAAACAACCAAAAAGCCCTTGGTTGTTGCCTGGGCTATAATTCACGGTTCCCAGTTCAGCTCTAGCCCTGCCAGTGCTCAGGGCGCCGACAGATGGGCTTTGTCAGATTTAATCGTGGTGGTATAAGGTGTCACCGCCCCCAGCCTTCCATCTGCTTCAGCTGCCAGAGGTTTCTGTCCCCGTCACCAGCAGCAGAAATGGATTGTGTGGCTCCACCTCGGCTACCGTAATTGGCAGGATGTGCTTCAGCTGCCAGGCAGGAGGGACTTGCTCTATTTAACACACCGGGTTGTCAGCCAAAGCCACTCTGGGATGGCCACAGGGCTCTGCTGGGGAGGGAGCACCCCCTGGCATCTCCAGCCACCCATGGAGGTGATGTACCTCCTTGGGAGCTCACCCTCAGGAGACACAGGACGACCTGGCAATGAGGATCCTGTTGGTCGATGGGCTCTCAGATCCTTTAAAATAGAAAGGTTCAGAACTGCCTTTCCTTCATGCTCCAAATGCACAAATATCTGAAAGGAAGGGAAATGAACACTTGGCTCCAGGACCCTCTGGTGGGTCAGACACCACTGTGGTGGTTTGCCTGGTCTCACTGGTGTACACAGAGTGCTTTCAACTGACGGAAAAGAAGCAGCATGAGTAAAATCAGGATTAAAAGTGAGAATTTAATCGGCCGTGTCCGAGTAACTGAAGTTCTGTTCTGACGTTGGTTTGTGACATGCAGAGATGATTGCTGAGGCGATGACCTGAGGTCTGCACCCTCCTAAACCGTAGAAATCTGTTTTAGAAATCTGGATCTAAATGTTGCATCTTGCGCTTATCTCTAATAATATGTTAATTGCTTTAAAAAGTGATATTGAAGTGGTTCTTATTAAATATATGATTTGAGCCTTGTCTCTTGAGTGATTTTAAAAAGATTCACTGCTGATGAGATACAGAAGCAGTCATTTTTCTCTGTTACTTATTTAATAGAAAAGTGCTGCTGTTTTAATGGAACTTCCATTTTAAAAAGAAATGGAAATGAAGGAGAAATCAGGAGAGATGGCGGATGCAGATTAACCTCCCATTTCATCCATCCCTGCTGGCTGCCACTCACCAAGATAATGCAGTTACATTCAAGAAGCTGAAAAGAGACATTTCCTGGTAAAAAATCATCACTTGCATTCCTGTACCCAGGCTGGGTGTTTCTAAATATAACCCTGAGCTTGGGGCACTCCTTAGACCCACTTTCTTCCATCCATATTCTCCTAGAAACCAGGTTGGCGGGTGATGTGGTGTTCCTGTAAGGAACAGTGAGGTACAGGTAGGAATAGGGATGTATATCTGTGGGTGCACCATGTAATTGGGGCACTGTTAAAATTCTCCTAGTGGAAGCAGCAGCTCTCCCACCCGAGGTGAGGACACAGCATAAGTAAGTGAGGACTTACCTGGATTCTTAGCATAAGTTCAGGTAAGTGTGGCCTCCAACCTTGGGCCTGGTTGGGCAGAGCTTGGTAGATCCATCATGAATTGTCCCATTGCCCCCACTTGAAGAATGACAGAAGATGGGAAGAATAATGGAAGAAAACCTGGGCTCTTCTTATGTGCATTTTACAAGGTCAAGACCTTCTGAGGGAAAGGTCTGGGTTAGAGAACAGTACCATCCACCGTGCTTTATGGCAGATTAGAGTCAACGACGAGCTCTTACTCTTTCCATGCTCTTAGCAGAATCTTTGTCCTGCCCAAGGCAGAGAGCCAAACTTTCTTAAAGTTCCCTCTGAGCCCTCAAATGATGTTAAAATGCCTCCATTTCGAAGTCAAAACTGTAGCTCATGGACTCACAGTAGAAAAGCCTCTCTGCTTGATGACTGAGCAATTTGGGCACTCGTCCTCTGCTAATAGATACAGATTTCAGTGCTCCACTATGCAGTGGGAAATTAGGCATTTGAAATCTCAACAGTTCGCTTTTGCAGATGAGAAGCCATCTCTCATAGGGCTGAGGAGTAGGAAAAGCATGTATGACCATTAGGAATCTTAGCTGGATTTCCAAGGACATTAGGATGAAGTATTAAGGGCCCTTCCCTGTCACTGCTGAACTAAAGTGGTCTATAGATGGTCCTTTAAACATCAGAAAAACTTTATGCCAGCTTTCAGGACCCTTCCAGTCCCACCAGCCTAGTACTGGGAAGGTGAGGGGCTGAGCTCTTCTGTATTTTTCCTGAAAGGCCAAGATCTTGTAGGTGGATTGATCCTGTCATTGGGAGAAGGTGGATTCCTGGAATCACTTTTCTTATAAATCAGAAAAATCCCCAAATTATTCGTGGCTTTAAATCTTCCTGCAGGCAGAAGCCACACAAGTCGCTGAACCCAGTAAAGATACTCAGCTCCTTCAGGTTTTCAGCTAAGTCAGCCCTGGTGAGACTGGGATCTCAGCTGCACCTTTTGTGTAGAAGCAAAGTGACAGCATCCTTCTAGCAACACATTCAAATAAAACACCAGAGCAGAAATGAGGAGCTTGAAATCCCAGCTCAGTGATCTCTGGTTATACAGGGTGTCTTGTCAAGAGCAATCAGGTTACGCATCACATCCCAGGGGAATTGCTGCTGATGTCTCCACTGGGGGCAGCAGCTGGAGCCATCCTTGGCTCTTCACCCCCAGGGCAGTCCCACCTCTGGGCTGAGGTAGGAATTTATAGCAGAAATAAAAAGCATCAGTTCCTATTTACAGGGCTGGAAGTTTGGGTTATTCATACAAGCCGCAGCTGAGAATTTGGCCCAAGAGTTTTGGATCATGCTGGAGCTGAGATACCTTCACGCTGGTTGTGCTCAAGGCAGTGCTATGTATTGGGAAAACAGTAACCCAGGAATTAGCTCCAGGGTCTCCTAAGCTGCTAAGTATTTATTTTGAAGGCACGCAGGAATCGCTATCTAGAACAGCCATCCTGATCCTCTGTGTCAAGTGTTGTTCCTGTGGCAGAAAGCCTGTAGAAAGAAGATTGTATAACCCTGGAGAGCTTTCCAGAGGGGGAGTTTCTTATTTTAGTCCCATCTGGTGGCTCTGAGACGTGATGGGTAATAGCTCTCCAAATGTCTTCCCTGGCTATTGTAATTCTAGGTTTTATTGTTATAGGCAAGTATTTCATAGTTAGGCAAGAACCCATGCAGGAACTAATTTCTTATTTTGCTCTTCAGAAATCACAGCCGGGAGGAAAATAACAGCAGAGTGGGGAGAAGGTGATTTGCTGGGCTGAGATGCAGAATTGTCACCCAGCACTAAACCGGTAACAACGTCTGGCATTCTGAGAGTAGAAGAGCTACACGAGGATCCTTTTAGCCGTGCAAGCTCCCCCTGAGGAGGCTGGGTTATTTGCCGTGGTGCTCCTCAGCCCTGAGAATAGTGCTCGAAGGCTCATCCTGGGAAAACTGTCCCAGCAATGTGGCCTCACGTGGTGGATGGTGCAGAGATGCCACATGGGTCATTGGCATGGAGGGCCCTGAGGCTGCAGAGACGCTGAGCTGAAGAGATGTGTGGTGGGTCTGACCTTGGCTGGCTGCTGGTGCTCTCTCAGCCACAGGGTAGGGGGAGAAGAAACTAAGATGAAAAAGATTGTGGGCCAAGGGAAGGGCACTCCCCCGTTACCATCATGGGCAAAACAGTCTTGACTTGGGGAAAAATAATTTTATTTGTTGCAATTAAAAAGAGAGAGGGATGGTGAGAAACAAAAAACAAAACTAAAACCACCTTCTCGCAACACTCCTTTCTTTCCAGGCTCAACTTCACTCTGTTGTTCCAGACTTTTCTGCCTCCTCACCACTCCCCAGGTGATGCAGGTGAGTGGGGAAGAAGGGCTATAGTCAGTCCATAACACAATCTGTGGCGATCCTTCCTCGTGTTGTTCCTCATGGGGCATCTCCTTCCCCTCCTCCTTCCCCAACCTTGGTGTCTGCAGGGCTGTTTCTCACACACTTCTCTTACTCCTCTCTCTCTCACAACAGCTGCGCAGCAATTTTTACCCTTTCTTAAATATATTATCCCAGAGACGCCACCAGCTTCATGCTGGGCCCAGCTTTGGCCAGCAGTGGGTCTATTGGAGATAGCTGAACCCTGAGTTGGATCTTGCTTTGCCCCATGCCCGCTTGCCCAGCTGGGACCCCAAGCAGATCCTGGAGTAAAGCAGGGGACAAGAGAGCTCTAGTTGTGTGAGAGAGAGATGAATTATGATGGGAAGGAGGAATGCCCCTTGCCAGTGGTGATTCTGCATTAACTCAGAGGACCCAAAGAGCTGTTACACCTTTGGAGGGTTTTCTCAGGGCAGGGCTGGCTACAGACCAGGTAGCCAAGGACACTGTTGTCCCAGGGTGGGGAGGGAGGCTTGGTGGGGAGGCAGATGGTGTGGGACCGACTCTTCCAGCCATGGGCGTGGGGCTCTGCAGTGATCTGCTCCCTTTGCCCACCCTCCCTGGGCCCCTCATCATCCCACAGCACAAGGATGCTCAGGAGCATCATCTGCCCTGGCATTGCCCTCCCACGTTCTGCTTTGCCCCCGACTCTGATGTCATCTGACCCCTACCTTCAGTCCTTTCATATTTTCTGCTTTGGTGCTATTTTTGTTCCAGTTTCCCTTTGTCTTTAGTGCTGTCTTGTCTTAGTTTTTGTGTCTGGGGCTGCCTTACATTCCCCCTTTGTTCTCTGTGTGAGTTTGCTCCATCTCTGGCCTCTCTCGTTTCCTTTATTCTCCATGTATTTTCTTTTGTTTGCACTCTTTCCTTTCCTATTTCTTTTGATTGCTTATTTCCAGTTCTGATTTTTTTCACTTTCTTATTCTTTCCTATTTCAGATCTTTTCTTTTTTTTTTCTTCTTGCTTTGTTTTCCCCATGTTCTTGTTCTCTCTCCTCATCGTTTTGTTCTTTGTACATCATTGTTTTGCTGTTTAGTTTCCCCATCTACCGCTTTCCTCTCCGTGTTTGCATTCTGAGTTGGAAACTGCTCTGTGTTTCTTTCTTTAAATTTTAATCATAGTGCCTATAACCCAAATCTTTTTTTCTTTTTATTGCTAATAAATAGACACCAGTACAGCTTTTTACAACAGCTGATGCCCATCCTGCCTCTGCCAGTGCTGCAGTGCTCTGAGACAGGCTGAGTGGTAGGGATCGCAGGGACAAAAATAGTTTTTCCAGACTTCAGGACCTCCCTGACATGAAAAGGTGCAGGCAATGGGTCAATCTTGCTTTCAGGCATCAGAAAGCTGCAGTGTTTGGGGACACATCTCTCCAAGGTGGTGACATCCCTCATTGAGAGGGTCCAGATCACTTATGCAGAGGGAGGGGGAAAGGGGTGAGGTGGGAGGATGGGGGTCTCAGGAACCTGGGTTTGCTCTAGGCTGAGATTGTGTGGGGTTTTTTTAATAAGGAAAAAAAAAAACAAAAACCAAAACCAAAATACTCTACTAGTCTTTATGCTACCGTAGTTGAGCTGAATGAGAGCAGAAGAAATGTCCAGATCGTACTCTCCAAGTGCCCTGTAGATGTGTGGTGGTGGGACCATGAGCACATGGCACTTCAAGAAAAAACCAGGAGATACGGTGGGGGGGAAGGGAGGAATCAAGGGAGGTGGAAGAGATTGGGACCAGAACTCGGTGAGATGAGCAACAGGCAGATATCTGTGCTGCTTGCTCCAAGGTGGGTCTGGCTGTGGCCATGAGGAGGGTGTCCAGGAAGGGTCACCCTTGTCATCCCATCACTGGTGTGTGGGTCACCCCCAGCCCCACAGCAGGCTGGGAGGTGTGAGCATCTTCTCTGTCCCCCAGGGTGGCCATACCCAGGCCCCTTCCTGGCATCCCATCTGGTCTTGAGCCATCACTGATAGTTCCTCAGTGCTTCTTCAGGCATTGCTGTCCTTGCTGTCTGAAATATTTTTCACATCTAGGATGAATTTTCCTGCTGAACAGCAAGTATGAGCCATCTGCTTTCCCCAGCCCTGAGAGGGAGGCTGGGTGGATCTTTTTTCCTTCTTGCTCCTGTTCCCCGTGTTACATGTTACGGTCCAGAAAGAAGCGAGCTGCGGCTCTTTTTTGCTTCCTGGCCCAACACCAGCGGCTCCTTCCTGATGATCCATGGCTGCTGGAGCCAGGAATCACTCCACGCTTGGTGCAGAGGCTCTGGGTATCCCAGACCCTCAATGAGAGGTGACAGCAAGGGACCATTCAGCTGCTGAGCGTGTGACCCACCGACCTGGGACTGCCAGGTGAAAGCTCGCCCCCAATATAAATCATAAACGCGTTTAATTATAGGCAATCTATAGAGCAAGGTCACGGTCTCACATTTACTTTCCTGCCAGGATAATTTAGTTGACCTCCTCTGTTTAAGTGTAACAGCTCCTGCTGAGCTGCTTTGTTGCAGTTGATAGCGAGATAATTATAATCCCATCAGTGGTTAAACTGTTTCAATAGGCAAAAGACACACTCTTCAGGCCTTTGATGGATATCTAACAGCTCCCAGAGATTTGATATTAATCAGCTGCTATCTCTTGACTGCTGGGAGGCAAGTGATCGCTGACAATAGCAGGCGAGGGAAAACATGATTTTTCTGAGATGTACATTTAAAAAAAACCCCAACATAATGCTTTGCCAGGAGAGCGCTCGGGGGCTGAGCGCCGGAGCCGGCTCTTCCCCATCCTGCTCGCTCCGCTGCAGAAACGGCCTCGGAGCTGGAAATGCAGCCAGAAACCTTCCTCCCAGCCCTCCATGATCCCACTTGGCACCAATTTCCTTTTGCTGAGGGCGAAGGGATGGGAAGGAGCGTGTCTGCACCTCGCCCTTCTCGTTAGTCTTGCATGAATTATTTTAACGGTTGGAGTTGTGAGGTGAGACGCGAAAAACGCCAGTTAAAATGCTACTGAATATTTGATCTCATACAAAGTGAAGCCCCCCCCCCATGGTGTTTGAATCCTTCCCTTGAAAAAGCGGCAGGTAAAATGTATTTATTACTCAAGCCTTTGAACTGGAGTCCTTAAAACCTTAAAAATCAAATAAGATGCTTCTCGTGTTTTAATGAACAATTTGTCCCACACTGCAGATTTGTGTGTGAAATTACAAAAAGTAATAAGCTCATCCGTTTCTCTGCAATTTTGCTATTAAACTGCAATGAGACAGACGGTCCAGTCAATAAGGCTAATACTAATTTTTGTAAGAATTCAGCGGTGCTGAGGGCCTTTGAGCATGAAACTCTTCCTGTTCCCATTCTGCAGAGCAGGGACCTGGCTTTTCCCTGAATACTTGGGATGTTAACCCCCATAATTGCATCCTAGAACATGTCGTGTTAAAAGACTGGACCCTATGAGACTGAATAGCTGAACAGCGCAGAAAAAAATGTAATTGTTTTCCAAGTAGGGTTTGTTTTTTTCTTAATTTTTAATATCTGGTTAGTAGTGCACGCAGTTCTGTTGGTTTTTTTGCTTTAATTATTGTTATTTGTGTGTAAACATACAGAGAGATTGTTGTAACCATTGGCCTGGAAAACTACCTAGGAGGTATTTGCTCCTCGCTGCGGTGTTCAATGTTTCATGACTGTTATTTTTCAGCTTCGCTGTGTGCAACACGCTCCAGCCGTGTATTACGAGAGACCCCGCATGCCCCAAACATCCCCCGTGCTGGGACCTGCATGAAGCACGGAGAAGGAGAGGGCTGAAATGGGCTGAGACCAAGGATGGACACAGGGAAGACTATTTGGGTATGGTCCTGGGGCAGGGCAGAGCTGTTTCTGCTCTGAGGCCAGGGACATGGCTGTGAGCAATGTTTCTGCTGGCACCCCAGCCTGTCCCGGGGGCTGATCCCCAACCCAAGAGCCTGAGAGGATGCAAAATGCTTTATTTATTGGCAGATTTGGGTTTCCCTCTCCTTCTCTGCCATCTCTTTGGGCCAGATGGCCCTCTAAATACCACTGGGGTGCTTCATGGTTTGGCTACAGTCTTCACTGGGCCACCCCATGGGTGAGCAACATGGGGTTTGTTGTCTCCTGGCTTTGCTGGAAAACCAGTACCTGTCCCCTTTGCAGCAAGGCTCATGTGGAACCTCCACCAATGCCCATTGTCCTGTGTGCTCACAGCTGCTCCCCTCTCCCAGGTGGCCCCAGGAGAGTGGTGGTGCTCAGCGCTTGCTTGGGGCCACCCAGGTGGGGACGTTTTCCCTGCGTCCCAGGTCCATGCTCAGGGCAGAGGCCTCTGCCCTTCCTGCATGCTCACATGTCCATCACAGAATCATGGATTGGAAGGGACCTCTGGAGATCACCCCGTCCAACCCCCTGCCAGAGCAGGTCCACCCTGAACAGGTTGCACCCAGAACAGGTTGCACAGGAACGTGTCCAGGAGGGTTTGAATCTCTCCAGACAAGGAGACCCCACCACCTCTCTGGGCAGCCTCTTCCAGGGCTCTGCCACCCTCCGAGTAAAGAAGTTCCTTCTCATGTTAAGATGAAACTTTCTATGTTTAAGTTGGGGCCCATTTCCTCTTGTCCTGTCACCAGGCACCACCGAGAAGAGTCTGGGCCCACCGTCTTGCCACCCACCCTTTAGCTATTGATAAGTGCTGATGAGGTCCCCTCTCAGTCTTCCTTGAGAGGAAACATGCTGCGGTGCATTCATATTAAAAAAAAATATAAAAAAATAATAAATAAATTCCAAATAAAGTTGGAAATGACAAGTGCAAGAGGAGCACCTTGGTGAGGTGAAGAGGATGAGTGTCCTCTCTGGGGAGCTGATGGGTGCTGTGAAAGCAGCATGGGGTGGCTGCCCTGTGCCCCCACACCCTGTGTGTGGTGTGAGACCTCTGAGGAGAAGAAAAGTCAGGTAAGGTGTGTATGGGCAACAGCAGCAAAGTGTGATGGGTTTGGTGTCTGGAGGTGTCTAGCTGGTCCCCACAGGCACCCCATGGGGGTGATGGTCTCCTGTGGTGCATCTGAACCCCCCAGGACTCACACACTGCCACGTTACCCCCACGGAGGGTGAAGCAGTGGGTCGATAGTTTGAATGTAGGGGTTTCTGCTTCTCTCAAGCCCCACATGGCAGCCGAGGGAGTCCTGTCCTTCATGAGCACCGCTGAGCCAAGGGCCAGCGACAGGGAGAGGAAAGGTGCTGTCTCAGTGCCACCTTGTGCCTGAAACCCAAACAGCCCAGCATTTTTTCAGGGTTAAAAAAATCACAGGGTGATGGCAAGGCTGTGAGCGGTCTGGGAGTTGCCTATGAGGGTAGCAAGTCCCAAATGGGGGCAAAAAATGGTTTTTGAATAACGCTTTTACCCAAGATCAGTACCCTGGTGAAAGTGTGATTTTATGAGAAGCTTTAACCAGCAAAGTTGATCCTTGCCTCATCAAAAGGTGGGGTTAAAAATGGATTGTAATTACCCATCAGGAGAGAGGTGCATAAGCCAGGGAGTCTGTCCAGACAACACCCTCAGGATGCGGCTCTGGGATACTGAGTTAGATGCTCAGAAAGTGTGGCAATAAATGGGAAGGTGACTTTTAAGCTCGGTGGGCCTGATGGGTGCTTTCTTTGCCTGTGAAGCCTCCCAGGGAGGTGCTGTCCTGGTGTCAGCCACACATCCCTGGGTTGCTGTATG
This sequence comes from Scolopax mira, assembly GCA_004320125.1. Lineage (NCBI taxonomy): Eukaryota > Metazoa > Chordata > Aves > Charadriiformes > Scolopacidae > Scolopax > Scolopax mira. The sequence continues at coordinate 27,708 of BJBW01003705.1, read as the reverse complement.
CAGAATCCAGATGTTGAGCCCGGGGAAGTGTCAAGTGGAGCAGGACACAGTCTAATAGTCTGTGTGTGTGTGTCTTTTTTTTTCATCAAGATCCTTAACTAAAGGCCATCGCTCTATCACAGTGGGGAATTACACATTCAGGCAAGGAGGAAAATGCCAGTAGTGGGAAATGAGGGGAAGAGGAGAGCATCAGAGCTGTGTTGCCTTAGGATGGCCAAGCACCAAGCCTGGAAGTGCCTGAGGAAAACACGGAGCTGCAGAGTCACACCTCACCTTCATACTCAACGTGTGCCCACATCTCTCCTTGACCTGGAAAACCCTCCTGACAGTTGTTGTGGGTTAACATCAGTGACCCCACTCCCCACCCCCACTGTGGCTGTGTCCCCTCTCAGCCTCTCGCCCACCCCAGACCTCTCCCTGAGAGGCACCGTGGGTGGCAGAGATGGACCCAATGTCATTCAAGCAGCAAAAACATTGACGTGTTATCAGCAGCACTGGGAACTGTTGGGTCTGCAGAGCTCTTGGACTTTTTCAACATGGAAATCATGTAAACTTAATAAAACTCCACCTAAACTATTTGGCAAACCATCAGGGGCAACGTCAGAGCTATTCGAGATATCTCTGCACATCAGAAGTCACAGGACAGTCTTCAGAAAAGGAAGAAAATAAAAGACAGGGGTAAAAACAAGGAGAAAAGTTAAGAATTCCGAATCTGCCCTCTGAGCAGTAGCATCTGGGGCAAAAGGCCTGGATTACACAAACTATCCATCTCTAAAACACCCAGAAGAACAGATCATATCATACAGCTTTAGAACAAGTCATAGCAAAAGACTCTTGCCTGTCCCTGTTCTCTGGGTGGTGGGTGGGTGGTGGGAACAGGCTGAAGGACGGAGTTTCCTGTGGGAAGGCTCTGCTCTGCCACCCCGAAAGGAAAGCCCAGTTCCCTGGGAGCTGAGTGGTTCCAAAGTGCTCCTGGTAGAGGCTCTGCCAGCAATCAATGGTGGGTTAATTATTCAGGCATTTGGAGACAAGAGAGAAAGAGCCAGGTAGCTGAGCTATTGTTAGCCAGCGGTGTGTAATAGTAGCTTCACATTAAAAAGCTTTGATGAGGCAAGGAGGCATCTTTCAGCTGCTTAGAGGAGAGAAAGGGACTTGCATGGGCTGGTGCAGAGGTGTCTTTCTTTCCAGCAGCACTGCCCTGTGCTCAGGCACTGTGCTGGGGCCTCTTTGGTGGGATCCACTTGAGACTCTGTGGACTATTACAGGAGCATGGGCATGTGTCCTGAGCTCTTTGAGATGCTGAGCAGAAGCACCCATTGAGAAAAAAAGCCTTTGAAAATCACACCACATTTTATTCAAAGAACAAAACCCTTGTAGACAAGCAATCCAACAACACAGCAAATGGGCTATCTTCTCCACAGGCTTCCTAGCTCTATTTACCTTTACCTTTTTGTGGTCTCCTTCGCTAGCAGATCTTGTAGGGAGCAAGGGAGGGGTGACGATGACACCCAGCCTGAGCATCTGCAGGCTGTATAGTGTCTTTCCAAGCAGAGCTGATCTTGCCAGCTGACTGGAGAGGACGTCAAAATCTTCAACCCATCGTTCCTTAGCAACCCACAGGCATTCTGCAGAGAAACAATCCAGCTGGAGCTATTTTGGCTTTCCCTTCTTTGGTTTCTCTACCCTTCGGCCAGTCTTAAAACAAGTAATCCAATGATGAGCTCCACAAGTCAGCACAGCAGCATCCCTCTTCCCTCCTGGGTGCCTGTGGTGGACACAGAAATCTGCTTTGTTTGAGTTCTCTGTCCTTGTCTCATCCTCAACACAACATTTGCCTTCACCCTTAAGAGCTGACAGCTGCAGATGAGTTGTAGGGGTAGTGACAGACAGACTGTGTGGTGGGACAGCCCTTGTACATGGAGAAACTCAGGTCTTCCTCATCTGAATTTTTTCCTAACAAAAAAACTCTCAAATGAAATAGTCACAAAGACACTGCTGGGGGAGGGGTGTTGAAACACCAGCAGGGAGCAGAGTGAAGCCTGACTGCACAGACACAGGCTGGCACTGCTCCTCTGAGTGGGGTCCGGCAGCTTTGCTGATGAGTGAAGCTTCAGAGGTCAATTCCCAGGGGTTTCATGGGGACGTCCAAGCATGGATGGAGACAACTTTCCTGGCATCGCTGCAGCCTCTGAGTTTCACAGTTGCATAGTTTGTGCTGCAAAACCAGGACTCATTTGTTGTATCCATACAAAGGCTGCCCAGACCTGACCTAGCACAGTTATTGCTTTGCTGTCTTTTCAAAGGGAGGGTTAGTTTGTCTTTTCTGGGAGCACCTTGCCTCCTCTCTTTTCTGTTTCTAAAGTTTCTTTAAAGAAACTATGGAGCCTGCAAGCCTGGGCCACTCACTCCTCCTCTCTTAGTTTTCTCAAATAAACACATTTTTACTTTCCACCACAAGAGGTCCCCAGGACTCTAAGATAAAAAAAGGAAGGAAAATACACCAGTGATGATCACCAGTGATGGGGAGGAAACTTTGCCCTCTCTCACAGACATGAGACTTCTGTGTCTCTTGCTGTTTGGGTTTGGCTCCTTGGGGTGAGATTTCGAACTTTCTCAGCAGTTGTGGAAGCTAGTTGGAGAGTTGAGGTGCTTCCGGCACAGTATGGGACCTTCTCACTCAAAGGAAGAGCCAAACTGGGAGAAAATCAATTTTTTTAGCAATGGGATGCACCAAGACAACACACTAGGAGGGCTGGCAGCTGTGACAAGGTCATTTCCTTCTCAATAGTCGTGGTCTCTTCAGTGTCTCTGATCAAGTGTCCAAATTCCAGGTTTTCTCCCCTTTCCCAGCTAAGCTTACTCTTATTGTGCAGCCCTGTTGTGAGGCTAAATACATTTCTATTGACATGTGTCACGATATTTTCATAGTGAGTGAAATGAAGAGTGGCATTAATTGAGGAAGTACAACCTGGATGCTTAGAGGCTATTTATGCAGAGCACAGGCTCACCTGTCCTCCTCCCTCTATGCCTCACAGCAAGTAATGCCCTGTTTAAGTGTATTTCAGTGCAGAAATCAAATAAACTCAACTACAGGACTCATAAGGCTACAACAGAAGTTGTTATTGGAATAGGTTTGGGGCCAAAACTGGCTACCAGGTGGAGACCAGACCCCATCATTTAGCACAAGCTGCTAAGAGAGTCCCTTTGCCCTTGCAGCCTGCTCTAGTTCTTCCTCTTTCATTTAATTTGCTTGTAGCATAGAAAGGTGTAATGCTTTCCTGTTTTGCCTGGTTTGGCCTGGCTTTCACCATGTGGTCACCATCCCTTGCTGCATGGTACAGGTTTGGTGGCAGCTCTGAGCAAGCACAGACGCACACACATAGTGCCATCCTTCACCTGCACTGCAGACCTCCCTTGGTCTTTGCATGGCCAAGTCATAGAATCATAGAATCATAGAACCATCTGGGCCAGAAGAGACCTTCAAAGGTCATCTAGTCCAACCCCCCTGAAGTCACAGGAACACCTCCAACTAGACCAGGTTGCCCAGGGCCTTGTCGAGCCTCAACTTGAGCTCATCAGAAGGCAAACGAGAAACAATCTTTCCCTTTAAATGTTAATGGAGGCCTTTCTCATTCTTATCCTGCAGGAATAGTTGGTGATGTGTGACATATCTCTTATTCTCCTTCCGGCATTGTTGTCTGAACACTGTACATGTATGTGTATATATGAGTACTGTATATTTTGTATTTCTGTACTTAGTCATGGTCTCTGTGCAAACTTTACTCTCAGATCTGAACACTCAAGACCTGTAGATACCTCTAACCTCCTGCTGAAGCCCATGCTCACAGAACTAACTAGTAAACTATCCGATCTGGGTGGAAGACACAGGCCCAGGAGACATCTCTCATGCTGAGATGATGATTCGTGTCACATTGGATCATTAGGACACTCAACACCTCTGTTGTGGACAAAACCAGGGACACCAAACAAGGGCTCTCCAGGAATTGGTCAATGTGTCAGGTCTTCTGACAGCCCTGTGTTGATTGTATGGAGAGGACAGCTGTGTCTACTTAGACCATGTCTGTACTTGGTAGAGTGGAGGAAGGCATGAGAACGAAAAACTAGCAGAAGCTGGATTCAGATTGATGCTCTCAGGCAGCCTGTGAGAGGGTAATGGCTGTGCTAGACCTGACAGATCTTGTGCAAAAACATAGTACATTGTTCTCATAATGACATGAATGTGTGTGCTCTTCCTGAAAGACCATCAGGAGGGCGTTTGAAAGGATCTCTGCCCAGGACAGTTTTAGCAAATCAAGAAAAATGTTGGGACTGGAACTGGGTAAAGGAGAAATAATTATAGGATACCAGTTAACGAAGGGACAATGCTTGTATAGACACTTTCACTAATGTGGTCAGGGACTGAAGTGTTCAGCATTGCCTGGACATGGATGGCTGGTGAGAAGGACACAGCTGTGGGAATCAGGAACAATGTCACAAGGGGAATTTTTGAGAAGGAATGTAAGACAGGGTCTGGGGCCAGACACCAGGTCATGGCAGTTAGTTAGGACACACAGGATTCTTCCCATCCCACTGCCCCATGAGTACATACCCAGGTGTGTCCCAGGGGAAGGAACCAGGACAATATAAAAAAAATACTCTCCTGGCACAGTCCATTCTTTCTAAAACTTTGAGGATTTACTTTGGTGGATTTACTTTGAGGATTTACTTTGGTGGAGTTAGGTTATTGGAATAAGCCCTCAACTGCAGCAAGGCAAAAGTGCAGACAAAGTTGCAGGAGGGAAATTGTGAACCCTTTCATTCCTTGCAAGGTGGCATTTCTCAAGCTCTTGAAGTGAAATTACTCTTGACTAAATCAATGAGCCTAAAGTTGGAGCTTGCCCACAGGAAAAAGGCAGTTTAAGTAGAAAGAAGAGGGTTTAGCTCAATAAGTGTTACCTCTGGAAATGAAAACAGTCAAGCTCTTGCTGAGATCTGGCTGTGAAATGTGATGCCAAAGGCTTCGAAACATCAGCTGTGAAAGAGCTCAGCCAACACCATATACTTCACTTGTCCCCACCCCACCCTCAGATACCAACTCTCCATCTTTGCTCTCCTTTTTTAACAAGGCATCACATGTTCCAGAAGTACTTGGGCTTTGTTATCAGATGAGCAGCCCTTCCTTTCTGCTTCATGTGGAAAACAAGAAAAGCTTGTCTGGCTTCGACCCCAACTCATTTCCAAGGACAATTCTTCTCTCAGATGGGGCCTTTGTGAATGGCAGAGAATGATTTTCACTGCTGTCTCCTGATTACTTTTTAGTTAAGCAGACTCTGTTCTCACTGACTCTCGAAGGCTGGCAAGTTTCCAGTGCCTATTCTCACAAGAGGTGGTTTACGAGTTCCTCTACAGAAATGTTGTCTTCTTTTTCCCACCCTTTACCCTAGAAAATAAACCGCACTTCATGGAGGAGGACTTCACCCTTTAGCAGCTGAGCCAGCATAATGCACAGACTGCTGACAAGTCCTCACGCACAAATAACATTTATTCCTCATTGAAGAGACACTCTTCTTCATGGGAAGTCTCCTCCTACAAGAGGGAGAACAAACTCTGAGCCCACTCAGTTGTTTGAGCCGCTTTGTTGCAAGACATTGCAGGACCTGGTGCTGGAAATGTGCAAGCTCCCGAGAAGACCTTGCGAGAAGGATTTGGCTGTTGAATTTGCTCAAGCTCCTGATGAAGGCAATGGCAGTTGTGCTGGGGGGAAAAAAAAAAGGATTTTCAAATAAATGTTGGCCCAGAGCTCACGTTGACGAGCTGCGTGACTAATGCAGTACCTAGAGGACTCCTAGCGGGAAGCGTGTGGGCAATCGTAATGTCTGGCTGGAAGCAAGTCTGGCTCCAACATGGATGGAGGAGAGGGAAGGGGGGATGTGAGAGGTACCAATGTTTGCGTCATCTCTTCTAACTCTAGATGCTTAGCAGAGCATCTGGGTACAGGGTCCGGTGAAGGGACTCTCTGATGACACTTCCCCAGAGTCCTGCAGTAAATTATGCAAAAATCCTCTTTGAAGGAGACCTCTCCAGAAAGCCCTGGAGCAAGCAGTATTTCTCACATTAATACAAGGGGAAAAGCTAATGAAGATTAATGTTATCAAGCTGTGAGGAGAGTATAGAGGGGAGTTTCCTTTTAAATGGTTAGAAATAGATTTTCTCTCGGCATTTAAAACTGTACGTTTCTTTTCCCTTGGCTGTATTCTTTAACTACAACTTTATCTGAGTTCTGCAGGCAGCTCTGCACATTGATCTGCTCTCAAACCTATTCAGCACATTGCCAGGTTGGATCCCGAAGGGAAAAAATATGAATTAGTGTGAGCTGGGGCTGATGAAGGGTGCCCTCTCTCACAGGATTTTTCATTTCCTTTTTGGCGTAAATTAGGAAGAAAGATGTGATGTTTCCTTTTCTCCTTAGCAACTTCCCCTCTACTTTGTAATAAGGAAACAGAAAGGGAAGAGAGTGCCCTTGTGCCCTTGGTCATGTGGGAAAATGATGAAATCCTAATTTTCTTGCTCTGGGCCCCAGAACAGGCACTGGTGTTGTGAGAGCAGCAAAGCACTGGTGTGTTTTAACATTAGAAAGTGTTATGATCCCCCCCAAAATGCCTGTTGGTCACAGTCAGGTGTGTGAGAGAGAAAGCCTGGCTCACACATGGAGAGATTTCCCAAATGTCCTCAAGCTGCACCCTTTGCATCCATCCTCTCTTTAGAGATATGTCTTACACAGACCTACCCCCTTCAGGGGTCTTTGCAAACATCAGCTTGGGTGGATTTGGTGTTGCTGCACCCGAGGTGATGGGACGTGGTCATTTGTGACTTCTGTCCCTGCCACATGCAACAACCAACCTACTTTTCAGAATAAGACATGGTCAGGGAGTTCTTTGGGTGATGTTCCCTGTGCCCAGCTCCAACAAGCTTTCTGCGACTGTGCTTTGGGTCTATTTAAAATCACCCACGGGTTCCTCTGATCACTTCTCAATGCAGAGAGGAGGTATAAGAAAAACAGAATAAAGAAAAGTTGTTTATGACCATTTCTGTTGAAAGACCTGCATTAAAAAGTAAAAAGCTGTGCTGGCAAAGTATCTGTACCTTCTCTTACAGACAATCCTTTGGTGGGAGAACTCGGTTTCCTGAGACCTGGCAGAAGTTGTAGGGACACAGGAAAATCTGCTTTTTATCTGATTTGGCTTGGTTTATGCAGCAAGACCTTTAGATAACTGAGGTCCCAGGGAGCAGTGTGAGCAATGTACCCATTGCTGTGTCATTTGATAAAGTCCCTCTCTACCAAGCGCTCTGGATGGGTCACCTGGTCCTTTCCCTGGCAACTGGACAGTCTCCAGGCCTTAAAAAGATATTGGTTTGTGAGTCTAAAGAAGAAACTGTAGTTTTTTGCTGATCTTTGGGTATGGCAACTTTTTAGACAAAAGGTTTCAATCAGTAAAAAGACAAGAGTTGCAGACTTTTTTAAATGGTACTTTTTATGGTTTAAAGAATTGCTGTAAAAGGCAGCCAGGGATGCATCTTATCCTATGTAAACATTAATATTCTTCTAAATTGATACTCATTAATTCACTGTAGAAAAATCTTAATTCAGTGTTATGCTGTTTGTGCTGAGTTGTTGTACAGCGGTATTCATTTCCCCTTCCCCCTCTCACGGTTTTCCTTGGGTTCAAGGGACCCTGATTCACCTCCTCTGGGCACTATCTCCAGCCCCTATGCTTTCCATTTCCTGATATGGGTCACAGCAAGACTGATACGAACCCTTGTTCAAGCTAGCAAGCCAGGTCCCATGGGCTGAAGGAGGTGCTGGCCACCCCTGAGCATGGTGGTTTCATTGAGATGGATGCCATCATCAGGAGGAAAGCTCTGCACCCAGTTGGTGAGGTGTTGGAGGCACTTAGAGCAAAGTGTTTTCATTCTCAGACCGTGCAGGTCTCTGCCCATCCCTGCTGGGTTTGGGGACCTGAGCAGAGCAGTGGTAGCAGTGCTCGCCTTATTGCAGCCAACAGGAGTCCCCTGTTGGCTTCCTGGATTGGATTTGCATTGGATTTCTGGAGGAAAGCACATTGAGAACCCTGCTGCGCTTCTGAATTAATTCTGGCGGGGAGTGAGGAGATGCTGTGGCAGAGGCCTTGATACAGAGAAGGTCCATGGGGTGTCTTTCAGCTGTGGACTCCTGGAGGACTGAGACATCTCTTCCGTGATGGAGGGCAGCACCAAATGACCTAGAAAAGCTGGGTTTATCCTGCATCCTGAAGCAGCAAACTGTTACCATCACCTTCGTAAAAAGGTGGCTAGCAAGAATGCCAAGAATTGGCTATTTGAAGAACAAGGTGGATTATAAAAGGCATGAAGGAGAAGGTTTGGCACAGACGTGCCATCTCTTACTGCTGCGGTAAGAAAAAAGCACAGCTACACCAGAAATTGTGTGTGCTCTGGGATGTCACATAGCTCCAATCGATGGGGCAGTGACTGGTACCTGCTCATTTCAGAGATCCTGGGGGCCATTTCAGCAGCATTTTTCTTACTCCAACACAGGCATTTTCCAGTCCAGAAGAATAAAGGATGCAGCCTGAGGAACCAGCTACAATACTTAGAATAAAAGCTCATGGGTATCCGGGTTTGAGCCTGTTGTTGGTGTGATATCTGCTACACAAAGGTCTGTTTTTCCGTGTGCGGTGTGGTTGGCGGTGGAATTGGAGGCGCTCATCCATTGCGTGTAGCGCCTTGACTCTTGATAGACCTGCAAAGCAAGAGTTTACACTCTGCACACAGATTATTGTCAAGATGTGCAGATGTCAGTCCAGTGACCTGGCTGCTGAAAATAGCCTTTCTCTTCCGGCTGGTGTCCAGGGGTAAGTCTCACAGGGCTCCGCGCAGTGACAATGTGTGTGTGCACATCTTCTTTTACCACTAGATGTCATAAACTTGTTTCTTATCCTCATTTTCAGAAGCTGCTTTCAGTATGTGAGACATCACTCTGATGGAGACAGTCACATTGATAACCCCTGAATAAGCTTCCCTTTTTGGGTTTTGGGTGTTGTTGGTTGTTTTAACTCTAAGGCTGGAATAAGACCTGCAATATGCTTTTTTATCATCTCACATGTGTGCCAGAACATTATTTCTGCCATGCTGCAAATGACACACTACAGCACGTTTGCTGCCATCTCAAAGCTTATTTGGGCTTTGATTTGCATTTTCAACTTTAAACTGCTTCAGCGTCCTTCCTGGCAATGGTGACACCGTTCATGTATTCTTGTTTGCTGAGCAAAAAATGGAAATAGTTTTGGCTTTTCTTAGGTCAAGCCCAGCTCAGAGCTTGTTGTGCATCCACTTTGTGGTGAGACTGGGAGGTTTTAACCAAACCCAACCCAAGCCTCCCTCTGGAGACTGATTTTTTGCCAGGAGGTGATGCCTCCTAACAGGGAAACTGGGAAGTGTCCCAGTGTGTGCACCAACCTTTCTGGAGTCAGAGGATTTGTGAGTCCAAGCAGGACAAACCATCAATTTTTCACACTTTACCCCAACTTGGTTTGAAGACAGGTGTTGTAAAATCTGTGCTCTGGACTGTGCAGCCATGTCAGACCACAGGGAGAGACAAGACTGAGCTTGTGTGGTGTCAGCTCCCTGGATGCTCTCTGGTTGCCCCAAGAGGTCTCAAGGCACCTTCCTGATGGAAACACAGAGATGTGTATATAAGGTGAGCTCTGCTTTGGTGGTGCTATGCAGAGAGTAAGCTGCTCTCTTGGGAGAGATGAGATGGTCCTGCAGACCCAATTAAGGATCCAGTGGAAATGCTGAGCTTAAAAAGTACTAGAAAACCTACTCCTTCTCCTCCTTTTCATCTGTGCTTCTTTGGTGCTTGTTTCATAGCTCTTTTGTTTCCCTAAGTAAAATGAACTGGAGAATACCACAAGGGAGAAAGAAAAGGCAAGCGAAGCTGTGCTGCTTCTTAAGAAGAAAGCGGTCTGAAAGAATCTGAAACACAACCCTGTTTCTTCCAAAACTATCTATCTTGCAATCAGCTGCTCAGTAAGTGCTAGAAAGCATTTAGAAATATCTTGATAACCTCAAGAGCACTCTTGCTTTCTTCACCCTACACAGCTTCAGCGAGAGGCTGACCATGTGACCTCCTCCAGGTTTTCTGATGTTCCCAAGTGTTACTTGAGGTGTTGATGGTTCATGCTGGGGAGAGCGCAGAAAATTCCAGGGTCACGCTGATTTTACTTCAGCTGGTTCTTCCCAAAGAGGAGAATGGCCACCATCTTCAGTATGGAGGAAAGCAGATGGAAATTGTCTTCATTCAAGGGATTGTATTGCTGCTTCACTGTTGGTTGAGCTTTCTATAGCCTCTCTCCAGTGTCTGTGGTGGTAATAGGCAGTGCTGTGGGGACAGCCTGGTTCCATGTGAAGAGGTGCTGGTGCAGCGTGAGCTTCTTGGTGGTGGAATAAGCATTGAGGTGAATGTTCTCAAGGTTTCCCTGTGGTCACAACCATTTTTTTGTGGGCTTTTGAGTTTGAGAGTGGTCACAAAGCAGGACATTTCATATTCAGTTATGAAATAGATGAACCCATGTTTGATACCTACAGAGGGAGTTGTGTAGGTAAAGTATGTGAAAGAGAGGTTTGTGGGGTGATGTTGTCTGAGTTATCCTGGAAAACATTTCTGGCACCCACGTCTGCTCCAAAGCCATGGGGAGTGACACACATTGCTGTGAGGAGGTTGGAGAGAAGATGGAGCCCAGGTACCCCTGTTGTGTGACAGATGACAAAACCTGGTCACTGGGGATGTGACCACTTGGCAAGGGTTTGACAAAGCTGCCAATTGCTAAATAGGTGGTTGGTAGCCATGTTTATGCTGGACACATTTGCTCAGACAGTTCAGTTTGGGGCTCTAAAGGACAGAAATGGTCTGTGGAACTAACTGGGAGGCCTGTGCAAATGCTAGAAAGGCGTAAACATGAGATGGCTGCAACAGTGTATTCAGAGGGTGAAGGAGAACCCATGAGGTAATTGGGCCTGGGAGAAGCTTGGCCTGATCAGGAGGCACCAGGTGTAGAGAGCAAGGTTGAGAGCAGCAATGAGGAGAAGAGAGAAGCAGTTGAGCATGGCCGCATGAGGCTGAGGAGCTCTGAAACTGAGTTTGCCCTGATGATGGAAATTTTTGCTCATCTCCAAGAGGGAGGAGATGGGGATGGCTGATCTGAGTTGGCTTCTCTTTACCTTTTTCTTTAACACACCTTCTCTCTTCTCCTTCCTCTCTTCAGGAAGGACTTCCCTGTTCTTGTTCAGGTGACAAAGAAGTTCAACTTGTTTCACTTAATGCTCAATATGGCAGTATGAGTTGCATTTCCCCATTTCTCTTGTGCCTTCTACCTTGGGTTAGACCCTTTGAAGGTCAGTGCTTCTTTGAGGGGAAGCTCACTACTCCTTGGGAGTCTTGTGTTGCAGATTCATGCATTGCTAGAGGTGGCTGCAAAGATGTGGCCTCCCTGTATATCATTAAGGAGTTGGAGGTTGCTTTGAATATTGCAGCAATGTTTCTCTAGATGGACGTGGAAAGCAGGGAGACATATTTCTTTACTAAACACTTCAGTAAATTTGGGGGCAAGGCTATTGTTTTGACCTAGCTGTTAGATTCATGAGCAAACTCATTATGGGGACTATCTGAAGGAGAGATAACTTCTTTTTATAGATGTGATAGATTTTTAAAAGTCGATTTTCAAAGATAAACACAATTACCAGAACTCCTCATTACCCATAAATTATCTTCATGGAATATGGTTCCCCAGGATGGAAGATCTGCTCTTTCAGAAGTTTAGGAATTATCAAAACAAACAAACACACCAACTCTAGCGAACAACAAAGGAAGCAAAACTGACATAATTAGGTCCCAAGAGAAGCTTATTCCCAGCTCGATGCAGAAATTAAGTCAATACAATTGAATGGTTAAATATTGACTGAATTGTAATATTTAATCAAATAGTATTCATATTGCTTCTCTTTCAAAAGAGGTTTGGCTGGTTGTTTTATTGGCTTTTTAATCAATGCTTTAATTATATTGGTGCTCTAATTTCATGATAAGCATTAATTAAGGTAGCTCTTCTATATGCAGAGAGTAATAGGAAAGCCAAACCAAACAAAAAGGATATTCCTTTCTCATTCTCCAGAAGAGATGTAGACTATGTTATTTACACTAATTTACTCTTGCAAAGCAAAAAGACACTGGGAATTTGTATTACTCAGAGAGACCATGAATTCTTTATTGGCTACTTAGGTCAGCTCTGCTTTTGGTGTCAGTGAAAGATTTGTCAAAATCAGAACTTGGGTCAACAGTGTCTTATCGGGTTACAGATCAGATTCTGAAAAATTAAGTGTTTGGATGTAATGGAAGATAAATGGGGATCACTCCAAAATTGAGAAATATTTAAGTTTACTCTTGGGACAGCTTCTGTCTCATCTGGTGTTATTTGCTGTTGGTGTCAGCTCTGACTGGAGGGACGAGAGTGAGTGGTGAGAAGAGAAAATTGAGTTTTTGTTATATAGGAAAATTTGTCTTGGTGCTTAGGACACTTGCAGATTCGTGCAGGCTGGGAGAACCCTTAAGAGGTTGCCTATAATTTTTTCCTGCTGGCTACAGAAATAGGGACAGGATTTGGGTGGTTAAATGTGGATGGGTACAGTTTAGATGCCCACACCTGAACTTGTCTTCCTGTATGAGTAGCTGTGACTCACTAGAATCTAGGGCACAATTTGGATGAACAGCTCATTAAACTGCTTATTAAAACTGCTTCCATCTCCACGGTCACTGTACCCTCCCCTAGTAGCCAGTGGATTTCTACTGTGTAAACTGTCTGCCAGTGGTCCCAGAGAAAATGGTGTTTTGTGCTGTAGTTGGGGTAAATCAGGGAAGTTGTGTCCCATACCAGTGACTCCAATGCTCCGATGAACCCACCTCAGGGGCTGTAGTTTGGTGGGACTGGGGACAGCACTGGGCTTGCAGGAGCCTCTGAGGTGCTCCTTGTGTTTGCTCTGCAGCAGACCCACTGCTCCTGGGAGCACGTGGTGTGTGGGCAGCCTAATCCTTGCTGCAAATGCCAATGGAAAAGTAACTCCTCATCCTGTTGTGTTTTGTTTTTTTGTTTTTTTTTTCAGGGAGATGGCAAGAAGGCAGATTACCACTTCTAAGTGTGTTTTTGCAGTTGCTCAGTAAATGCAGGCAATTGCTCCTGGTTTGGATTAGTGGAGAGGTGTGAGCTGCAGGCTCTGCTCCTGAACCCTACCTTAGCATACCAGAGAAGTGAACCACTTCCCTGGGACACAGAAGAAGGCATTGTTTCGTCAAAAGGCAATAAAGCCTCATGGTGAGGTCATGTCTTGGACTGGAGCGTGTTTGGAAGGCCACGAGGATGCTGTTATCCCAATACTTCTTTGTCATGCAGTAAGACCTTCACAAAGCTGGACCGTTTTGATACAAAGGATTCTCATTAGTGAGGTCAGTGTGACTGGAAGGGCTTTACTATCACCGGGGTCACAATAACTTTAATAACACATTATTTCACACTTAGAAGTGATGCAGACATAAGTGGATTTGTTTAGCCAATGAGATAAGGTGTCCCAAAGGTATTAAGAAATGTCTGTGAATCTATAAATCAGATGGTTGGGACTGCAAAAGGATGTGTTTAAGACACAGCTTTTTGGAGTCACTCCCAGCCGATGCTTCTACATCTGTTGATCATCATCTTCTGTCAGAGTGAGAAGACTGTGATCTGTAAAGGGATAACAGTTTGCCTTGTAAGAATGCTTCATTGATTTTTATTAACACTGGTTGTTAGCTCTACCTGCTGGTGTCTGCTTAGCTCAGCCTGGGGCGCTCACTAACAATCTCAGCGCGAGTGTTCAGAGACAAACCTAGTGAAAGGGATAAGTAAATAAACATCACTGAGCTCCCGCTGCACGCCACCTAGAAGATGTCTTTATAGCTTATTGCGAAGGCACCAGCATGTCAATATTTCATAAACCAAATTTAGAAAGAATTAAATGTTAATCCTTCTTTGGGAGCGTGGTGTTGGCGTAATTGCAGCAATAACAACCTTTGTGCTGGCGCAGGGCTTGCTGCTGGACCAGGTTAGGAGTTCAGTGAGTCTGTTAAAGAAACACTGTGTTTACCCAGGCTGCTGAAGGCTACTTTGGGTTTCTGGAAAGCCAGCAAAGGTTTTCACTTCGCCAGCTTCTACATAAAGGACTTCTTAATGCAAGTTTGCTCTCTGATTTGGTTAAAAATTGCGAATTTTTAATTTAAATTTCAATTTAATCGCAGATCACAATTGTGATTGTGATCTGAGCTCCAGCTTATTGCCTGACAGATGTCGGCAGCCCTGAATTTTTAGAAGCAGTTTATCATGGCAGCACTGTAATGGCTTACCCAAGAAACAGCAATGGTTCGTCGTACCCCTAATACACTACCTATCCCTTTCTTTAAGCTTATTACTAAGGGCAGCATCAGCAAATACGTACAGTCAAACTCTCCTCATTTGGGGCATGGTGCTGTCCCTCTCAAATTGTTTCTTCCCTTCTGTTCTCTGAACCAATGCTTGTTTTCCCTCTTTATAAGGGACAAAACATTTTAAACTAATTGCTAGTTTAATTTGTCCAAGAAGTAGTGAACACTATCAGTCTCCAAATGAATAGGACAGTAGCTAATTGATTTAAAAATTGCTCTCTGAAATTGAGTTTAAGCCATAATAAATATTCAAAGTAGGTGGTTGAAGGTCTTCAGGATTGAAGTACGGGTTATGCACTTGAAAATACATTTTATTTTGTCAGGACTGTGTTGACAGGTCCTATTCTGGAGCCTCTTTGTTATACTTGGACCTTACTTCCACCATAAGAAGCAATTCACATATTCAGTATTCTTCAGGGCTTTAGGTTGTCTCTGGTTTGAAGTGAGAGAAGACACTAAAATTGGCACCAGCACAGCAGGAGCTTGCACAACATGGTAAGAAGGAACATCCCTTCTCCTTCAGATCTTATGGCTTTAGTCATTAGCTTCTTCACACATCTGCCTTGATCCATCTGTTCACAGACTCTCCAGGCTCCTTCTTGAATGCAAAAAGAAACAGTGAGAAAAAATGACGTATCTTGGGGTGTGTGATTGCCATTTCTGACCATATACTTCAAGAAACCAATTATCCCTTGGTTTCACTTGGTGATCTTACCTTCATCCCAGGTTCAACATACACTTTTTGATGGAGAGAGGAGAAATCCACAGTTTTTCCAAACACCTTCCATGTGCAGGATGCTCAGAGTTAGCCTGGACCAGGGGGGTCCATCATACTCCCCAGCCACAGACCATAAACTGGAGATGGCAGTTCTGGATGGTGGTTCCGATTTAGATATAAGGCTCTCTCCCCATTATTTGTTTGGAGAAAAGATTAAGAAATCTCTTAATCATATCCGGGATGCTTGGTGGCCTCTTCATCATATATGGATTTTCTGGTTACTTAATGGCAAAGGCTCAAGAAGCACTCAGTACGTTGCCAGGAACCTGAGGAAGCATTTCTTTACCGAGAAGGTGGTCAACCACTGGAACAGGCTTCCTAGAGAGGTGGTCAATGCCTCTCTAAGCATTGTGTGAAGCCTGTCAGTGTTCAGGAGGGATTTGAACAATGTCCTTAATTACATGCTTTACCTTTTGTCTGGCTCTGAAGTGGTCAGGCAGTCCCTTGGTAAGTCCCTTCCGACTAAAATAGTTCTGTTCTGTTCTCTTCTGCTCTGTTCTGTTCTGTTCTATTCTATTCTATTCTATTCTATTCTATTCTATTCAGCCCGGTCACACAAGAGGGAGAGGTAGTTAGAGAAGTCAAATGAAGCAAAGACAAGTAGCAGTAACCACTAATATGGCAGTGGTAATTCAGGGAACTGCGTTCTTCCCCCACAAACAAATATAGGATAATGAGTTGCTCCTTCATACTCTATCTGAAATCGTCTCTATGTGAGTGAACGTGCTTCTTTCAGTTTCAATAACATGCAGCTGCCAAGGTTGCTGGTACTGGTCCAGAAGGTGCAGAGCCACCTGCGTGTGGGGACATGGGATAAGCTCCCCAAATGTCCCGCGCAACCAACGCGAAGGATGCTCTTACTATTCGATTCACATATCTCGCTGCACATGCAGATGAGTTTAATTTATATTTAATCAGCCTTTGCAAACAGCAATCACTTGAGAGGTCTTTCCATATAACATGCAGTGATTACCCTTATTATAGCAGCACTGGGGTATGCCATCGCTGGGTTATCTCAGCCCCTCCATTTCAAATCCTTCACTTCAGGAGGTTTTAATGTTTTCTGTAAAATGCTCTGCATGCTGGGACTTGTTGAAACTGGAAATGGCTCGGTAGCAGCCACACTCACGGGCATGTTCTCCTTGGGACTGAGATGTCTCTGAGAGGTCTGCTTTGTCCCTGCATCTGTCTTGACCGGGAGTCAAGATGCTGGCCAAGCCCTGCTGGCCTCTCCACAAGTAGGTGACCCTGCCTGCATGAGAGACGCATAATTGCAGCAGTCGTGGGTTTGCTCTAGGATTTGTGTGTGCAAAATTCAGGGCTGCAGGAAACGGCTTCTGCTCTCAAAGATGTGATGAACATCTCGAAACCAGCCACGTGGGACCTGTCCGTGTGCCTGCAGGGGATGTCTATGGCACCTCCATCTGGGCAGGACCTTTCCAGCAGATCCAACTTGGTGGCTTCAGAAGGACAGAGGCTGATGGCAGAGAATTTTGTGTGTGACTAACTTGTGGTGTAGAGAAAAAAAGAGCTTTTGAACAACTTCAGACAGTCCTCTTCCGGAGTTTTCTCTAGTTGTCTGTGTTTGTAATTTTAGCTAAGACCTAGAGGTACTCCACCATCAGCAAATGTTTAAGGGAGTACTGATGGATGATATTTTTCTTGACCAAAGCAGAGGTGGGAAACCCTGCTCCTTGAATGGTTTTGTACCTCTGTCTCTGAGCAGTCACGGGACACTGAGAATTTGCTTGGCAGTGCCAACCAGCATCATGCTCCAGGTTCCTGACCCTGTTTCATTGAATTTCTGTCTGTAGTGACACGTATGGTCATCCTGTGATTATCTCAGCTTTCTGCCATTATACAGTGAACTATTTTTGACAGCTTATTCTAAAGCCAGCTCATTATGGGCAATTGGAAACCTAGACAAAAATTGGGGTTAAAAGACATTTATGACAGCATGGCAGGTGTGCACTCAGCCTCTTCAGCCTGATGCTTCCACACTGTTGTAACAGTGAGTATGCTGGTGGCACTTCTAGTGGATTTATCATCTTGCCTTTTGGGGAGGTGGTGGTGGAGCAGAACCTTTATTCATTACAAATAGTATTATAAGTAAAATCAAAGGGCTTTCCACCATTTCCTGCTGATCCTTGACCAAAACTTAGCAGTTCCTTAATTGTATCTCCTTCTTTCTTCCCCTTCTCACCCCAAGAATTTCCCCTAGCCTTAGCAGATGGCACAAAAGCATCCCAGCTCATGCACTGAGAGCCTCCTTCCTGAGCAGAGACCAAGAATGGAAATTCCTGTTTCAAAAAGTTGCAAAAAAGTAGAAATTGGGATACTGATGTGTAGCACTCAGCAACCTCAATGCTAGAAGCAGCGATCAACATCTGCTGTAATTACTTCCTTTAGAACTTAACAAACGCGCTGATAATTTTGGTGGGCAGAAGAATAAATGGGAAAAAGATCTAGAAGATACTCTTGGTGAATTTTCTAATTAAAATGTTTTTGATTTTTGAGAAACTCTTAAAGAAGCAATTAAAACAAGATGATATTAGTCTATACTTACATGGGAAAGCCTTGCCAGGATTAACTAGCTTGTACCAAATAAATTACAGCCTCTGGATTTGCATTAGCAAATACTTTCTATAGATGTTTATCAAGAAGGAGTGCGTATTGGGTGGGTGAGATCACAGCAGCAAAGCCAGGCTGCAGGGTCATGGGCAGAGTGTGCCTACCTGGAGGAAAGCATTGTGTGTAACAAAAGACACTGTCTGCTGGGAGGTTTGAGCTCAGGGAACCCACTGATGGCTAGAGGTTTTAGATGGGGTCCTGCCTGAATTTCATTCAACATGAGGAAAGCCTTATTTCTTCACTATTTGTATTTCAGTGACTAAATTTGAGGCCTTGGCCAGACTCCATTTAAACAAAGCAAAGGGCCAGGATGTGAAATACTCTGCTGTATGATGACCTAATCCAAATCCCACTAAGTCTGGGAATGATTCCACCAGCTCCCCAGGAGCTGGATTAGACGTGTGTGGTTGTTCCTGCCCATTGCCCGTCCCTGCTCCCACAGCAGCCGGCACCCGAAACCCCCTGTTGGGGCACAGCTGAAGGACAGGGCTTTTGGTAGAATCCTCCACCAGTATTTCCCTGTGGGATGGAGACCATTAACATAACATGAGAGCTAAACAGGCTTTGGTAGAGCTGGAACACTGGCTATATTCGTGGGTTCTTTATGGTGGGATAAAGCGGTTTGGTCTCCATCCAAATGTGGTGTGTTTTTGTCTTTTAAAGTTTGTTTTCTCCCTGCAGTCAGTGAAGATTTCCAATGGTATCACACTAACCTGTCCAGCATGGTGCTCATCCTCGCTAGGGGCTGATGGGCACAGAGGCTGTGTCCTAGCAATGACACTGGTGGATTTCAATTTCTGAATGGTTCTGGTGTCTGAAATACAATGTACAAACCGGTGGTTTCATTGAGGACACTGAATGCAATGATGTTCATGAGAACACTGCTTTCAAAGGAGGGCTGTGTGGAGTAGGTTTCTCCTTCCTTCAATTACTCATTCATTCCTACAATAAATATATAGGAATTCCCACAATACATTTGATTCTTTCCTGTAATGAGTTCAGGATCATTCCTAAGCCATTCATTGAAACACTCTCCAATTACATAATGTAAGAGGTGAATTAGAGTGTACAGTATCTTTTTTAAACTATTAGATCACAATTTTTTGTAAACATAAGTTTTCTGCATCGCTCGCTTTTCAGTGGTAATCCATGCATAGACAAGTGCTCATACTGGAAGTTATGATGGTTCCAGGAATAAGGATCTGAGCCTCCAGGCTGTTGTCCAAATGGTCACAATTAATAAATAATGTGAGCCCATGAAATGGAGTGTGATATATATCATTGTCTGGGGAAAACCACTCATTTTTTTTTAGAGTTTAAATGAAAGAATGCTATTTTTGCAAAAACGGTCAGGTCTAAGGAAAGTGTCACAGCTCCTTTCCAAGCACAGGGCAGAGGTGATACTCTACCTATGGGCATGGTAGGAACTTTGGGGGTTGCACTGGTTGTTCCAGAAGTCTTACCATTGTTACTTGGGTCCCCCTGTGTAAAGACAACTTGCCTACATCAGCTCTATCTTTTAAGCTTTAAATTAGGCACCACTACAAGCAATTTTGGGGAACAACTATTAATCTCATCATCTTTTTCAGCCAAATGGCTAGCAGGACACGATGGACTGGTAGCTGTGGAGAATGGTCTACAGGGAAATGAAGAGATCTGGATTTGCTAAGGGAGCAGCTGCTCTTCAGGACATGTGAGTGTAGTTCAGCCTCACAAATCAGCTCTCAGTGGTATGGAGTCTTGGCAGTAGAAGAGACAGGATTAAAAACCGTGGTCAACATCCTCTTCCAAGCATCAATGCACTGGACCCAAGCCCATCTGAGGAAACAGGTCCTGACTCTCTGGTAGGTATAAGAAAAGGGGCTTTGAGTTCTTAAGCAAGTGCCATAAAAGAGCGCATGGCATGGTCTGACCTTTTCCTTTAAGATCTGTGTGTGGTGCCCAC
Organism: Scolopax mira; assembly: GCA_004320125.1. Classification (NCBI taxonomy): domain Eukaryota; kingdom Metazoa; phylum Chordata; class Aves; order Charadriiformes; family Scolopacidae; genus Scolopax; species Scolopax mira. The sequence goes on along the minus strand of BJBW01003705.1, from coordinate 7,797 downwards.
CAACCACAGCAGTTGTGGCTTTGGCTTCCACTTCCAGAGGAGAAGTTCAATTCCTCTCTTTGGCACGCTGATGAGTCCTGTGCATCTGTGTCCCTCTCAAAGCATTGATCCCAGCTCTGAACTGCCAAGGCATCTATTCAGCCAGGAGCTCTTTCTGTAGTAGCAGGCTTTAAAATATGTAAATCTATTTTCAAAGCAAAATAAAACCCCCCAGTGTTCATGTATCCCTCAGAAGGAAGAAAAGGTCCCTGTCCTAATATTTTATGCAAATCTCACTTTTGCTCTTGTACTTGGGCATGAATAAATATCAATGACTGCTTCAAAATGAGGAAAAAAGAAACTTGATCCCTCATCAAAAGAAAAAAAAAACAACTTTATTTCTATTGCATAAATAATGCTAAAATTAAAATCTTTTTATACAGATTATATATTTACAGTAGTGTTTGGTTAGAGGAAACAGCCGGTACATATGGCATTCGGTTTTCCTTTATACATGTATTTATACACCTGGGTAACTTGCAATAACATAGGATTTAAGTTGCATGCCAAGTTAATTTATATTAATATTTACAATATTTTGTACAAAGTTTTTTGTTTTTGTTTTTACTATTATGCTGCTGACTTTGTGAGTTGTTGTCTTTAATTAAAATGCCATGTCTTTTATGAACAAGCACAAAATAGTCAGTTTTTAACAACGAATGGTAAATGACTTGACAACAGTGAAGGAAGAAATGAGGGGAAAAAAGGATGTGCATATATTAGACTTCCTAGAGATGAATCAGGAGGCATTGATTACTTAGATCCTAGAATGGATTAAATGGCAACAGGCTGGATTCTGGGCTTATTCTAGTTTAAGCCAATTAACTCAAATGAGTTACTTCTCATTTACCCTGGAGTCCAAAAGGAACTTTATCTCTCTTCCACCCCCCACCCCAATTAAAAATCTGAGAAAACAAGAGCTGCTGCATGAAGCTGAAATAACTTTGGCTCCTCTGAAAGAGGCAGTAGGAAATGTAATACAACTTTTGGGTTGGTGCAATAAGAATATAGAGGCATTTATTTGAAGATGGCTGTCAAATGGCAACCCCAGGGGCCTGATGCTGCAAACACATCAGCTGTATGGTTTGGGTTGGGTGGGATGGCTCACAAGAGAGACAGGACATGCCTGAGAGCTGGCAAGACCAGAGGGGGACCTATGGGAGCTAGCTCAACAGCTTCGCATGGGATGGTCAAACATCTACTCGTTGGCTGATGACGACGGAACACCAGCTGATAAAGGAAGGTCATATGATGGATCTCACCTAAAGCTTTGTAAAAATAGCAGTATTTGAAGCTGCTTATTCTTAATGCTGGCAAAGACAGGCTGTGAACAGCTGTAGAAAATAATTGGTTGGAAAATGGCAACTTCATTGAGTAATGCTCTTCAAGGCTACAAAGTATTTTGGTCTGTTTTGACAGAAAATAAAAAAACCCTATGGATTTCCTATGGAAAAAATCTTCATCATCAAATTGTCAAGTACCAATCTTTAGATCCAGAGGATTTCCGTTTTCTCTTTCCTCCCTCTTCTCCTCACTTCTAGGGCTGAAATTCTTTCCTACTGAAGATGCCAAATTGAGGCAGTTTTTCAGACTTTTGCCACTGTAGAGGTTAGAAGTGGAGTACTCTTCCAATTAAAATATTGTCAGATTTTCTGCCCATCTCACTTCTGGTGAAGCTTCTACAGTTCCTAGAGCTGCCTAAAATGTCCTACTTGAACTGGAGATCAACAAGATCCAACCCTGATAACGAGTGCCAATATAGAGAGATGAAAATGTTGTGAGCCTTTTCTTTTGCTGTTTTAAATTCCTAGGAAAGTAAAAGGCTTTAAGTGATGCCAGGGAAATGTAATTGCACTGTCAGAACGCAGTACAGTAAAATAATAGATTGAAAACCAGCAAGTTCTGTACATCTTCATCTGTGGAATGTAAGCATGATTCAGAGCCAAGAAAAAAAGATACTTCATCAGATTCTCATTTTAGAAGAGTTGGTTTTTCTTCTTTGAAATAGTCATCCATAAAGCAGAAACTAAATAATTTATTACACGGGTGGATAAAATAGGGAACTTCATTCTTAGTGATCTTAATGTATTCCTCCTACTGCTTCTCTCTTTGCAGATCCACGTCTGACTTGGGACTGTGCACCCCTCGTTATCGTGCGGTGACAGCCCTTTGCAGCTCTGCCTGCTCCGCACACGGGCACGGGGGCTGGGGGGAGAGGGGCTTTCCTGGAAAAAAGCTGAGTCTCTTTGTACCAGGCACCTCGCAAAGCAGCGTGTCACCTCGAGCAGAGCCAGCGCTGGGCCACTGAAAGCCATCACGGTCCTATGGGTGTCCCAGGAGATGTTTTGGTCTTCTGCAGTAGGAAGAAAGATGCAGCATGGTTTTGGTTTAGGGGTTTTTTTGTGAAAAAAAAAAAAGTTTGCCAGTAGGTACTTTGCTTATCCAAGTCTGTCAAAGAGACTTCAGCCATCCAGTGTAGCATTCTTGGGAATGCTTTCGACCTCATTTTAATCTGATTGCTTGCTATCCTATGTCTTATGGTGGAAGGACAAAAAACCCCCATTTACTCCAGCTTACAAAGCTGCTGGGAGTCTTCTCTGTAAAGCAACCAATGTGCAGCCCTACCAGTGCACCACATCTAACATCTGAGCTCCCAATAACCAGCGGACAGTCTATGAAATCTCTCCAAATCACCAGATGATACTCAAATACTTAACTGTAGTTCACCTGGGAGCTGTGTCTCCTACCAGCTCCCACCCTTCTGCTCACAGGCAACCCTTGTCCTGGGGGGGTGGGTCTGTGAGCACCTTCACCAGGACAGGGTATCTGCTAACAGTAATTGGCATATTTGTGGGTACTCATCAAACATGAAAAAGTCTCTTCAAGACTTTTTCTTTGTCAATTCTCTTTTTTCCTGTATGAAATTCAATGACACGAGGACCAAATTCTTCTTAACAAAGCCAACCTTTCCCAGTTGCCCACCCTATTTAATTCTTTAAATTACTGTTGATATTGCTTCTGGTTAGAAATTACTTCTGAGTGGTGGACTCATTGAGAAGATCAGGCCCCTGTGTAGTCCTTGAGAGGCACAGCCTGTCGTGTGCAGGAGCCTGCTCCCCAGGATCACCACCATGAGGCAGTTGTCCTCCCTGGTAACTCCTCAGCTGTGGGTTTCTTCAGGGCTGACTTTATGGTATGGCTTTGTACCTGACAGGTAAGCAATGGTCCTCCAGCAAGCAGCTTTTGCTGGAATTCACTTCTTCGTGGCCTCCAAAGTATTTCAGCATGCCACATGCTGATCACTCCTTGGCTTCTCCAGGAGCAGAGAATCAGGATGTGCCTTCAAAGTTAAAGCCAATGGTTAAAGTCAAAGTCAGTGTCACCAGCGACGCAGCCCAGTGTCTTGCAGGAGCAGTAGCTCAAATCCTTCTCATCAGACATCAACTCCTCCATGAAGAATCTGCTCAAAGTGTCCTTAACAAGCGCTGGATAACCTATGTTGAGCACCGCTTACGCTGCATTGATTTCACTTGCTCCCAAAACCAAAGCCTCTCTCAAGCTAAAATAATTGTTCCCATCTCAAAGCCGTCCCTGCATGTCAATCTGTTTAATTGCACACACCATTTTTGCGGCTAAGCCAACAGAGTTGCCTTTGGGGTGCTCCCAATTTGCTCCTAATTTGCTAATTCATGAGCTGAAAGGCTGTCGCGGGCTGTTGGGAGCTCTTTGTCCATCCCTGAGCGTGCGTCTGCAGTTGCTGTGTGTCGCTCCGGCAGGGTGGCACACATGTCACGAACAGCGAGGGTTGCCATAGCAATATCCTTTTCGTACAGAATTGCAGTGCTGAAAAGACACTTAAATTCTCATGTAACTGGCAAGAGCATAAGTTTAGTGCTTTTTCTGACAGCTCTACCTAGCACTGCTGCAGTCTGGGTATTTTGTAAAGTATGTTAATTAGCACTTAAAGTTTTTTTTTTTTTCTTGAAGTATGGGATGTGGGGATTTTTATTTTTATTTCTTTTGATTCTTCTACTTTCTTCCCCCTAAGCTTTTTCCATCAGGTTCCAATCAAAATTTTACTGCTCTATTTTTACCTACTGTCTGTAAAAGCAACAAAAAGCCCTTTTTCTTCCCCCTTCTTGTGTAGAAGGGAAAAAAAATAAAGAAAAAAAAAGAGAAATGGATGTTACATAAATGGAGCCAGGGAGGTAGGTAAGAGGCACAGGTCCGGTGCTGCTGGCTAGGAAGGATGAGAAGGTGTTGGTAGAAATGTTTTTGGGGGAAGAAAAGACGAAATGGCTTGGCCTGATCCATTCTGCATTGCCACCAGAGGAACCCGACTGATTAAAGCAGGGATCTCTTCAAGATGCCTTCAGATGGAGAAAGGCTGTTCCAGGAACGGAAAGAAGACCTCTGGCAAGACATGACACTGATTCATAATCAATAAATTGGGTTCCCTACAGAAAAAGCAACCCCCAAAACCCCTCAAATCCTGTACCCAGTAAAATCAGTGGGGAGTTTTCAATGAACTCTACTGACACCGGGCTATGGCTTTTACCGATATAATAATTATAGTTTGGTTTTACAAATGGAGCTTCAAGGTGAAGAATTATACTGAAAAATGACAGTATTTACAAAGGCTTTTATGAAGCATGCATGTAGAAATTATGGAGCCTTCCAGAAAGCTTAAAGGAATGCAAAAGATCATCTCATCTGTAAGGTAGCTGTTACAGTGGGAGTCTGCCCGGTATCAGCTGTCAGGTGAGTGAGAAGAATTTGGAGAAATGCCTGGTCTATGGGTTTCAGCTTGTGTTTCTGGGCTTAGTGCAGAGGCACTGCTCTGCCCCGTGTTTCAGCCGTCGCTGAGTGGGGCTGGTAGGTGGGTGCCCACCTCTCTGCTCCATCTCCATCTGCCCCCGCCGCCCACAGTCACTCCAGCACAGTCCCAGGAGGAAAAAAACCCATCTTAGTACGTATTACTGGGTGGCAAGTGACATTTAGACTTTTTTTTTTTTTTTCTGCTGCTGCCACCTTTGCACATGCACCTGAGACCTAAAAATATGGATGACGGTTCCCTTAAAATGATCTCAAAGCTCGTTATCTGCAATGGGAGCGTGCCTTGGCTCCCCAGCCGTGCGGGTCCCACGCTTAGAGCTGGCCTAAGATTTTCCACTGTCGGTTCAAAGTCTGCTGCTGCCCTGTGGCAAACACAAATTCTCTCCATTTTCTGTGGATGTAACAATTTCTGCGGAATATTTAGCAGTTGACCTCCATTAGTCACAGCAGAACAGAAACACAAAGGTGTGTGTTTGTGAAAGGCATAAAACAGTAACTCATCTGCTCTGTAAAGGCAGCTGTCCTCGTCGGTGATGGAGGAGGCCACCAGGAGAATGGCAACGATGTGGAGGTGGGCGACAGACACACAGCTAAAGGCAAAATCCAAAGGGGTGAGATGAGTTTAAAGGGGTGATGGGAGACGGAACAAGAGAAGCACATTTTGAGATCAGGCTACTAAAAAATACAGGTTAAATGTTATCGGTTGAACTTTTAATCAAAGAAAGACCTGAAGTGAGTCTTTGGGGTGGATCCAGGCGTAAGCCGATGGCTGCTGTGTGGGAGAAGGGAAGCTCGTGGTTTGCAGTCCCTTGAGGAGCCATCCTGATCCCTCTGCTGACACAGAAAACAGTCATCTACATTTACAGGAGCAAGATCTTGCTGTTCCTTGGTGCTTCTGGAGCTGGCCTGGCTGGCAGGAGGAAGCCACCACAATTCCAGTGCCCGGGTGCTTCTGTGGACCTCCCTGGGAGCACTCCCTCTGTTGTCTCCATAAGCGCCGGCCGGGAAACCTCTCCCACAAGGGCAAGGAAACCAGCTCTCCCCCAGGACAGCACACAGGTGCACAATTCATCCGAAGGTAAATGTAAGGATTTATGTCAAGTTTAAAAGGAAAAATACTTTTAGATGTAATCCCGGCTCCAGGCTCCCCCAGTCCCTGCGCTTTCCGCGGGACGTGTTGTGTCTCTGGTCTGCATCACTCCATCTTCTCCTTGCTGCTCATTAAAATCTCTTCCAGGAAAAATAACTAATACTTGCAGGATCTGAAAGTCTGACACACTATGTAACATATGGTGGTGTGCTCTGGTTTGATTCCTTCTTCGCTTGCTGCAGTCTGCTTTTCAGCTTACCCTCTTTGGAGCCTGCCCGTGGTGGTGGTGGTGGTGGTGGTAGTGTGGTGGGATGGCTGCTGGGAGACACTGGAGGAGGTGGCTGTCAAACCCACACATTTCTGCATGGTCAAAACCACAACCTCTCCCACGAAGAGGTGTCTGATACAGAGGTTTCACTGCAGATTACAACCAGAGCATATGAGATAAAATATATAAAAATTGGGCAGGCAAGGAGAGGGGAGGAAAGCTCTTTCAGAGCTTTTCCTCATGATTTTCATCTCAGATAAGGTTATTGAAGGACAATATAGAAGAAGAGCAAAACTGCTGGAAAGCAAATGTTGTTGAATATGCTGATGGGTCCAAACAGGGAGTTCTATCTGGCGCTGGTGGTTGCAGAGTCGGTTGGAAGACTGAGCACAAATCTCAGGAATGCCCATGTGTGGAAACAGGTGGTGCTTCTCAAACCCTGATTCACAGTTGGAAAAAAAAAAAGGCAAATGGACTCGTGCTACCCCACAGTCTTGTGTCAAAGGCGGCGTTTACGAAGCAAAAATAGAAATTTTGCATGATACTGGCAATTTCTCCTCTTTTTTTACTCTGAAAATACTGTACAAGGATGCTCTAGCTCCCCTCCAATGCCGTAAACTCAAAGGCATGGTCATAAGGGAAAAACAAAGTGAAGCTGGAGAACATGGAATAAAACGAACAAGGACTTGCTTGTGACGATGCTACGATCAACTTCCTGGGAATGCGGGCCCAGCGGAGAGCTACGTGGAATAGTCATCGGCCCCTAGGTTAAAAGACAGCCCCGCTGCAGTAAGTCACAAGGCTGTGCCTCCTTAAAACCGCAGAACAGGCTGCTGGATGAAAGTTTCTTCCAAGTTACCATTGCTGTTTCGAAGCAATAATTTGGGAGTCCTTATATTATCTTTTTTTTTTTTCCTTTTTTTTTTTTTTTTATTGCATTAGGAAACGAAACCTTTAAAGCATTTAAGACAGCCCTTTTATGTCCCTGCCAAAAGGATGTGGTTGATTCACAAGACACATTACGCTGCTGGCCTCAGGCTCCTTGTCGAGCGGTGGTGCTTTATCTGCCTGCCTCTGTCTCTTTGCCGTGTGAGAGTCGGAGATTTCGGGGGGAGCCCACCCGGTGGCATGCGCATGCATGGTCAGTTGGGTTCACAGTGTCGTGGCGAGAGGCTACTCCATGCCGCTCCGCAGGATCTGGTTGGCCGCAATCAGCATCACGCTTATAATAAAGGCCATGGCAAACGCGCAGATAAGGCTCTTCCGTACGCAGGTCTGTCTGTTCTGCTTCTGAGCGTGCACTGCAGGGGAGAGATGGGGAAGATGAGGTGCTCGCACAAAGTCATGTTCTGGCCTTCCACCAGGATCAACTAAGCTCAGATATTCTCCTTTGCCTCCAACCCTCTAGTCCACCCCTCAGAGATCCCCTGCACTGGCCAAGTCTTACCTCTCCCTGCTGGGACATTTCTGCCTTACCTTTCATTGCTTCCAAACGCCCCTTCCTGATAGACCACCCTCTCAGAATCACAGAATCACAGAATCACCTAGGTTGGAAGGGACCCTT
>BJBW01003704.1:133893-174232 GCA_004320125.1 Scolopax mira | reverse complement strand
GCGACAAAGATTTGGCTGGTTGCGGTGCTCTCCGAGGGGCAGAGACCATCAGAAGGTGCCTTTTGCCAAGCTAGTCAAAACTCACCCCACTTAACCCAACTGTGAACTTTTAAAGCCATCTGAGTTTGCTCCTACACATTTTGGCAAACAGATTTTGCCCTGATTCTGTCCAGGGGGTGAAATGCTGCCAGGGCTCCGGGTTTGTCTGTGCCAGCCAGGGCTGGAGGGAGACTTCCCTCCCAGCAGCTCCAGCAGCTGAGCTCTGCTCTAAAGAGGGTCCTGGGCAGGCTGAGCAAGAGGAGAAATAAGTGTGATGCTGCCACAGGAAAGAGTGCACCATAAGAAGAGGCAGCAAAAGCTTTGCAAACACCCTCTGAGCTGTTTTTCCCATGTCTGAATGCCTGATTTTACCATCTTAACTTGCTTTTAGCAGAGGAGCTCTCTGCCCGTAATGGAAATGGGCTCTGCGACCTCATCTGCTGAGGGAATTTGTCTTCATCACAACCATGACATGGGCTGCTTCCAGAGAGCTGAGACTCTCAAGCACAGCTCCCTGGCTAATTGCTGCCCATGAGCACTTCAAGGGGGGCACCTCAAGCCCCTGTTAGCCACCCTGGCCACGGAGCTGCAGCAGCCTGGGGCACACACAGCTCCCATGGAGCTGCTGAGAAGTTGTGAGCCCACAGCAGCTCTGAAAATCCTGCCTGGGTGACCCTGAGACTAGGATTTCTGGAACAAAAAAAAAAGAACCTCACTTTTGTATGACAACAAAGCTCAGGTCTTGGAGGTGGTTTTAGAAACGCTACCTGAAAGGTGTGATTTTGACTTACCAGCCTGGAAGAAGGTCCAGGTGAGCTCCCTCGTGGTGAGCCTTTAGATAGTGCTGTGACTGAAACTGCACCACCCAGCAAAAAAAGGACACTTTTGATGGAGAATGGAGAAACAGAGGCAAACTAAGTAACTGGATTTCAGTCATGCAGAGTCCCAAATCCATTGCTAGGGTCCAGTCTCCCCAGAATAAGGATCTCAACTCCCAAATACTTACTCCAGCCTCCTCCTCTATTGCTGAATCCTTGAGAGAGGTTTCATCATCTGCTGAAGAACCACAGGCTGGTCCATAGCCAAGTCCCAACCAGGGCCCAGGCACCCTTTGCTGATCCTCCTAAACCCATGGAAGCACTGGTAAACCTCTCAATATAGGGCATTTTTAAGAGAAACTATACTGTTATCTCAGATTCAAGCCAGCTCAGCAGCTACCTCTAGTTCTTTACCTTGGGTATGCCCCAAGGAAAAGCCCTTTACTTCCTAAGTTATTGATTATGAAGCTGCTCTTGCATTTGGCCTCAATGTTTTCATACTGGCAAGGATGCCCCTGTTCCCTGGGGGTAACAGCAATCAGCCTCCAGTACCCTCCACCTACGGGAACCACTTGCTGGATATCAATATATATATATATCAATATATGCGTGTACGTTTGTGTGCGCGCGTGTATTTTTATGTATATATGTAGAATCAATAAAAATTAACATTTAAGGAGCTGTAATAGAACCTGCGTCATTGTCGGGAAACGCAGCAAGTGTTAAAAGCTTAATGGACAGCAGAGGAAAGGATTTAAGTGAGTTGTTTGCAGACTTCAGCATGCAGGACGAGAGGGAAATCAAGGAGAGAGAGAACAGGAATTTAGAGGGATTTGGAGACACTGCCTCCGGAGCTGGTAATGAATAAGAATGAAGAGGCTGAAACACCGGGCTGCCTCCAGAACACGGCCCTGGCACCCGCTCTGGCACCCCCTTTAATTTTATGCTGTAGTTACCTGTTCCAACCTCAAATAAAACAACGATTCCGATGGGAATGTTGAATTAAATCAGCTCCTTGGCTCCCCCAGACAGGCTCTTGCCTCCTCCCGCTTCTTTTTTATTTTTTTTTTTTTTTTTTTTTAACCCTGGGGATCTTAACAGTGCAATATAAACCTTTGCAGCAAATCTGGGAGTTTTGAAGCGGGGTTCCCTGGGGAGGAGGAAGCTGGAGGATGGCAGGCACGGATGGCACGGGGAGGTGTGTGTGTGTGGGGGTGAGCACGCTACTGTATGGCAGGGTTAGGCTTTTTACAGCATCTCAGTGACATTGATGCAGTCACACATGCTCCTTTTTTTGGCCCCAAAGTGCAACATGGGATTTCAGGAGGCTCCTGCCCCTTGAGGAGGCAGGCAGATACCCAGAGAGATGGATGCTCATGGACCAGCAGAGGACAGGACCCACACGGTTGGGTGGCCCTGGCAGATGGTGCCAAGGGATCAGCCTGTGGGGAGGGAGGGACCGTGGAGCCCTTTTGCATTGCTCTACCCCAAATCCCCCAAAGGAAGCCTGCAGAGAGCTGTGCACACAACTTCCCAGCCTCTGAGAGGTCCTGCCCTGCCTGGGGTCTCTGCTTCCAGACCCAGCCTGGGAGCTGGGGATTGCTGTGGGACTGGGGACACGGCCATGCCCACTGTGCCTGCGGGTGGTTGTGACATTGCTGTGGGATTTCAGGAAGATGTGGTTGCGTTGATGCGATTCATTTAATGTTTCTGTTTAGTGTCAGAAGGGAGGAGGGATGGCAGCAGGCAAGATTTTCCTGAGGATGATCCATTTAGAGAGTAATGGCTCGTCCAATCTGGTCCTCTGGGAAAACTCTGGGGACCAGCGTGCAGCCACAAACACTATCGAGACTTTTAACTGTGACACCATCACCCATCCATCACGGTCTGCCTTGCCTTCTGTTGCCCCTCCTTCTCCTCCCTCAAACATTTCTCCGTGCAAACTCAGCTGGCCCTCAAAAGATCCCTTTTCACCTGTTGTTCGACACGGTCCAGGGCTCATCCTCCCAACACCACGGGTGTGGGAAGGGTTAAAGCCTGCCTCCCCCAGAGGCTACGCTTCACTTGATAATATCATCAGCTTGTGACAATGTTAATGCAGGGATCAGGTGCAGGAGGCGGCCTGCATTACCCTGGAGAGAGATGAGTTGTGTCCGGAAGAGTCAGAACTGGATACGTGGCATAATTGCACCAGGCCTTGATGACGCCTTCCTGACCCCTTCCCTCTTAATAAACCATTAGCTGCCCCTCCACAACAAGCATCCCCTTGCCTCTTGTTGCATGAACCTCTCCTTCTCCTCCATGGCCACATCCAACCGTGTCCACCTGGCTCTGTGATGTCCTCTCCCCTGCTGTCCCCTCCATCCTGGGAAACACGGGTCTCCTGGGTGGTTCCTCTGCTCAGAGGTGGTAGCGATGCCAAACCAGCGTCACCCTTCCTGCTGCCCCTGCCACACCACCCGTCCCTCCTGCGCTGTCTCCTTGACACCCTCCTGCCTATTTAACACACTGGGAAATTTTTCAATATATATTCAAATCACCACAACTCCCCGGGAGCTGAAGGCTGCCATCCACTGCTTACGCCTCCCAGTCAACCCAGTGCTCCCAGCCAGGGAGTGGAGTGCTGGAGCAGGAGAACTCCCTGCTGGGACCTTCACCTCATGCTGGGTGAAGGCATGGTGTGCATCTTCCATCCAGCCCCGCTCACCCGGGTGGAAGATGCCTATTGATGATGGTGAGTCCTGGCATTCCTCTGGAAGCAGAGCAAGGCTGAGAGTTCACTGAGGTAGAAGCAGGACCTGATCAGGGGGTGATAGGAGGCTCCTGCCATGCAGCAGTGAGGCAGCAGTTCTGCCCATCTCTTAACCTGAATCACCTGCAAGCCCTTCAGACACTGCATGAGAGATGGCCCGAGCCTGTGACAAGCACCACCACAAGCCTCCCACAGAGACTGGCCAGCATTGCTGGAGGGATGCTGCTCCGTTAGCAGGAGAGCAGAGAAAGAGCAGCAGCAGCACGTGTCCCCAGTGCAGGTGGGAACAGTTTCCCAGCTGGAACTGGGGGAAGCTGGATCATTCATAACATATTCCCTGTGCCTGCCCTGGGAAACCCTGCAGAGGTTTTGAGGGCAGGGAGAGGGCAGGGCAGAGGCAGGAAAGCCCCTTTCTGCAGAGCCCTGTGTTTAAATAACCAAGTAGCCAGCAAACAGGGATGGGTTTGGAGGGAGAAGCCTTTCCATTGCGTTTTCCTTGAGTGCCTGAGTACATGGACCAGACCAGCACAAGGAGTGTGTCCCTATCTTTCTCGTTCTGCATTTTTGCCAATAAACATATCTAGGATTGCTATGCTGGGTACCATCCTTCAGCGGGGCTCTGTCAAACTTTCACAGCAGAAAGTTACCTTCTCCCATTGCTCTTGGTTATTCCTATTCCACTGGTGCCAGCCGTTGGCTTTCTGCAGGGCATGGTGAGACCCCTCCCTTGCTTCAAACTGGAATTATGGAAGGAAAAATAAGCTTTTCCACACAGGTGATTTAAATACCCAAAGCGGAGGAGCCTGTGCTAGTGATGGTCCCACGAAGTCTCCTGCTCTCTCTGGCTGTTGGCTCTGCACCTCTTGGAGCTGGCGGTAATTAGGATGCTATGGCTTTCCCTCTTCTCCTGCATTAGTATTTTACTCAACAACTTGCTCCTCCTTATCCAGGAGTCCCATCACTCTGGTCCTGTTCCTTATCTTCTCACCATCTGTCCCTGGGTTTGGGTGATGTTTCCTTAGGCTGGAGGTCCTGAGAAGCCCCCAGTACCCAGATGGAAGGTCCTGTCCACACCTACCATGTTCATGCCCCTTCTGCCATTGCTCCTGCTCCTCAGCTACTGTCTGGTCCAGCAGAGAAGCCAAGTCCCATCTCTGTCCTCTCTGAAGACAGTGACTGGTCACACACTGGTCTGGCTTCCCCCTCTCAGAGCAGCTGGTGGTGCCACAGAGGGTTAGAGAATAAGAACAGAGGGGCAGGAACTGAGCTTCCAAGCCTGGCAGCTGCTTCCCATTCCAGCCAGGCTGCCCCACCAGCCAAACTCAAATTATTGCAGCTTCGTGGCTCTTTTCACCCCTGGCAGTTAATATAGACGTATCCCACTTCCACCGAGGTGAGGGGGGGGGTTGCACAGGGAGATGGACTTTAAATGAGAGCGAAGTGTCTGCAGGGTGTCCCCTTGCCTTGCTGTGCTGCTGTTCCCAGGACGTGCTCTCTGCACAAGTGTGTCTTATTCCTATCATCCTTTCTTACCCCCGGCTTTCTCTTTCATGATGCATTTACAAACCAACACGGCAAACTCACGCTCTTATTTTTTAATTCAAGTTTCTATGTTTTCACCTAGACCCGCAGCAGGAGGGCAGGGCTTTGCCCATACTCTCAGCATCCCAAAGAGCCTCCTGAGGCAGCTTAAACCTCTTCTGTCCCCTCACTGATGAGCCCACCTCCCTGTCTGCTCCCTTCCCTCCCCGTGCAGCCCTCGCTGCCCCAGTTCCCACACTCCCCAACACCTCCAGGACCCTTCAAGGCTCCCGGTTCCCCTTGTCCCCCCTCACTCCCGCTCTCAGACAGCTGTGATGTATCGGTGACAAGCTCCCTTTGTGTCCCTCTCTTGCACAACAATAGATACTCCTGTCTGTTTATACAAGTTTGAGTTTGTCCCTATAAATACGGTGTGGAAGAAACAGTAGACTATAGATTGCACGCTGACAGCTGAAAGATTAAGGGAATCCATTAACTAAACCAACTGCCTGGAAATCTTATGCAGAACATACACCTGAAAGCTATTATTGCTGTCCTGTCATACTACTTTATCTCTTTATTTAGGAGCCTTTTTGTTTGGCTGAGGGTTTGCTGTTGTGTTTTTTTTTTTTTCCTCTAATAATGTAAACTTGTTCTTGAGTAACAGAGGAGCCCTTGATTAAGTATCTAAGTATTTTCTGCTGAAGAATTTATGAACTCTGAGCCAGCACTGTCCTTGCCAGATCCCATGGAGTGTAAGGGGAGGGGGTACTTGCCTTGTCTCTGGGTTTGTGCTGTGAATGGCCTTGGATCAGGTTTCCTCGCAATGAACTGTTTGCATTGCTCTCATGGGCGACTCCGTCTCACTTAAATATCTGGCTGCACTTAACCTTTTTTCACCTGAATTCTCTCCATCACTCCAGCACCCCCTGCCCCTACCTCTCCCTCCAGCTCCCCGCTTTACAATAGCAGCCCACCCTCAAGTTTACAAGTGCAGGCAGTCGCTCGGCTCTCCCAGAGTCAGGCTGGATCCTGGCTGTGATACTGTTGAAGTTGTGTTGGGTTTTTTTTTGTATTTTTTTTTTCTCTTCTGGTCTATTCAGGTCTCCACACAATGCTGGTCACCATAGTATCTGTGTGCAAGCTCCTTGTTCTCCACCGAGCACCACGCCTGCCCCTCTCTGGATGTCCTCCCCTCCTCTCCCTGTGCCTGCAGGGGATTTGGAGGGGAGGGAGGGTTCTTGATGCACCTTGCTGTGCTACTGTTAGAGGAGGCAAAAGCAGAGACGTGTGGCTTTTCTAAAATAAAAGCCTTTGAGGCTGAAGAGGACTGCTCTCTTGTTAACACAGCCCCAACCTGCAGTCTCTCCAGGCGACAGGTTGTCATCCAACATAAGGGGTCCAGCTGGAGGAGTCTGCAAAAATCACTGCCTTTGGAAGCTGCTTGCCTGGGAAAACCCCCACAGGTCGAACCCTTGCTCTTCCCCCTCTTCCTCATCCCTGTTTTCCTGCTCCCCTCCTCCTGAGCCTTGCCGGTGCACACTTCAGCACCTTTTTGCAGCTTTTCAAAGGGTATTTCCACTTGTCTGCTCAGGCCACCCTGTGCATCCCAGGCGGTGGTTTTGAGCATAGAGTTTCTCCCCCTTTTATTATGGACAGTTGTCTCCTTCGTTTGAAATCCCAGGGTGGGGCAGCGTGTGAAAAAAGTAAATATCACGGACAGTGAAAATGCAACGAGTGTGAACCATTTCCACAACCCAGGCTGCAACAGCAGCAGTTTCCCGGAGCACTCAGCTCTCCCTGGGGTGGGAGGGCGACCGTCGCCCTCTGCCAGAGCCCCCCTTTCTCCGGTGATGTGTGAGTGATTAATGTTGTCCCGAGTGAAGAATAAAGTTTCAATCGCTGCTATTGTCAGGGGAACAGGAGCGGTTCCCCGTCCGGGGCTGTGCAGATAGTAACCATGGCATCTGCTGCTCCGCAAATACAGCCCGCTGAAAGGGCTTGATGGCTACTGGACGGGGGGTAAATCACATTCAAGCCCATCTCCCCACTGAGGATGTTACTGCGTTACTGAGACGTGAGGAATTTGGAAAGAGGTTTTTTTTTAAAGTTAAGGCAGCTTCTCTGCTGCAAACTCGCCCCAGCCGGGATATTTTCGTTTGTCTCGTAAATACCTGCAGGATTTTCCCACCTTCTGAACTAATCACTTTGCTTGTAACATGTCAGTGGAACAAAACCACCTGCTTGTGAGCTCTCCTGGTGGAGAAAAAAAGACAGAAGAGGGCTGGAAATCTGTGGAATTGTTGAATTCCCAGCCAATACCATGGCTGGGATGGATCCTACCTTGCTGGAGCAAGGATCGTGTTCGCTGAAGCAAGTTCTCCCAGCCTGGAGGAATCCCAATGTGCAAAATCCTCGCATGGCAGCCCTGCTCTGGGGAGCTGGGACCAACTGGGAAGCTGTGGGAAGGAGTTTAGGGATGGAGAGTGAGGAGTGACAGATGGAAAGATGCAGGTGAAGCGGCTGCAGTTGCAGAAAATCTTGAATACACAAAGTACCGAAAAGGACTTGGAGCATCTCTACTAAAACTGCAATCACCACAAGCAGAGCCTGGATGAATGTCCATGGATGCCCTATCAGTGCTTTTGCTTGAAAGTTGTTTATGGGAGTATTACCAAAAGATGGATGTGGTTGAAGGCACAGATGCTGTTTAAATGTTGTTGGTGAGCTCTGGGAGCAGCTCTGAATGGACATCCATGGATGCACAATCATTGCGGTCAAGGCTTCTGCTAAAGTTGTCTATGGATTTTTGACAAAGAACATTTGGAAGGCACAGATGATGTTTGAAGTTTGTTGGTAAGCTCCAGGAGCAGCTCAGCCTCAAGGTCATGTTTCACCAGCACGGAGATGCCCCAGTGAAGAAGCTGTGGTGGTCCTCCCGCCTGACCAGACAACGTCTGCCCCAAGCTGTGTCCCTCCCAGAGAGGCATACACCACCAGAGAGAAGGAAAAAAGGGCTGGAGATCAAGAGATGAGCAATGAAGTCTTAGAGGACTCACCAAGCCCATGTCAATCAGCTGGTGATCGTGCTGGAGAAGGCTCCACGTGGTTTGAGATCATTTGGGCTGTGCTGGGGGGGAGATGGCAGAGGTCGGGAGAGTCAGGGTTGCCAGGCAACACTCCCCTTATATTAGGAAGATAAATCCTATAATAATGGAAAGAATGGATACTTTCTGTGTCTGTTGTTTATTTCTTTCTTCCTCGGTGGTTCTGCTCGCTCGGATCCCAGCTGCGGCATCAGGGAGCAAAATGGCCTTTTAATGCCCTGAAGGACCAAGGGTTTATTTCCTTGCTGATGAAAATGGTGTGATACAGGGCTTTTTGGATGTGCTGGGACTAGGGCTGTGTCACCACGGGTACAGCCCTGGGCAGGAGGGGAGGCAGGAGGGCTGGCAGAGTTGGCTTTTCGGAGGAAAAGGGGTTGTGGGAAAAGCCGATTCCTTATCTCTGGACACATCCCACTCATGTACTACTTGCTTTTTGCAAACATTTGCGTGTTTGCTCTTTACCTATCTCAAAGGAAGCCTGTTTCGGTGCTCCCTCCACCGAAGTGGCTGCCGGAGCTGGTGTTTGCCTTGTGTGGGATGAGGTTCCTCCAGCAGCCAACCCGTGGCACCAGGTGACTGATACGATCAGTCCTGATTCCAGCTAAAACACAGCTTGAATACTGAGCACCCGTGGCGAGCTGTTTGCAATCAAGCCAAAAAAAAAAAAAAAAAATCCCCCAAAAGAAAAATTTCCCTCCCAAAGATGTTTAAATACTTCCAAACAACAAGAAAAACTGGAGGAAATTGCAATGATTAAAGCGAACAGAAATGTAGGCTTAATTTGTCACATGTATCATTTGCTCCGACTTGCTCAGCCGGCTCTGCTATTTTCCATTAGTGCACTTCAGGGTTGCAACTGGGATGAGAAGGAGAAGTGACAAAGTATGATGAGGCTCCAGCTTGAGGAGCGTTTGCTGAGCAGGCAGTCTGCTGGAGTTAATGCCTTTGGACATGCAGTGCCCATACACCCCAACCTCCAGCCTCCTCTTAGTCCTCACTGCCCCAGGGACCAGTCCTGCCGTCACCGGGAGGAGATGACGAGGAAAGCCCAAGGGTTGGTGGCTTCTCTCGTCCCAACACTGCTCCTCTCCCCAGTCCATCAGGCAGAGGAACCAGCACAGTAGCCATCGGACACCAGTGGTGCCACTTACCCTATAGCCCAGGCACCGCATCGTTTCCTTACGCAATTAGCTTACAGCAGCACGGTAAATATTTCATACCTTATAGCAAAGGTTGTTTAATTTTTTATTATTTTAAAGCTGCTCATGAATGTTTTACAGAGACGATCTCCTCTGGTGGAGAGCGCAATGGGAAAGTGCAAGGAAAGTTTCCTGCAGTTCCAGTTTTGGGGTCGGTACTCCAGGCACCCAGTGCCCATCGTGGCTGTTAATTTAGTCTGCTAATGAGTACAACTGAAGTAGGACGTTGAGCAAAGCATATTTACTGAACATGTCACCATATAAAATAAATATCTCTAATATGCCTCTACAATCCTATTTATTACAAGAGTAATTATATTGTCTTTTATTCCACGGGCTCAGCTACACTGACTTAAAAGAGGACAACCTCCCTACTCTAATATCATGGCACCTTCTGCTTTTGTTTACTGACTTCTAAGTTCTACCATTGCTAGGGTCTGCAGAAAAGCCATTGCAACAAGCTTTTGTGCAAAAAGCTGTTGGTTCTGCGTGTTGTGTCATGGCCTTTATGAAATATCATTTATGTCACCTGCTCCTGATCAAGTCTAGGGGTGACCCCTCAGAGCATCTGATCTACTCTGTCTTTGGGAAACAACTGGATCTCTCTTTGTCATCTAAAAGTTAGATGCCCACTCTAAAGTTAGGTGAGATGAGTCTCCTTCCCAGTACAGTGACTTGAAAAGTCATGAAATGATATCAAATTCTATTTCACATGAAACAAATGTCCACTGGGTAAGATACAGATAGAGGCAAAAAGAAAATAGCTTCTTTTGTACTTGTTCTGGTGCAGAACCTCGGAAAGAGTCCTTCAGGGAGTCATTCATCCCATGTCCTTTTCCCTGAGGCATTGCATCAGTGATCTTCCTGCAGATGTTTCTGGGATGACCACCTCATTTCTTCTCTATTTCTTTCTTCAGGAGAAGAACGCAAAGAGCATCTTTGCTTGTGACATTTGCCACCCTGCCTATTACTTCTGTGTACCATGGGATTCCCTTTTGACTCAGACACTTGCCTGCCTCCCTGCAGCGCAAACTGAGGGCAAAGTTGGTTGTCTGAACCGAAATTAAGTCTTCAGGATAGGACTTGGGACTTTAATCACAGCCAGTAACTCAACCATGCAGGATATACTCACATTGCAGTGTCACTTCACTGTCTGCTCTTGCTCTCCCCCTCCTGCCCAGATCCTTTGGCACTTTAATAGAAATAGATTTCCCAAAGCCTTAATCATCTGTGATCTAGATCAGCTCCTTCTACTTGATTTTTGCCACTCTGTTATTTGCTGCACAGCCAGGCTTGAGTGCACAGCTTCGTGACAGGTAGTTGGTTTTTTGGAAGACTTCCCTGGAAAAAAAACCCTCTCCTTTCCACTCTTCCTTACCCACCATTCCCCTCAGCTCTGCAAAGAGAAAGGGTTCTAAGGGTGTCCTCCCGAAACACTGGCCTTTCTCTTGTCTCCCTCTCCTTGCCAAGCTGTACCCATTTGCAAACCCTTTTTTCTCCAAAGAAATCGACTATACACATGATAAAGGACACAAAAGGATGGAATACACATGATAATAGGAACAAAAAGGAAGGAATGTGCATGATAAAGGGCAATTACTAGGATCATCCAACCAGGGAAGTGCTGGGAATCTGCTTACTAGAGGCTATCACCTTTCTTGTTCACCTTCACTTGTTTCCGACCTGCCCAAGAGGATTCTTTGTATTTCAGCTCATACAATGATGATCCTCACGGTCTGCTGCAAGTGTACAATTTGCTGGGGTATGGGAGTCTTTGGCCAGGCTTGGTGATGGTTTTCCCATTGAACTCCAGTAGTCTGGACACCCAGGGGTAGCTGAGTTACTGGTCTTAATGCTATGGCTATTAAATGGCCAAAATTCAGATCTGCTGCTACCATGTGCTCGGTGCAAGCCATGGTCTTAGCAAAGAAAATCCTCATGGAAACATTACTGAGAAAATGCTGCAGCTGTGATGCACTGTTCTGACCTTCCCCAAGGCCCTTGGAGACAGCATTTGGTTGTCCAGTAACGGAAGGACTTTGGAGAGAGTTTTCTGGTGGCCTCTCCCCATGTGCTTGAGTCTCACATGGGATGGGGGTGACAGCCGGAAGGACTGAGGGATCATCTTCTCCTCCTGCACCCCCAGCCTGAGCCCCTCTGGATCTTCCTCAGAAATATAGCATCCCCCTGAGTCACTTTGGGGTTGGAGAAGAGATTCTTTGAGTGCTCACCATCTGGCACCCCTGCCATACCCAAACACCACACGCCTGTGCTCCATGGGGACAGCCCCCTCCGTGACCCTCCATTTCATGGGCAGCCAACTTCACACTCACTTTTAACTGTTTCCAGAACTGCCATTTATGTCCCATTCAAGGAACCTACAGTAGAAGTTGCACTTAGTCTTAGATTTCCACTCTTTTCCCAGGGGCGGGAGCAGGTAACAAGCCCCGGAGCCCCAGTGCACTTGAAGCTGCTGTTGAGTTTGGCAGAGAGGATCTGCTGTTCTTCTGGAGTTAATTTAGGGTTTGGGGATACAGGATTTCAGGAGCAGTCAGGATAGGGGGGTCTGCATTTGGGGGAGGGGGCAAAAGGACCAGGCACCCCAAGGATGGTCAAGGTGAGGAGCACCAGCCTGTCCTAACAGCCCTATCATCTCCCAACACTGATGGGCAAATGGAGGTGAGTCAGGCGTGGATGGTGGAGACCGTGACCAGAAATTTATAAATAACGAAATGTCTGTGTTCCACCTGCTTTTCCATCTGCAACCTGCATTGTGTGTGGTTTTCATGAATACATTAATTAGGGGCTATGAGTCTCTGAACAGTATTAACAAATCATCACTATGCATTTATCCATACTTCCTCTAAACGTTCAGTATTTTAAAATCTGATTAGGATTGGTTAATTTTAATCAGACAGACGAGGAACACGGTATATCCTCTCCCTCCTAGCTGGCTGAATGATTCAAGCACATGTGCTTGAATTCAAATTCAGGTGTCCATAGCCATTTCTTGGAAACTCATAACAATCAGGGTGTGAGCTTGGGCTCACCAGGTCATCTCCTGGGAGGGCAGGGGAGAAGGGAGAAATTAATCCTGGGGAGAAGTTTTAGAAGCATTCAACTCATGCTGGTCTTGAGCAGCAGGCGATGAAAAAGGAGACTAAGCACAAGGACAAAATCCTCTCCCAGACAGTGAGTCAGATGTAGCCGATGATGAGCTGGTATCTCCACCAAAGAGCTCCAGCAAGAAGGAAAGTGTTTCCCACCATGTGGCTTCTATAGGTGCTTAGTAGCAAATTGCCTTTATCTAAAATGGCACGGCAGAGTCCACCTGAGGAGATACAAGCAAGCTGATCCAGACCAGATTTTTTACTTCACCTCCCCTGCCTGAAAATATGCTACCACCAAAGTGTCAGACAGGGAAGAGACTCCCCTTTGTCTCTTCATTCACTGGGAAGAATCCATCATCCAACACTTTTCACCTGCCTCAGTCGCAGGTAAATCCCAGACCAGATTTTTTGACACTCAGACCCTTCACGCTTCCTCTCACCTCCCTCAACAGGACAAATAAAGCCCAAGAATATGCAAACCCCCTGATTTCTCAAATTCCTTCCACTCCAAGATGTCTTCTGGCAAGGAGCCTCCCGCAGAAGGGATGAGCCCCGTCTGTGCCAAAATGCAACTCAACCCCTCGCTTTCAGCTCTGTGTCGGATTTTTATCATAACTTCACTTTGAATACAAATATGCATTAAAAAAAAGAAAGAGGGGGTTGAAAAAAAAACACAAAAAAGAACATTCAATTTAAAAAACAACAAGCTTTGAAATGTGAGCTGGGCTTGGGCACCACACCACAGGCTGCTGCCGAGCGGCCTCGCCGAGCTCCCGGCGTTTCCCCCCCGGCCGCCGCCGGCCCCGCTGCCCCGTGGAGAAACCAGAAAGGCTTTTGTCTTCCCAGCACGCTGGGGCTGGGCAACCGAGGGCCACTTCCCAGAGAGAAGGCAGCTTATTTGCAAAAAAAGAAAAAAAAAAAAAAAGAAGGGAGTTTTCTTTGGCTTTTTTGAAAAATAATCTGCCATTATTTATTTTTTTTTATAGCTGTATAAATGCTGCAATTCTTTGTGGGATTTTTTTTTTTCTTTTTTTCCCTTCCCTCTCTCTGCTAAACAAATGCTTCAGTGTCTTTACCAGGATAAAAAAAGCGGGGGAGGGAGAGGCACAACCCCCTCCTCCCCAAACCGAACCAGCAACATATTTGCACTATTTAATTTAATAGGGAATTAATACCATTAGCGGATTAAATATGCCAGCAGCCCTAGCACTCGGCATTCATTCCAGCGAAGCAGACGGGGGTGTGTGCATCTATCACACGCTGACAATAAAATGGGAACCAGCCAGGCTGGGCAGCGTGACACACACTGGCATGGTGGAGTCCACTGTCCTCTTGCAACCCTGCCTTGTGCAAGGATGCGTGTGGCCCAGTCAAACCAGTAAGCACCTGACTGGTGCCCGACCAGGGTGGCCATGGGACAGAGGGTGGATGGAGAGTTGGGAGAAATGGTTTTGGGTGCATCTTTTTTGCCAAGCCTCGATTTCCTTGTCTGGAAGATGGGCACAAAGATATTAGTCCAGCATCTGCTGGAATCTCTTGATGAGAATTGCTCCAGGAGAGCAAGGTAGCAATGATGTGATCCACAAGAGCTCACCGATCTGTGGACATGTGCTGGAAGAAGGGGCTGGGGAGGAATGAGATGACTCTGGCTCCCATTAGCACTGCTGGCATTGATGCCCCATCCAGCTGACCACAGCAGCAGTATGACCATGCCTCAGTGATGCCACCACATGTCTCCCAGGCAGGGGAAAGCAGCTTTTTCTCCACAGTTGCCACCTTCACTGAGCCTTACCTCTCATTTTCTCTTGATCAACTCAAGCTTCTGACAACCTGTCCACCCATCACTGGTGGAAAACACGGCTGCTTTCTCTCCCCTGCTCACTCCTTTCTCTAGAGTCATAACCAAGCGTGGAGCATCTTCTTGTTCTCCCTGTGGTGGGTCCTCCCCTTCACATTTGCAGTGGCAAAGGATTCTCAGCCCCTGCCTTAAGCACCTCGCATGCCAGACCAGAAGAACAGGAGAAACCAGAGGTACTTTAAGGAAGATGTCATCAGGAGAAGTGGGATTGCATGGAAAAAAGTAGCCAAAGGGTAATTTTGCACATCAAGGGGTGTCCCTGTGTGCAGGTGCTGCTCAGGGGCTGCACCAGGGAGCAATGGGACATGGCAGAAGACAAGAGGACACGAGAGGGATGGGGAGGCTGCAAAAGAAGGATGTGCAGGGGGTGACGTGAAAGAAGAGTAGTGTGAGCAGGAGAATTTGAAGCAGAGGGAGGGAGAAAGGAAGGGAAAGAGGCCAAAAGAAGCGTCACCGAGGCCGGTCAAACATTTCATTTTTGGCAGCTTTGTGCCAAAACGTTCAAGGAGCCAGAAGAAAAAAAAAAATAAAGAGAAACCACTTCAATAAACAGTAAAAATTACAAGAGCCTTTTATTTTAATATGATTTGCACAGTATTTTTGTTAGCGATTGACAGGATTCCCTCCTCCTCTGGCGAGGCACCTGGGAGGAGAGGAGGGATGAATAGAGGAAGGACTAAATGAACAATGGGGGGGACGCTGGCCCACGCTGCTGGCAGCGCTTCATCAGCTCCAGTGGGCTGAACTGGCAGAGGGTTTGTCCCATTGCTGACAGTCTACGGAGAGATGAAGGAGCAGAGCAGAACATGGGGGGTATTTGGAGTTCCCATCTGGGGAAGAGTTCCCTTTGCTGTGTGTGTTGTGACATTGGATCATGGCCTCTCAGGGAGATGCTGGGGAAAGAGCATCCTCTGGTTGATGGGGCATCACTCATGGTTTCCATCTAAATGTGGAAGAGAGGGGGGAAATTGTCTGGCCTCCACCAGGTGTAGCGAAGCATTGCCTCATTTCATGGGTGCCTGGCACCCTCAAGACGCCTACAGCCTGGACATCAGGCCTGAGGGTGTCTCCCCATGGAGCCACCAGCCCACGCAAGCCCTTACCCTCAAAGGGGTGATGAGGGTGGTGAAACACTGACCCAGGTTGCCCAGAGAGGTGGTAGATGCCCCGTCCCTGGGAACATTCAAGGCCAGCTTGGACAGGGCTCTGAGTAACCTGATCGAGTTGAAGATGTTCCTTCTCATTGCAGGGGGGTCCAACTAGATGACCTTTAAAGGTCCCTTCCAACCCAAATCCTTCTGTGATTCTATGAAATCTGCCCAGTAGGCAAATTCCTAATCAGTGAGTGCCCAGACCTGCAGATTCTGACTACACGAGGCCTTTCATACCTGGCTGCTTCCCTCCAGGATGACCTGCTCCCCCTCCACTGCCCTCAAGAGGGATGCAGAAGGCCCTGGTGCTGGGTGCTGAGGACGGAGGTTCTCAACACAGCCAACAGCACCCTGACACCCCTGGTGCTGCAGCCCAGCACCACGTGCACCTCTCCCCCCTGCATCCCCCCTCCCGGAGCCCTCAGCCATCCTGTTTTACATTACGTACATTAACTTTTTGGACTCTTAATCCCCTCCATTGAATAAATCACTCCTGCCAGCCTGATAACTTCTCTTCCCCTTAAGCTATCACCCTGCTCTTTCATTCCGTGCGGGATTTGAGGCTCTCCCTGCTGTCTGCAATCAAGCTGCATTCTTTCAGCAATTATTTTGTGTCGCTGCTCTCCCCTCTAAAATTTCTGGGGCGAGCATCTTTTTTCGCTTGCAGGCTTCCTGTTGCTGCTTATCTCCAGCGTCTCCAGCCAAGAGGTCCTTTCATTCCACCTCCCCTGTCTGACACTAGCCCTGGATATGGAACTTGGTCAAAAATGCTTTCTCAACACATGTTTGTCAGGCCAGAGAGCTTGCATCTGTGCTCGGCGGCGCAGTGTCATGTTCCCTGTCAGTGGGGGGACATGGGGGGAGCAGGGCTGAGCTAATGGACTGGATCAGGTTCTCTCTGCTGACAAAGATAACAGAGGGAAGCTGTACGTGTGTGAGAGAGTAATGGAGGAGGAGGAGTGGGGGGAGAAGGAGAGGGGCTGAGTGCTGGGGGAATTCAATAGGGGAAAAGCAAAGATGCAGGAAGGAGTCCTTGCTTCCCCAGGGATGTAGGGCCAAGGACAAACGCTCTGCAATCCCTTTGGATCACATCCCACTTGCGTGGCTTGCAGCATGGGAGATGGTCACCTTTCCTCTCCTGATGGAGAAGAGTCAGGAGGAGAGAGGACCACAGCCCACCCCCCCTGACCCAGCTGACAGGCAGAGGGATGCCATCAGTGTGGTTATCTGGGATGCTCCATGGGTGTGAGAGCCAGGTTGGGTGATGGAGACCTGGAAGGTGGTGGCTACGTGGCCTCTGGAGCGTGGAGCAGAGCAGGAGCGATCAGATGTCCCGATACAGAGAATAAGGTGATTTACTCAGAGGTCAGGGAAGAGGTCACCCTCCACCCTGCATGATTTATCTATTTATTTATGGGCAAGGCTTCCACGGGGCCTCGGCAGGAGGTGCTGGGGCCGGAGGGGTGATGTGGTGGGGCAGAGCCTGTGCCCACTCAGCCCATCCATCCCCTCTGCAACGTGCCCATCACCATGGCTCGTGCCTGGAGAGAGACATCCTGAGTACGACGCTGGTTTAAAAAAAATAATAATAAACTCAAAGGACAAAACCTCCCATTTTCCTTTGTTTTTGTTTAGGGGCCGGATCCATCCTCTCTCTCAGAAGGAATTTTGATAGTAATCATCTTCATAAGCCACCCACGGTGCTGGTTCCCCTGCCACAGCCCTTTCCATGCAGATGCTCTCAATGAGATGGACCCTCTCAAGCAGATGCACTGCAACTTCTTAAACCACAACACTGGCTTGGGGTTGGGTTTTGGGAGTTTTTTGGGTTTTGTTTTTTGGTTTTTTTTCTCTTCCAGATGGTGCTGAAGGAAGAGGGAGGCAAATTTTACATTGATTCTTTATTTTAAATATTCTTGAATTCTAAATTTTTGGGTGAATGGTTAGATGCCAATGGGGATGAGGGACATTGGCAGATATGGACAGGTCATAGGGTGCAGGTGAGTCTGGTTTCTGCTGCTGGGATGGTCTGGAGGAGCATGGAGAGACCATCCCCATGATGTTAGCAGCTCTCTTGCAAGGATTAATTAATCATACAGTGAAGTGTATTGTATTTCCAGGAACTGGGACAGAGGGAGTTGGTTGGGGGGATGGAGAGACGTCTCAGCAAGGGCTGCAGGGGTAAGAGCAGCCCCCCCAGCCCTGCAGGGGTAAGAGCAGCCCCCCCTCATCCCTGTGCACCAGCTGCTGCTCCCAGGAGCAGATATGAAGCACCTTGAACTTGGGAATGGAGCAAGAGGCTGGGTCATGAAGCAGAGAAAGCTAAGTGCAACAAAGAAGTTCTGGTGACTGGAGCCAGATGATTAGTGTCTGGGCTTATACTACATTTCCCTGGGAAGGATTTCTAGGGAAAAGCTACAAACTTGAAGGGTTTTTGACTGGTCCTGAGTGGCCCCTGGACACTAGCAGCCATCCAGCTTGAGGAGCACAAACAGCAATCAACACGATGAAGGAGTGAGGAGCTGAAGTTCAGGTCCTGACCTGCAGGCAGGAGACTAAATGGGGATTCGAAGGCACTGGACTCTGCCCACCTCACGGCTGTGGCTCATTAAAGGATAAACTGAGATTTGTGCTTCCTTCCAAGGAGGGCAGGGGGGGTCTCTCCCTGGCTTGGGGTCACTCAGTAAAGGCTGAAGTTAAAAACCTGCAGGGCTGTGCCCAGGGTGCATTCTGTGATGATGCTGGCCATATTGTGCCCAGGCTAGGTGGCACCTACCAGGGTCCTGCAGCCCCATCTGGGCCGGCTACAAGGAGCCCAGGCTTAGCAGAACCACCCCTTAAATCAATCCCAGGGGGAACGTGGTGATTAGCAGGCTCAGTGCTTGAACAAACCTGCCTCTCCCAAACTACAGGGCACCGGAGTTAAATGCAGGAGGATGAAAAACTCCTTTGGAAGAAGCACCTGGCAGTGGAGTGAAGCCACTCTCCAGCAGATTTACCGTGCACGGTGGTTATTTGTTTAAGATGTGCCCTGAGTGCTTCCCCCCACCCCTCATATCGTGAAGCCCACTTAAGGAAACACTTCACCTGAAGCAGTTAAGTGGTTGCCACCGTGCGCAGTGTTTCTCGGGCGAGCATCCCTGCTGCTCAGCAGCCTCCCTCTGCCCTTCCCACTCCTGCAGCCCCGCACACGGATGGGTAAAGCATCCATTAAATTCAGCCACATTCCTCGGACGACAAAGATAACAAGAAGCATTAAAAAAAAAAAAAAAAAGGAAAAAAAGAAAACAAAAGAGCCCTTTTGTTCAGCCATTTCTCTGCTGCCGTGCGTGAATAAAACCATCTCAGACAAGTGCCTGACATAAGAATTAAACCTGAAAGGAGGAAAAACATTTCCTGTGAGCTCTCTGTCTCCCAATTTTGTGCCTTGGCAAACGCTGTGTAACACCGATGCCGGGTGCTGTGCCGCTCTCGGGCAGCCATCTGCTGTCACATCCCAGCTCCCCATCTCTTCGGAGGGGTATGGATGGGGCTAAGGGAATGTTAGGAGCTGCAGAGCTGTCCTGTCCAGGCATGTCGTGCCTGTGAGGATCTCCAAGCCCCTCTGCTGGCTCCAGGGTCTGCAGAAAGCTGCTGCGCTGGGGTAATTAGGCGAGGTGAGTATGTGACACAAATTTGGTGCTGTCTCATCAAGTTAAGGGAAATTTTTCAGCTCAACTGGTGGGGGTTTGGCCTTTGAACCAAAGCTCTTCCCTGGAGCCCCAGCCCCAGGATGCCAATGATGCAGTGGAGCTGGAGCCATACCTGTGTTCCCGTGGGACCGACCCGCTGCTCTCCCCATCACTCACCGCCCCATGGTGGGTGGGAGCCTGACCCACCATCCCTGGAAGCTGGGAGGAATCTGGCCACCATAGACTTTACCTGGTGGCTTTCTTCTGCTCGCTATGGGCAGCAGGTCCCATGATTACACTACAGGAGCTATCTGCCTGCCAGGAAATGTTTGGGATGCACCAAAGCAGGCAGGAGCAGCAGAAGATCCTCCTCTTGCCCCGCTGACAACCCCCATCCAAGCCACTGCTCCTGCTCCCGGGGATGCTGCTGTGGAACTGGGGATGTTTAAATAACTCAGTAAAGTGCTTTTACCAAGGTCTGCAGCCCCAGGACCTGTCAGGGGTGGCCACTGAGGGCATGAGTGGCTGCGACTCAGCCTCCTGCTCCCACCACCAGTGCTCCCATGGCAAGTCCTTTTGGTTGTGCCAGGCCATACCAAGCCAGTAACCCAGGCTTTCAGCAGCCAGCCCCCAGCCAAGCCACACTGACACCGTCTATGCTGCTCGTTATGTTAATGGTGCAGAAAATCCCTACAGAGAGCAGGTAAGATATGAGCTTTCCCTACTGGACTTTTAAATAAACAACTGCACGGAGCCAGGGCCAGGAGCAGGAATGAAAGTAAAGGGAAGTTGGAATGAAATCCTCCTCTTCTCTCCATCCTTCTCTGCTTTTTTTCACTGATGACATTTACTCTGCTTAATAAAAGGAGAATTTATGTTTGACTCCCATAATGGTGCCTTTTAATCTCCAAGACCTCAATACTTCAGGACTGTGTGTGAGCGCGTGTGCCCAAAAAAGCGAGTTGCAGTCCCAGGCAGGGGGGAGGCGGAGGCTGGAGAGGTTGATGAGGGGATTGGGGCTAATTAGGAAGGGCTGGGAGGGCTCAGCATGTCTTGGGGATGTTGGAGCATCGCAGATGGCTTTGGAGAGCTGCTACTGCTGAGGGATGGCTGGGGCCACCCCCCAGCCCCTCTGCAAAGCGGTTATCGCTTCTGGAAGGAGGAAGCGACAGAAGCCCCTGGAAATAAAACACTGAAGTTCCCATTAGTGACATCTCTGAGTTAGCCGGCGCTGATCGGCTCCAGATGGGATGTCAGGCTCCAATTATTGCTTCTCACCCAGGGGAGAGTGAGGGGCTGAGGGGGGCTGTGCTGAAGATGGTCTCCAGGCTCGCAGGGAGTCTGGACTGGGCCAGTGGATGAAGGAGTGCTGCAGGTGGAGGGGAGGCAGATGGTGGTGGGATGGTAAAGGGGTGGGACAACGAGATGGTGGGACAGTGGGGTGGTGGGACAGTGGCATGGTGAGCAGGGAGCCCATTTGCAGCCCCCAAGGTGCCCGCACAGGTTGGGTGATGGGAGAAAGGAGAGGAAGGGCACCCTGCCAGCCCTCCCACAGGGCTCTCCACAGCTTTCTCTAAATAAAAAATAAAGAAAACCCCCATTTTATGGATGATGCCAGCACCAGGGATGTAAATCCATCCCCGTTTTAAAGACTAAGAAATAGGGCAAGACGGGGATTACCAGCCTGTGAACATACTGTGATGCAAGGTCAGCCTGCAAGTCCTGCCATCACCTCCCCATTCCCACCAGCCCGTCCTCTGCACAGGGGTCTCTGCAGAGTTGGGTTTCAGCCCAAGGCTTGCTCTCCTCCCAGCTTGCCCCAGACAAGGCCGTGGGGTGGGCTGGCAGCCGCCGGCGCTGGGAGGGGGGGGTTTTCCCAGTTCTAGGGGCACCAGGACACATCCCTGCGGGACCCACATGGCTCCAGGGCTCCCTGCTCCCCCACTGATTAATGGCTCCTTAAGCAGAGCCCAAGCTCCCTGTGGAAAAGAGAGTTTCCGTTTACCCAATTAGAGCTCAAATACGTTATCTCATTTATTCTGGAGGCGGCAACATGCAAGAATTAATTTTTCGGGGTATTTCCCAGGGCATTTTTCTCCCAAGGCTGCTTTTGGAACTGCTCCTGTCAGCCAGGACGTATGGTCTCCGGCGCACATGGCTTTCAAGGCGAGCGAGCAGGTCTGGCATCTCTTGTGTAGGTCCCACGCATGGTGTTTTCTTTGGCTCTGCAAACCCTCCCTTTCAAGTGGATCACGGCTGAGGAATGACAGGGGGCCAGTGACAAATTTTAAACATTATTTAGAAATCAGGGCAGAAAGCAAAGAGGTCAGGCCCTAATGCCGGCGATGAAGGAAGTGGCTAAGGGGGGGGGGCTGCGTGTGTTTCTTCTCACATGGGCTCAGGGGCTGAAAAACGGGAAGAAAAATCGCACCCAAGTTCCTCAACTCCCTCCAGAGCCTCTAATGGAGTAAATTAATGAGCTGGAACATCACACCGGAGACGGGCTGGAGGGGGGGGGGGGGCGGGTTGGGGGGGGGGACCTGACAGTGATGAGTTGTGGTCACCTTCGAGGGATGGGCTGGCATTGGGGAGATGGGGGTGGACATAATGCCATCTGTGCATGGTGCCAAAGGGATTTTTCTGGCTCCTGCCTTCTTCCTCTGCCCAATCTGCTCTGCCTGGCTGCTGGGAGGGGGGTCTGAGGTGGGCAAGAAAGGGGCGAAGGGACCAACCAGTGAGGCTGTACACCCGCTCATGGTTGGGAGATGGGAAGGGGCATGAGGTCTTAGCATGCAAGGAATGACTTGGCTCCACAGCCTCTGCTAAATTTTTCTTGAAGAGTGTGACCTGCAAGGCAGAGTGTCGGAGGCTTCACTCTGCCCAAGTTTTCTGAAAGCTTCCAAGTTTTCTGAAATTCTGAGGTTTTTTGTTTGGGGTTTTTGGTTTTTTTTTTTTTTCCCAGAAAGGGCAAATTAAGCTGTCAGGTCTTTTTTTTTTTTTCCCCACTCTCATCTACCCTCCTTTTTCTTGTTGTTGCCGTTGTTTGGTTTTTCTTTTTTTTTCTTTCTGGACATAGTCCCCTCTCGAAACTCCGGTTTCCGGCTGATTTTTCCGTTCATTAAATTTCAAACGCACTGGCTCTGCCCTTGCCTTCAGCAGGTGCCAGATTTGCTGAGCTGGCAGCGAGAGCATCGCTCTGCCGAGCACAGCTCCCCGCCAGCAGAGCCTGCCTCGCTCCGCTGAGATGGTCCCCACAGCAGGAGGTGTCCCCGGAGCGTGGCTGTCCCTCTCGTGGGAGTGTGCATCCCCTGAGACCCCCTGGGGACATGCATCCTCCTGGGAGGAGAGAGACCTTCTCCCCCGCAGCAGGCAGGCCCTTCCTGGCCAGCCAGGGTGCCGACCTCGGGCTCCCCTCGTGCCTCTTGGTGTCACATCGGTGTCACCGCTGCCAGGACTCGACTGGCAGCAGCCAGGCAGGGTTCATCTTTGAAAAGGTTGCTAATAAATAACCAGCTCCAGCCACCGCTCAGGCTCCTGGGAAAGTTAAAACAAACTTATGTGGTGCTGGATGAACTCAGTCCCCCTCTCGCTCCCTGCTGCCTTCACCAGCTTTTCTGCTTTTTGTGACATGTCCTTCTTCACCAACAAAATAAAGCAGCTCCTCCAAGAACCCCTCCCAAAGCTAATGAACTGGTCTGCATCCAAGTGCCAGGGTTTAGACTCACCCATGTTTCCCTCCCTTTTGGCTTTATATCTCCTTAAACCCACCGGGTGACAACGGAGAAGCCTCCTTGTTGGGTTCATCTCAGCCTGGACCAGGGAGGGCTGTGTTTTTCCTCCTGCACTGGCAATGGGGGATTGAAAATGTTTTCCTTGACACCTTTAATTCAAGGCACACAGATAAAGCCAGTCTGATGAGCCCAGATGAGGTATTCAAGAGGGCTCCGAGGGTCCCAGTGAAAACACTGCGCTGACAATTTCCATCCTTTTTGCCTCCTGATGGAAAGATGAGAGGAGTACAAAGGAGGGAGGTTGTTTCAGCTCCCCCTGAAGGGAAGACCATTGGAGAAGATCAGTGTTTCTAACTTTTTTTTTTTTTAACTTTTTTTTTTTCTGGCAAAGCCTGGCCCTAGTCCTTTCAATGTGCTTTCCTCCCTTCCAGTGATGAGAGGGGAATAAACCTGTGAAAGACAGTTACTGAGTGTCTGTGCTTCCCCAGAAAGACCCACAGCAAGGCTTGTCCCCAACTCCAGCTCTCCACCCAGTCTCTGTCCCCCCCAGTCCTCCTCCCCAAACCTCACATCTGATGGGGAAAACCCAGACCTGAGCGTGATTCTAAGTGTCAGTGGGGTGGCCATTTGATTGGGGAGCTTGACAAAAGGTCACTTCAGACTCTCAGGCCGTTTTGCACCAAGTGAGCATCCTTCCGTGATTTTGGGGCATGAGCTAGGGTACCCCAGGGGGTACCCCCAGGACAGGAGCGAGCACCCACAGCAGCCCAGGTATATAAACGGAGCAACCAACACGAGAACACACCGGGAGCACGTCTGCACGCACAAATGCTTCCACAGACACATTTCGAGGTAATAATCCACCACCCCCACCCCCCCTGCTGTTTTCTTTCCTTGATCAAAGCCCAGACGTGAGGGAAGTCCATCTGTGAGAGATTGAGCCGCGCGTTTTTCGCGAAGGTATATGGGCTGGCAGCGAAATTTCTCTGACAAGTCCAACAGGGAAAAATGGAGAAATGAAAGCCTTTAAGATGTGCGCATTTCCCAGATGACTGGTGATGTGTGTGGGTAACATATGGGCAGTCTGTGCCCACTGTCCCACAAAACATGCTGATTTTACACTTGGATTTCTCAGATTCCCTGACAGCTTTGCAGACCGACTCCGACAGCCTGATATTAAATGCCATTCGGTTCCGTTGCTGCCTGTGCCTGGCACGGCGTTGGCAAAGGGCAGGGGATGCCCATAACAGAGGGGCTGCAGCTGCAGCCAGTGCATGGTCCATTCTCCATGCTCCAGCCAGGCATCCGACGTTCCAAGAGGTGTGGAAAAGGGGGAGCATCGTCACCAGCCACAGGCATCAAAGCCAGGCTTGAAACAGCTTGCAGGAATGTGAGTTTTGCTTCTTGCTGTCAAGTATTTCTATTTTTCATGAATTTTGCAGCTCTTGCTGGGACTGAAATAGCACCAAAGTTGCTGCTTTCTCTCCGACTGCCAGCCTGTGGGCTGCCAGTCAGCTTCAGGACCAGAAGGGGTTGTTCTGTGCTGTGCTGTTCCCAGTCCCACCCCGGTGCTGGGAAGGCTGGGAAATAAAGATATCACCACACAGTAGGACATGGGTCTCTTTTTGTCACCTGCTGGGTGGCTGGGAACCAGCCCTGACATGCCCCAGGAACATCTTCCTGTGGTGTGACTTGTTTTTAATTTTCCCAGGAGGACAAGACCAGGAAAATGCTGCTGCTGGGTCAGTCCATGGGTCCCCTTCACCCACCCCAATCTGCCACACGGCCCAAGGGGCAATTCCAAGGTAACGTAGAAATCAGACAGAACAGGATGATCTTTGCTCTTCCACCTTCTGATTCAGGGACTCCCTGAGCAGAGAGAGCATCCAGGTCAGTACATCTAATAGCCTAGGATGGGCTTCTCTTCCATGAGTTTGTCTAGCACCTCTCTGAGCCTGTCTATGGCCCTGCTGCTGCTAAACCCTCGGGCGATAAATCCCAAAGGATAATCTTGCCTTTGTGAGAAAACCCAATTTATTAACCTTAATGGACCCTAGGGAAGTCTGGGGCTTCCAGCTCTGTCCTGACAGAGGGAAAAGGTGACTTTTGTGCAGCTCTCTCATTGTCTTCATGTCACAGGTTCTTCCTCTGCAAAACGGTCTTGCTTCTAACCCAGGCATAATAGAGAAACAAGGCAGGTGGGTTTTGAACCCCTCCCTAAACCAGCTCTGTACAGGGAACCATAAAAATACCCACATAATATAGTCCAACATACTATAGTCCTCTTCAGTGACCCACATAGAAGGGAGGCAAAGCAAAATGCAATAAATTGCCCAAACTCATATTCCAGCTCAGGGACTAAGCCAGGATCCACTCCCCACAGCTGGGAGGGAAGAGCCTTTTCGACCGAGTGCTCGCTCAGTGTCTGGGAGCCTTTTTGCTATTAAAACCTTGGAGATTTGATTCAGGGTGTTTGAAAGGACTCGAGTGACAGATCACAGCCTCTCTCTGTTTAGCAACGCTCCTCGGTTGATGGGGTTTGTGATCTTCACCTCTGTGACCGTAAAACATGCAGGTCTTGGAGGTGTGAAGCAGTTCTGTCCCGGTGATATCAAAGTTTGGCCTGATCAAGGGAAGTGCAGAGTCTCCTCCGATTGCTTGGGAGCACAGAAGTAAAATCCTTACAGTCAAATTACTCCAAAAGTGTCTTACTGAGATGCTCTCAAATGGTTCCCTTGAGTGCATCCGTCAAAGGATGAAAATTTTGAGAAGGAGGAAATAACAGACACTTACTCTATTCTTATATTAACTCGCTAATTCCAGGTATTTGCAGGGCCCTGGGTGGAACTAATGCATGTTCTCCCTATATTTATTATTATCTGCATTGTTAAAATATGTACAGTAATCCTGTGGGTAAGCCTAATTGGGGGGTGGCTTTGAAAAGGTTCTGCTCAGCTGCAGGTCTCATTTGCTCGCGCAGTCGCTGTGATGGAGTGAGTGAAGCAGATAAAGCAGAGGCTGAGGGTGAACGAGAGGCCTCTCAAGTGCCCATTTCTCTGCTTTATGCACCCAAGTGCCATCATTGGGCTTATGAATTTACCTTGTGGCTACCCACAGCTTGGTCTGATCATAGAATCATGAAATCATTGAATGGTTTGGGTTGGAAGGGACCTTAAAGATCACCTGGTTCCAACCCCCCTGCCCTGGGCAGGGACACCTCCCACCAGACCAGGTTGCTCAAAGCTCCATCCAGCCTGGCCTTGAACCCCTCCAGGGATGGGGCAGCCACAGGTTCTCTGATGGACATGGCCAAAGTACGTCTCCCACTTCCAGAAAGCTTCTCCTAGATTGCATCCTTCACCTGTCTGAGCTGCCAGTGGAGATGCTGAGTCTGGGGGACGAGATGCTGCATTTCTGCGGGGAAGCAGTGACTACACAAAATGTAAACACATTAAAAGTGTTTTGGGATCCTCCTGAGGGGAAATGCAGCAGAAATGCATGCTGTTGCTATTCGTGTGGTAGGAAGCTGGACATTTTCTAGGGGATCAGCATGCAATGTGTGTGGCAGCAGCCCCATATTGTGTATTCAAAATCTATTTCTATATAGAAATATGTTTTTAATACTCCAATGATGGCATCTAATATTCAATAATTATTGTGGCTCAGTTTTTAAGATGCACTTTAGATTTCCCAGACCAGTTATTGAATGTGAGTGAGATGCAAATTAAACATTAAAAACATATTTATGGAGGAGTTAGCAGCAGCTACATAATGTTACATACAGAGCCGGCCACAAGAATCAACTAGCCATCTGGGAGACCTCGGGGAGGATTTGTTGTAAAAGCAATTGGCATGTCATTAGCCTAGAATGCAAATCCTGTCCGATGTGAAGGAAGTCCACGATTAGGCAGGTTCTTCCTATGCTGGATCCTAAGGGCAGGTACCATCTCTGAGCAGGACATGTGAAGGTGATGCTGAGAAGGTGGATCTGAGAAGTGGGACAGAGCTGTTGGCTGCCTTCTTGGTATGTGCAGAGACAGGTATAACCTTCTGTGAGGGTCTGGTGGAGTTACTTAGCCCTGATGGTTCCACCTTTGTCTCCAAGCTGTGATGTGCCATTTCAGAGTTATGGAAAGAGCTGGAGGAGAAGGCAGTGGGTGTAAGCTGGTGCATGAGGTAATCTGAATCATTCTGGTCTTCACAGAGCTCAGCATTAGCTGTGGGCTTTGAACAGGTAAAATTTGGAAACTGAGGCCTACATTTTGTGACTAGAGCCCACTATTGAGCCATAAAACCAAAACATGTATACACTGTGCTAGGCAGGAGAGCAGAGGCACCAGCCATGAGGGAACATGTAGTTCAACCTCTCGCTCCCTAATAGCTTTCTTTCTCATGGTCCCTGACCCTGATTCAGAGGAGCCTTTCTGAAGAGAGCAGTGGAGAGCTGTACCATCGGGTGGTTGCCCTCATCTCCCCAGGATGAGCCACAACAGACACACAGCAGACCCACAACAGACTTGGCATTCCCACCTCCTGGTCTGCCCACAGCATCCCTCTTCTTTGTACAACATGACAGAGCTCTCCTCTTCCCTGGTCCCACTCATGTCCTCTGGTCACTGTGGCCTGACTGAAGGCAGCTGTGGAGAAAGGACCCTGAGGATGGACCAGCCCATCCCTGCTGGGACCGGGAGCCTCTGGGGCTCAGCAGACCATGACTCATGGTGGAGACTTGGAAAGATGCCCTCCCCGGGAGCTGAACGCTAGCTGCAGAATGGCAGGCTGGCGCTGCTCGGGGCTTCCTTTCACAAGTGGGAGCCTTTCCTTGGGGCCACCTTCTCAGCAGCTATGTTTGTTGGAGCTGCTGAAATCTGCTGAGCGGGCACAGGCGGGAGGCCACGCAGGGTAGGGAGCAACCTCTCTCATCTGGCAGCGCTTGTGCCTCAGGTGTGAGCTGAAGTCCTATTGATTTCTAATCAGTGAGCTCATATCCCCCGTGGCTGCAGTGGGAGAGGGTCAGCAGTGGAGAGGAGAGTGGAGGAAATCAGCAGTTCGGGTGGTCCCGGGGTGGGACTGATGGAGCCGCTGACAGAGGCTGAGTTATGGCTCCGCATGCGTGGTGCTCAGGAGATGGTTTCGGAGGGCTTGTGGAGCCTCACTTATTATCTGGCTGAGTCCTGTTCTGGGGAAACCACCGAGAGGAGAGCGCGTGAGCCATAAAACATGTTGTTGTCTTTTAATGAACGAGGCTCACAGGGGACTAGGACTATTTTTTACTCCATCGTTATTCTTTCCTCAGCTCAGCGAAAGTTGCTGAGTATTGTGTCTGCCAACTGCAGGCCAGATGCTACAGCAGACCCAGGCAGTCGTGTCCTGTCCAGCCTGGCCCAGACTAGCCTCACCATGAAGTTCCCATCTGCCCCAGACCCACCAGTCAGGGCTGTGGTCACACAGATGCAGGCAACGGCAAGACCAACCCACCAGGGCTTTGATGTTCAAGAGATGTTCTCAGGAGAGCTGGGCTGTAACATGCCCTGGCCCCATGAGGAACCCTATTAATGCTACTGCTGAAGGAAAAGCAGTAATTAATCCTGAAATCCAACTTCGGGAGGTTTTTTTGGAAGAAAAGTCAGTATATGCTCAGTCTCCCGAGTGCGAGTAAAGGGAACTGCAAGGAAAGAAGTCGTCGTTTCCTTCTTCGTGCAAAGCTGATGTGCAAGACCCCTCTTGGGCCCCTGTGGAAATGGGTGCCTCACTAATGATTCTGGAACTCAAGCACAGGAGGTGCAGGACCTTTCTGTAAGACCTGAAGAGCTCATACCTCTCCCTTCAGTGACAGGGACCCACTGCAGAGCGTGAAGATCCCATCAGAAAACATGGAGGCAAGAAAAGACCTGAATGAACACCTGGGACCTAAATGTCCTGGTAAACATTTGCTGAAATCTAATTCCAAATTTACTACCCTTTGAGTAGAGGCTGATGTGATGGCACCCCTTGCTTCTGTTTTTTGTAGGATGGTACGATGGGGATGATGCAGCTGTTGCATCTGAAGACTCTTCTCTTTCATCTCCACCCCTGCAAAGCCTTTCTGAATCTAAAAGTGTCCCCTGAGGTGTCCTGGCTGGGCTCTGAGCCCAGGCTGCTGGGGAGGTGACCTCTCTGGGGGCAAGGTGCTCGGAAGTCACCAAAGCACCACTGCTGGATGAGGGTGCTGTGTTGAACGGGATCACTCTCCATCTTGTCCCTTTTCTTCTGTATCCCACGACTCTGCTTGGGATTGACATTGGGAAACCCATCTGAGCTGCACCTGTGGCCGGCAGGGATCAAGGGATGTGCAGGGCCCCTTCTCTGCCTGGCAGTGGTGACCTAAATCATGCTGCTCCGTCCCCTCGACAGAGACAAATGACATTTTACAGCACAGGTGCTTTAAAAAAGAACAATAAATTGGAAGCTCTTTGCTGAGCTCAGCCATAGGGCTAGGATCCCCTTTCAGAGAGTATTTTAGGACTGAAGGCACCACAGCTGTTTGTGGGCTAATCCCTTTGCCCTCCCCATCAACCTCAAAAAGGGACTTTGCAGACCCACTTCAACCGCAAATAAATCAGGAAGTGGCACTTTGTCTTCTCCAGAAATAGGCTCTCCTCAACCCTTTGAAACTGGCATCTGAGCTCAGCATCTGCTTAGGGGAAGACCCTGCTTCAGTCAGGCTGTGTTTGGCTCTCAGGGACCCGTGGGACACATTCCCAACCCCAGACTCCCAAGGACACGGTGAGAGGCCTGCAGCAGGTCCTCACCACGCTATTCCCGATGGCAAAACCTCTTCTTGGCTATTTGGGGTCAGAGCTGGGCTCCAGCAAGCTGGAGCATCACCTCCTCACTGCAAGAGGGGGATGTTAGCTGAAATTGGGGTGCAGAGCTGGCAGCGGGGCTGGGGAACACCAGCAGAAGAGGAATGGCATATTTGCACACCGAGGTGAGGGGCTGGACCACTGTGCAGGGGAGGATTTACCTCTCCCCCCCTGAGTGAATCAAAGCAGCTCTCTCCAAACAGCCCCAAAACAGGCTGCCCTCACAGAAACAAGGGAGACCATAAGGAGAGCCTGGGTGTTTTCCCAGGGATTTAATACGGGCTGTTATTAGCCATTATTTGTGGTGGTTCAGGGCTGGGACCTGGGGCAGAAGATGCTGCTGGACTCCCCAGGCTGCAGCTGCTCTCTGAATCCTTGGTGCCAGGACCCATTTGCTGCCGGTATTTTTTCTGCCCCTGATTATGGGCCTCTTTTCCCAGCTCGGGGACCCCAGCAGGGTGGGAATGGGAATAAAAACAAGAACCAAAACTCTGTGACTAACACAAAACCATCCGGGGTAAGAAGCTGCTGCTGCTGGGAGGACGAGATGCCATGCACTGCTCTCCTCTGCAGAACAATATTTCCAGCATGTTTTAAGCATCATTGAACAGATAATTAAACATTTCCTCGCAGTTTAATATTTCTCAAATGTATGACCTGATATTACTCATTTAAAGGGTGCTGGTGTTTTGTGTATGATAAGGGGGGGGTGAGGCTCAGTGTGGTGGGATGCTCAGGGGCAGGCAGTAGCTGTGGCTGCCTCGGTTCCAGGCATCACCTCACACCTTGATGCTCCTCCTCACCTGATGTCTGAGACCATTTATTGGGTTCATCTGCTGCAGCTGCTCCTCTGACCGGTGTCACTCCCCCAACTGAGAGCATTCCCCAGGGCTGAGGCTCTGCAGGGGCATTGGGAATGTTTTGGAACAGCAGCAGCCCCCATGGTGCTCCCCAGCCCACCCTGCACAGTGGGACCAGTGATGTCCTGTTTCTGCAAACATCCTCTTGGCCAAGCCCTGGGGTGGCTGCCTCACCACACCAAAGTGCCTGCTCTCACATGCACTGAGCTTTTAATTTTTATGTCCTTTTAGGGAGCCTGGGTGAGGTGCAAGGTGCTGCCAGGGCTGATGCTGCAGCAGGGGCTCAGGGTGCCCAGAAGTGCTCAGGGTGCAGGGACCGGGACCCTCCACGGGCAGAAGGGACATCCCAGCAGCCAGAGGGGCTTTGGCAGAGTTTGTTACAGCTCTACAAGTCATGGAGCTAATTGAATCCAAGTGTGGAAGCAAAGCTCTGCCCTTGCCGATGCGGCGGGCAGGGGGAGAGCTTTTTATTTCTCTTCTGTTCCCTGGTTGCTTTGAGTTTTTTCCCTTTGAAAAGGGAGGCCTCTCGTCTGTATTCACATAAAATGTGGCTTTTCTAAGTTTAAAAGCCTTTTGGTCTCTTCAGGGAGTGCTCTGCAGGAGGCTGGGCACGGCTTGGGCTGGCTTGCCCCCCTCCCACCCAGCCCCAGCCCCAGCCCCAGCCCCAGCCTCCCTCCTTAGGAGCAGGAGAGAGAAGCACCCGCCTGGAGCTGCTGTTCACTGCCTGTCCCACCAAAGAGCCCAAGAGACCAAGTCAAAACTACATCTGAGGGATCTCCCCTCCTTCCCTGCCTGTCCCTGGACACCCAGGACACCCCTGTGGGTGCTACAGGGCTTTCCATGGCTGAAGGTTGAGAGATGCTGCTCCAAGGAAGGCATGGGCCAGGGAGGAGAGTGGGCAGGTCCAGCCACAAATGCCAAAACAGGTCCCAGATAGTTATACTGGTTTTACGACAGAGAAGTGGATTCCCTGGCAGGGCTGATCTAGCACAGACCAGACCTGACCCAGAATTCTCCAGCCCCTCAGCCCTTTTGTGAGGTTCCTACTTGGTTTTCCACTTGAAGCTTTGATATCTTTGACAGAGGACCTGGCTGGTGCTGCACCAGACCTGCACTCACCCACTAAAGGCAAAGAGTGAGCATCATTTTAATCCATTCTCCCACCACCATTGACAGAAACAGGGATTTATAGCCAGGTATAGGCAGGAGGGAAAGGCTGTCTCGTCGCAGAGATGTTTGCAAATCCAAGCAAACCAGTTAGTCCCGGTGATGATGCTGGCTGCCAGCCACTGTAATTAAGGGGCAATAACAGGGAGCTGTGCAAAAAAACCCATCAGTCATGGGGGGAAAACGTTTGCTCCGGTGATGTCGGAGGGGTGATGAGACTCCTGTACACCTCAGGTGTCTCCTTTCAAAGCTGCTGGAGCTGCAGTTCTTTAAGTGTGTCCCTACTTCTACCAAATGTTGCTTGTTACAGGAGGGTTTGTAACCACCAGCTAATGAGGCTCCAACCTGTGTCATTGCAGAGGTACCTGCCTGGCTGGAGTGGGAGCTCTCTGGATGCCCTCAGCCCTCCAATTATCCCGGGAGCCTTGCTGAGAGCATCCAAGGGGAGAGCCAGGGAGAGAGATCTGAGAGCCCAGGCACAGGCTGGGAAGGCAACACGACCATGCCTCTGTGGGGATTTCAGGAATTAAAAGTGAAATTACAACCTTAGTCTATCAAAATGGTTTTTTGGTTTTGGCTTTGTTTTTTTTTTTTTGCTGGCATTTTCACGAAAACTCTTGCAAACAGGAGAAGACCTATCTCAGTCCTGCATTCCCAGCCTCGTGCTCTTTGAGGTTATTTATGGGGTTGTTTCACAAGCTGGGCTTTTTCCTTCCCTTTTCTTTCTCTTCCTTTTCTTCCCCGCTTTTGCAAATTGAATTATTTAAATGCATTGTCTGGCAGCCTTAAATCCAGGCATTTCACTCTCTTTCCCCCTCGGCTGCCATTTCTTTCTCTCCTTTTTGCTCTTGTATTTTCAGGATCATTTACTGCGTTGTTCCAGTGGCATTTATTGAAATTTGCTCCCCCAAAAAAAAAAAAAAAATATCTTTCTTCAATGACACTATTTCAACCCATGCAAAAGATTTATGGGTGCAGGAAGACACCCGTGGCAGGGAGCCTTCTCTGGCAGAAAGAAAGGAAGGAGGGAAAGGAAAGGAAAAGAAACACTCTGGGAAAGCAAAGGACACCTCAGAGTTGTGAGTGGAGACCAGTGAGGGACCAGAGAGGAGACTTGCTGAGGACTGGGTTTGGCTGGGAAATAACCTTGTTCCTCTGCGTGGTGCCACGTGCACTCAGGTGGGTATGGACATGCATGGAAAGCTTTTGGTGTCAATGGCTTGTGGGCAGAAATGCATACATGTGGAGAGAGAACAGACACCCCTGTGGGCCTGCAAACACCAGTGGTTCTGGTGGGCTCTCTGGCGCCCCAGAGAGGTGCTGGGGATGCTGTGACAGGCTTGGTGTGCACTTGGTGCACACTTGGAGCCCATCCTTGTCCATGGAAAGCCCTGTGCTGCTGCTGGGCTCTGAATCCTGCCGGGAGAGAGGCGGAGACGTGGCTCTTGGAGGACGTTTGAACAAGCTCCTCAAGAAGAATCACTCTTGATTCTCACTCCTATCTCTAATCCTCCTTCAAAGCCAGTTCCCTTTATTTACATACTGACGTATGATTCATTTAATTGACTTTCTCGCCTTGGAATTGTACTTACTTAATTAATCTGATTATATTTCTGCTTCTAGTTAAAGAGTTTCTGTGTTCCAGCCCAGAGGTGACTGTGTTTCTGTGAAGTGATGTGATTCTGGTTGATCTAACCAGCAGATAGAGTCTGCAAAGCATTTTGGGACCCTTTGGTAGGGGAAGACAGGCAAAAGACATGGAAAGTGCCGCAGCAATTTCCATTTTCACACACGCAGCATCTTTACTGGTGGCAGAAGTAAGATACGTTCCTAGTCAGTGGGATTGAATTATCTCCATAAATTCATTACATTTTAAAAAATATGATAATCAGCACGAAATGAACATCCCCAGGGAGACAGAACATGTACATCTCAAGTACTGCTAATAATAAGCCTTTAATTTACAAGTGCCCAAGGCTGGCTCAAAGCTGATGCGTCCCGTGGCAGAGGGGTTGGTGCTACACCCGTGCCTGGACCTGCTGGGGACACCATCCCCACCGGTCCCCTGTCCCAGGGCGATGGACAACCCACAGCTGGGATGCAGGATGGGCAATCCCCGTTGTTTCCCAGTACTTCAAATGTGGCATGCTGGGTGCGGGCAGGGATGATGGTGGCCCTTGGTGGCTTCTACGTGGTGGCCCGGCTTCTCCTGAGCCACCCCTCCTGCTCCCTCCCTGCGACCGCCCGCCCGGCAAATATCAATATTTATGAAATGATTAGTGCCTGTTTAATACACAATTGAAGCAATTAGCGAGCATGTGGCAGCAAATGCTGTATCCATTTGTAATCATAAAGTATTCATGGGGGCTCGGCGGCGGGGTGGCCGGGGAGAGGGGCTGGCAGCGTGTCCTGGTTTAACCGCTGGCGTGGGGGGGCTCTCAGAGCATCTCACTTTCGGTGCCTGTGGCCAGTGCAAGCCTGAGCAGCTCGCCAGGGGTCCCAAAGCAGCCTGGGGGGGGGGAATATAAGTGGCAGAGACAAGGGGCTCCCACAGCCCATTTCGCAGTAGTTCATCTGACAGCCTCGGAGTCCAACAAAACCGTGCAAAAAGAAAAAAGAATCACTTGGGCAGCATCATCATAAACTTTTTCTCTTTATTATTCCATTTTGGTGGCAGACAAGCTTCTCCTCTGCTCTCCGTTTGTTAAATACTAATTAATTATTAAATAATCCATTAACTATTAATAGCTGATTTCATGAGTGTTAACGACAGCCATGTGCAAAGAGATCTGTGTCTATGGCAAACCTCCTAAACCTCAGGGAATAAATCCTCAATAATCAATATGGCATCCACTCCATTTGCAATTCTTGTCTCATTCGCTCTGCATTTAGCATGCACTTAAGTGTATTTTATACAAATGTGAAAGCAAATTTTACCGCTGGTGGAAATTACCAGCTCGCAGCGATAATGGCAGAGGCTTTTGCTTATCTCCAGTGCTGGAGGGGCTCAATGATGCAAGTTCTACCTCCACAAAGAGCCTGCAGAAGTTGCCCAGAGCTGTGAGCTTTCAGCTTATCCCAAGTCCCCACTGGAGCCTGGGCAGCTCCTGGTCTGAGGACCCTTTTTTGGGAAAGCCAAAGCTCGGAAGCAGTGTTTTCAGAACATCCATCTGATAGCAGCAGCCTTTGGCGTGACCCACCTGAGCCAGTGTTAAACCAGCAGCCTTTGGGCAAAAAAAAGTCCCTGCAGAGCATTTCTAGCCCTCCCCCCCCCAACCAGGCGGCTCCTGGTTCGCCAGCGTGTGAAGTGCTACCAACTTAATTACAAGTGATGCCTAATGAGAAACACATTGAGGTTGGAAACAGGGAGAAGGGGGTGATGGGCCAGGAAGGGGAATGGGCCAACAGCCACACTGCAGCTAATCCATGCGGAGGTGGCTGTCCCAGTGGCTCTTTCTCGTGCTCTTGGCCGTGGATGCACATTGTGCTGGTTCCAGCCCTTGGATCCTGCAAACACCCCAGGGGCAGGCGTCCATGCTGCTGGGACAGCCATCAGCTTCCTCACCTGTCCTCTTCCTCCCAGAAGGAGGAAGCCTGCCCTCTTCCTCCCCCCGACCCCATCACAGTGGCAGGGTGATGGGATCACAGACAAACCCATACTGGGCACTTCCAACCAGGCGTGCTCGCCTTGGGACCGTGATGCTCTCTCCATATGGTTTTGGGGATCTAAGGATGAGTCTGTGGGGAGAAAGGAAGGAGGATTTATTTTTCATGTAA
The DNA here is from genome assembly GCA_004320125.1 of Scolopax mira. Classification (NCBI taxonomy): domain Eukaryota; kingdom Metazoa; phylum Chordata; class Aves; order Charadriiformes; family Scolopacidae; genus Scolopax; species Scolopax mira. The sequence goes on along the minus strand of BJBW01003704.1, from coordinate 138,626 downwards.
AATGCCTCTGTTGCTTTTGCACCAGTAAGATAAGGTTGTTTCTAAGAATAACAAACTCTGGGCAGCCAACAAACAGGCAAGCCCCTTGCGAAACCTCACACAGGTGGATCCCTGGACGCGCCGCCCACCTGGGGTCCCCAAGCTCCTCCAGTCCCTCCCTCCCTCTGCCAGCCGGTCTCACCCTCCCAGGCACCATTTCTTCCCTTTTCCCTCTTCCTGTACCCTTCCCATTGACTTCCAAGGTGGGGATGACCTGGGTAGCACAGGGCAGAGGTGACAATGATGCCTGGGCACCTCTGTGCTCACCAGGGATGCTCACCATGGAGCTGCTTTGGAGACAGAAGTAGAAGGGCAGCGGGATCCTGCACCCACCCAGGGTGACAGGCGAGCGAGTGGAGGGGACACGGGTGCCAGCAGAGCAGGAAGGAGAGCAGAAAGGAACACACAGCTGACGGGCTGGAGCTGGTCCACAGCAAGTCTGAAAAACAAGTGTCCACAGGCACCTCCGGAGCAAGGTCTTTTGAAGCCGATGGCCTTGCCCCAGGGAAGAGTTTTGGCCCAGAGAGAGTTATTTTGACTGATGCATTTGCACAGTCCCCCCAAAAAAGCAGTGCTGCTTTTCAAGACGCCCTGTGAGGAGAACCATTGCTGCTCGAGAGAGAAAGAGGCTTGGATTATTTTCTCATGTCAATTAACGGTGCTTTCCAAAGGAAACCCGGGCTCCTCTGAAACCAGAGCATGGGACCCTGGCCAGGCTGCTCCCCCCGAATAGCTGGAATTGGAGGGAGAAATCAAGGCTCTTTGGCCAGCAAGCTGCTGGGCTGAAGCCAGCAAATAAAATAGTCATAACGAGGCTTTTTGAGATAAGTATGGAGGCTGGCCTTGCCTTTTTTGAATTTTTTTTTTATTTTTTTTTTTTCTGTGAGAGAAACCACTTCACCCAGGGGAAACGGATTCAACAGCAGCATCACCACGGGACTCACCACAAAGTGCATTTTCTGCCCTGGAGATGCCCTCTCTCCTGGCGAGGTTCAGGCCAGGCACCTTGCCCAGACCTTGCCCCGTGGCCCTGCTGGGTCCCAGCAAGGCTGGGGTGCTGGGGATGGTCCAAGCTCCTTCCATGGGTGACGATGAGGAGATGTCCTGCTGTTTGCATGCGGGGCTGTGTAAAATGCCACCAAACTGGCACGGGGAACCCATTTATAGGTAATGGAGAGCAAGGGTGAACCCTTTGCACCAGGGCACCTGAGCTGCCGTGGGTTGATGCTGCTGGAGGGTAACGGGAGGGATGTGAGCCAAGGAAAATGAGGAGGTTTTCTGCTGGGTTGGTCGGGGCTGAGAATTTAGTGCACTGGCATGAAGCTCTGGAATTTTTGGTCTCCTCCTCCTTACACCTGCGGTGGGCTCTGTCCCAGCAGAAGCACAAGCCTTTTGCCCTGCTCAGCACAACAAAAGCAGGTTTTGCGTGTGCTCGCAGCGTGCTGGGACTGTGGGGTGAGGAGGAGCACGGATGCTGCTTGAACTCCGCACCCCCTCTTCAGGTGTGGGTTCGGGTGTGGGTTCAGGCATGGGGTTCAGGCACGGGTTACCTCCTCCTGCCCCTTCCCTGGCTCCAGCTGTTTTCCCAGAACAATCTGGGAGCCCTCCAGTGGCGGGCTGAGCATGGAGAGCCACGCTCCCGGGCTGGCTGCACCCAGGATGGAGAAATTCCCAGGGGCTTCCCTGGGGACACACTAAAATCCCTCGGGGGTTGATGATTTCTGAACTCATCCCCACTCAGAAGAGGTGAGGTTCACAGAGCAAAGCTCAGAGAGCTGCCCACAAGGAGAGCACTTTTCCATCCTCAGTGAGTCGGGACCATCTGTAGATGTTGCTGGGAAGATGCCTTTCGAGAGGGAAACAGGTGCCAGTTGGCACCCAGCAGTGCCCAGGCCACAGGCAGGGATCTCTGGTTCCCCTCGGCTCTTTGAGAAGGAAAGCGGGATGCTTTCCATGTCCACCCATCCCAGAGACACCAAAAGACCAACTGCCCCCTGCCATTCCCCCCTCACCAGCTCATCATGTTTCAAAGGCTCTCCCGCTCCCATCCTTCTCCCCAGCTGCTTCCCGAACACCCCGCTCCTTTGGGGTGGGCTGGAATAGCGCTGCCTGAGAAGCTGCCAAACAGCAGGAACAGATGAGGCCGCCCAGGAGAGTGGCTCAGAAGAAGCGGGACGGGCCCCCCCACCCCTCACACCACCACCCCCCCCCTTCCCCAGGCCGTGCGGGGGGAAGTGGAGATGCTCCAAAGCGCTGGAGATCAGAGGGGCCACGGGAGGGCTGCAAACCCACCCACGTCGCTGGGACCGCCATGGCTGACGCCCGTCCTCCGGGTGAGCCTGGGTGGGGAGCAGGATCCCCCCCCGATCCTGACAGCGAATGAAGCCCTTGAGGAGAGGTGTGAAACCCTCCTACCCTTCCTGCTGAGGCTGCATCGTCACCATCTCGCGAGACACAGAGGTTCCTGGGGGGAGCTTGAGGGAAAGTCTGCAGGCAGGGACCAAGCTGGGACCCCTCTATCACCCTGGGGATTTGCACGGGCTTCTCTCAGTGGGGAACAAGCCCTGGTTGTTGCCCACAGAAGGGGGAACAGCAGAAGGCTTCTCTGACTCAGTGCCACCTTCTTTCTCCCCACCGTGTGAAACGCAGCGCCAGGGTAAGAAGAAAGGCACGGTGTCCAGCACCAGAAATCCTCACTTGAAAGATGACCTGGTTTAGGGTTTCAGACCAAATGGAGCGACAGATCGGCTCAATTCGGACCCCCCAAAATCCTCTTCCTGCCACTGCCCCCGCTCGCAGCGGAACGTCTGATGTCTCTCCAACTCTCTCTGTAGCTCTTGGGCCTTGGGACTGTGAAGCTGGAGATGTCTATGGGGGCGGCAGGACTTTGGAGCCTCCTGCCCGCCTCCACTCGAGGCTCTCCGAGGTCCATGACCTATTCAGATCAGGCTGTGCAGCTGATCTGGATCATCAAACGGGATGAGCTGTGCTTCCTGGGGCGAGCAGCGCTGTGCAGGTGGCCCCAGGTGGCCAGGAGAGGGGCTGCTGAGCTGGGATGAGGGAGGGGAGAAACCTGTACAAGCCAGGAGAAGGTAAAGAGCAGGGTTTGATGCCATGCATCACCATCCTTTTTGAAGCACAGGCAAACTCCTCTCCTCCTCTGCCCATGGGGAGGGCAGAACAGCCTTTCTCCTCCCTCACCGTCGGGCAGCAAGTTCGGGGTGACTATTGGAAGCAGGTGTGTGGCCCTGCCAGGCGATGGGAGCCATTAAAGAGAAAGCCTCTAAATAAAATTTATGTCTGTCTCTCCTCACCCCTCTCTCCTGAAACAAATTACGCTACGGTCCTGCCCCGTTTGGGGAGACCCACTTGGGTTCAACCCCTGCCTCCCTCCCCCCCCAACAAACTCCCCGGGGTCCATCATCCCAGGATGTCCCAACCCTCTGCTAGCGAAGTGGGGGCAAGGAGTATGAAAAATAGCCAGGCTTTCCTGGTGGCCCCCTAATTCATCTCCCTGTGAGTCCATCGGAAGGGATCCCGCAGCACCTGGGCTGCTGCCCCCTCCCAGCCGCCCCACTTGGCAGCCACCCGCTTGCTTGAAGACGGGAGGGAAAGGGGGGGACACAAATTGACTCCCCCCCAGCCCCAGCCCCCCCCATCACCACTGCTTACCCCGAGGTTTATTATTACACAAATGTGAATTCCAGAACCGGCATCTGGGGAGCAGCTGCTGGGAGTTAACCCCTTCGCCTGCCGCGGGGTGAAGCCGAGCAGGAGGACCAGGCTCCTGGCAGGAGTGTGACCATGCTCAGGAGTGTGACCTGGGCATGGGGCACATGTTTGGGACAGCTCTCCTCATGCTGCAAGATGGCCATGTGGCAGGTGCAAAGGGCTTTTGCTGTGTAGAGACACATCCACGTGCCATGGCTGGGGAGGCAGGTTCCTCCTTCCCTTTCTTTTTCTTCCCTCTCCCTTTTTCCTTTTTTTTTTTTAATAACACACACTTCTGTTTCCATTCAGAGGTTTTATGGGGATTTGCTCGGCCTCCTAGGCAAGGCCTGAATTTCCAGTTTGGTTCGGGATGCAGCTCCAAGGGATGCTGCTTTTGGTTTTTGATGAGCAGCCTGGAGATAAGGGGTGAGAGCGGGAGACCAGCCTCCTGCTTAAAAGGGAAGGCTTGACTGCAAGTGGTTGTTCTGGACAACATGTTTTTCCTCTACGATGGATGTTTGGGAAAGAAGGCAGATCCTCACAACCTCCTCCTCTCCCTCCACCCTTTACAGCATCTTTGCAAGGCTTTAGGGGTTGGTCCAACTGTCCAAAGACCAACTGTTCTTCCACCCAAAGCCCCCCTGCCTCACTAAGCTCTTCCCAGGGCCAGAAGTGACCAGGAGAAATATCTTCCTCCTTGGCTTGTCTAGGAAGCGAAGTCCGGGCTGGCCTTGTAGTCCTTCCCTGGGTGGCACAGGTGCACCCAGAACCTCCCCAGCCCTCTCCCATGAATGCCAGCCCCATCCCAGTGCCCACACAGTGAGGGTACAGCCAGTGCTCAGGTCTGCCACCACTCACAGCTGCACCTGCTTCCAGGTGATGGAAATCATAGAATCACAGAATAATAGAATGGTTTGGGTTGGAAGGGTCCTTAAAGATCACCTGGTTCCAACCCCCTGCCCTGGGCAGGGACACCTCCCACC
>BJBW01003704.1:115874-133812 GCA_004320125.1 Scolopax mira | reverse complement strand
GCCAGGGTCTCACCACCCTCACAGGAAAGAATTTCTGCCAATATCTAATCTAATTTTCCCCTCTTTTGCTTCAAAACCATTACCCCTCATCTCTCTGCTCCCTGATCGAGGGTCCCTGCTGTAGGCCCTCTTTAGGTATTGGAAGGGGCTATAAGGGATCTTCCATCAGGTGACTCCCTGGTGGCAGTAAGGGATCTTCCAGCAGGTGACTTTCCTGTGCTCCCTGTGATTCCAGCTCCAGCCTGTCCAGTCCCAGCAGGGAATAGGTCCTCTCAGCCAGCCCTGCGAGGGCTCTGCAGGACACAACCAACTCCTGAAATTCAACCTTGGAGTCTGGGAGGAAACCAGTGCCAATGGGGATGGAGACACCATGTCTTCAGTGCAGGGCAGCTCGCTGCACCCTGAGGAGTCTCCCAATTTCTGTAGCAGGTGACGCCAAGGCAGGAGTTCAGAGGCAAGGCAAGGAAGAGGGGTGGCCAGGCAGGGATGGGAAAGAGGTCATGCAAATCACAACTGTGACACAGCCCCAGGGCTGGTGGGGATGAAGAAGCAGCTCCCTCTGGAGATCTGGGCTGTCAGGGCTGTCCTGCCCGTGGAGGGCCACCACGGGAGGGTGTTCCATGGCTTCCCACTTCAGCAAGGGCTTAGATAAGCTGGGGAACACATGGCAGCCATGGGTAACACTGGGTGCTTTGGAGCAATTTACAGTCATCCCCCCTCAGAGTAGCATTGAGGACTTGAAATAAATCACCACCAACCGCAGTGATACCAGAGCTCCATTACCAGCCTGATGGGTGACAGGGGAAGCAGCGTGTCACTTTCTCCAGCATGGGACCCTCTGCTCCTCAGGACATGTGTGCAGGGGCTGTAGGACATTTCTGGGGAGAAAACACAACAAGCAGGCAGACAGTGGGGGCTCCCCAGCGGGATGCCCACCAAGCAGCAGGGGTGTCCTATCTCTGCAGGGGTCCAGAGCTCTCAGCCTGTGCCTCCTCTTCCTCCTCAGGCAGCCAAACCTTCCCACTCCTGGGGCTTGACTGGCAGCCAGAGGTGATTTCCCAGGAGAGGAGGTTTAGGTGAGTTTAGCAGGTGATGGAGGCAGGCACCAGGGTGCTCGCTGGGTGCTGGCAGCTCGAGACATCGGCAGGCAAAGGCCAGGAGCAGGGAGGTGACAGCTTCTGTCAAACACAGCCTGTACGCTGGCTGCCAGACACCACGGTGAGGGGCAGAGCCCAGGCAGCAACAAGTGTCATGAAGGTCTAGGAAAGATTTTGGAGGAGCTTTTAATGCCTGGATGAAAACCAGCTGGGAGTTTTGCTCCTGGGTTGACACAAGCACGACCGCGGCTGCTCTGGGAGAATGGAGGAGAGATGGGAGGTGCAGGGGCTCCGGTGGCCCCAAGGGCTCTGAAGGAGGTTCGAGGTGGCCCCAGGACAACTAGTAGAGTAGAGCTGGGCTTCAGCAGTCAGACTCGCTCCCCTGGTCAACAGGTTTCATCAGTGATGGCTCCCACTGCCTCCAGCTTGTCCCAGCTGGCTGACCCGCTGGGACTGGGGCAAGCATGGAAATCATCCCCTTGACTCCTCGGGAGGGGACCAGAGGCACGATGGGACAACTCATCAGGCTGGGTCCCTCCTTAATTGCAGGCCTCCTGCTCCCTGCTGCTGCTTCGCCCGCAGACTCCCTCCAAGCCCAAACCCTTCCTGACACCAAAGTGGAGCTGACAGGGCGACTCCACAGACAAAATAACAGCAGCCAGAGCAATCACTGTCTCCTGAGGAGGTGTTTATAATGCGAGGAACCCCTGAAGGGATCTGAGGCAGGAATGGGAACAGAAGCTCCTTTGCTTGGGCTTGAACTCCTGCCTGTAAGACAGCGCGTGGAGCCCAGCCAGCGCAGCCGCCTGGTTCCTCTGCCCGCAAAGCTGGTCTCCAGGCTCTTACCCCGAGCAGGAGGAGTGAAAAATAGAGCTGACAGGAGCTCCCGCAGCACCGGGAGCTCAGCAGCCCCCCGCAGACTGCGATGCCATGCCAGGAAACCCCTCTCTCCCCTTGTCAGTCAATGCCTCGCCTCTCGGAAGCCAGCTCCAACTTCTCTCAGCCAGCTCCAACTTCTCTCAGCATCTGCTCCTGCCCATAGTCCTCATCCTCTTCCTCCCCTCCTACCCCAGCACTCACACAGTGCTCAGCCGTGGCAAGATCGTTAGGGCAGGGAATGAGCCTCCCTTCAGGTTTCACAAACCACAGTGATGGGGCTGCCTTTCTCCCGCAGCAAGGCGAATCCCACCAGGCAGCACAGGGGTAGGATGACAAATTGTTCTGACTAATAGTCTAAACAATGTGAAACAATGGAAGTCAGGGAGCAGCGTATAAAATATGCAGCAGGCAGGGGGCTCGGCTATTTTATTTGGTTATCAGATGGATATTCCAGTGGCCGGGATCCATCAGGAATAGAACAACACACGTCAAACTCAATAAGGGTTCGTGAGGGGCGGTGGCAGGGGCTCGAGTAGCTCTGTCTTTGGGGTACGGCTGGGAAGCCTAACTTTGAGTCACGTCCTTGGGAAAATGAGCCCGCCTAACACACAGGAACATCCACCACATCTTCTCCAAGGAGTAGATGGGCAGAAAGTGCCTGACCCTGACCTGGGCTCACTGAAGAGCGGTAGGAACGCCGGGCAGACGGGAAGAGGCGATGGGAAGACTGCCCAGCTGATGTGGTTGAGCAGACGGGGGAGGCTTTCTGTCTTCTCTTAGAAATTCCTTTGCGTTCAGAGTCATTTTGAAAGTCAAAAGCTGTTAGATTCCCCCGGACTCCCAGGGAGGGATATTGACTGAGTTTGCTCTGACGATATTTCCCTGCACAGCTGTTTGTGCCATCAGCAGTAGGGTTTCTCTTTAAAAAGAAGATATTTTATCCATTAAAAAGAAATCCATAAATGATGAATATGTATTCAGTCTAGGACTGAGTGATGAAATCCTCTCAGAAGTGCAAAAATCCAGCTATCTGTCTGTCTGCTGGTCCTGTGAGGGACCAGCAATGGGTTTCCTCAGAGATTCCTCAGCTCTTTGAAAGCCTTGGGGTCGGTAAGGCAGTGCAGGGCTCCCTGGCCAGGAAGTTTTCTCTCCAGAGTCTCCTTTCTTCAGGCTTCCCGTGTCTGAGCGGGGCAGGAATGCTGTGAGAAACAACCCCTCAGAAGTTGTTTCAAGACCTCCATCTGGAAGAGAAAGTGTAGGATCAGCAGAAGGAGAGGGGAAAAAAAGCTGTTGGTGGGGAGGAGGGAGAAAAAGAGCATTCCTCTCTACCCTCTGAAAGGGGCCCTGCTCCCCATGTGCCCACCCGGGAGCAGATTACTGCCTGGGCTCCCCCATGACTGTGTTTCCCTGGGTGAGTCTTTGTCTGTGGCCTGCCTGGGGGATGCTAAGCCAAGGTTTCTGATGACCTGCAGACAGTGGGACACCTGGGGTGCCTACACCCAAGCCAGTGCCAGCAGCCCTCAGGGGCAAGGGGATTCTGCTGCCAGCACGTCAGAGTTCTGAGTCTCTCCAGATTGGCAGCACATGAAGGACACAGGAGGTCTGATGCTGTGCACGAGCACAGGAGCTCTTTTCTGATGCCCATCATTCCTCTATCTCAACGTTTCCTTAAGGCTGTTTGTGGGATCTAATAACTTCCCCTTCCGAAACGGTGCTGGTTTATTCCCATTCCCACACAGCTCCGAAAAGTCTGATGCTTCCTTCATGGGAAAAACTCAAGTGACTTGAACCTTGTATACATGACTGAGGCGTGCCACCTCATTCCTTATTGTACACTTCTTGGGTTCACATTGATTTTTGCATAAGGCCATTTACTTTGTAGGGAAAAACATGCCCTGGAGCTGGCAGAAGTCCTCACTGTACTCTGGCACTGCATGACCTGCTGTGCCAGAACCCATGGTGGCAAGGGCAGCCAAAGTGACTTGGTTTGACCAGGACCCCTCCTGCTTCTATCTATCTCCTGAGAGTTGGATTAAACGTGATCACCACAGTTTCCTCTGGTTTCTCCTCTCTCCAGAGCGTTATGGCTGGGATCGGCACCCCTGGTCATTCAGGTTGGGCAGGAACACTGTGCCTCATGGTAATAAATACCTGCTACTGTCACCCCAGGTGCAGTCTCATTTCCAGGAAACATCCACACCTGCAATACCTGTCTACCTACCCATATACCTGCCTGAGCTGAAGGCATCTGCTGGCAGGGTTCACAGATGCTGGAAGATGCCATCAGACACACTGGAGACAGCATTGGGAGCAGAGGATCTGAGCTGTGGCTGAAAGGGTCCTGCATGAGAGACCCTTCTGTAGCACCTTTCCCTCTTCTTGAGCTTACTGTCCTTTCTACATAAACAACTTGGTTTGGTTTTTGGGGTATTTTTTTGCTTCTCAGTCTTACAAGAGTCTTCACAGCCAAGGCAATAGGATGAGAAGGCAGAGAACAAGGGGGACGTGGGGGGAAGCAGAGAGAGAAGTGAGCCAAATCACCCAGGCAGGGGGGAAATTTCTCAGCTGAAATTAGGAACAGCGGCTCCAAGTTTGTCACTGTCTGCACCTGATGCAAATCCGTTTGCCAGGGGATGTTGAGAGCAAAGAGCAGAACGCTCCTGATTTCACAGGTTTGTGTTGCAAAGTGGAAGATCCCGGACAGAGAGAGAGACTGGAGGAAAAAGAAAAAGGAGAAAAAAAAAAAACCCAACCAAAACAAAATGATGCAAACATCAGACGTCTTGAAGGGGGAGCACTTCCCTGGAAAGAGGGGGGCAGGCAGCACAGCCCAGCCCAGCCAAAATGCCTTAAAAGCCTCCCTTTTATATGGCATTTGTTCTTCAAAGACATTAGGGCTTGTAAAAAAGCCCTGCCATTTACCTCTGCCTCTGACATGTTAATGGTTGTATTTTTGAATCATTAAAAATTGAAATGCGTAACACTTTTAGCAGCTGCCAAACCTCTCTGCAGCCCAGCTCTCCCCCTTCTGCTCTCCTCCATCAGCCTTCTCCCTTCTCCATTTTCTCCATGTGCTCTCTCTTCTGATGTTCCATCCTCTTCCTTCCTCTGCCTCCCTGCTTCACTTCCCAGGTTTTCTCCCCCCCCTCTGCAGTTTACCCCCCATCCTTCCCCTGCTGAAGTCCCAATTCACGGGAAGCACTTGCTAATCTGCAGCTTTAATATTCTCACCTTGCCTTTCTCCTATTCAGTGGCACTCGGAGAATTGGAAAACGTATTTATCTAGGTACACTGGAGAGCAAGAGAAACAAAGAAACCAGCGGGGCTTTTCTAACGAGGAATGACTAATTTGACCCAGGAGAGCCCATCCTCTTCCAAGCACTCAATTTTCCCCAGGTTTTGCATCCAAAGCTAACATTGGCAGTGCCAGTGGCGAGGATGGGGCACCTGCCAGCCTGCAGCTACTGCGGGTACTGCGGGTCCCCCCAGGGGCTGCTGCCAGCTGCAGGGAACGGCCGTGTTTGCTTTACCTGCTCTCTCAGATGTGACATAACCTGCAGCAGCCAGAGCCAGCAGCACAAGAGTCAGCAGATGGGAGGATTTGGAGAAGCTGCTGTTTGGCTGCTGACGGCCCTGCTCGGAGCTCCTGAGAGCTGAGAAGTTCAGGTCCCGAAGAGCATCCTTTCCCAAAACAGGTTGGAATGGGGCTGAGATCTCTGCAGACCTTCCCATGACTTCAAGCAGCTTCTGACAGCTCCTAGACTGGGAAGGAAAAAAACTAAGGGTTGTCTCAGGTCTGTGCCCATGACAAAATGGCTCTGCAAATGTTCTCAGTAATGCAGACAGCTCTCAGCTGGGGTTGGAAGCCTTGGGAGATACATCTTGGCCAGACCTTAGTCACAGCAGGCTTCTATGACAGCCCCGACAGGGCGGTGAGAAGAAGAGTGTCATGGTCTCACATCCCTGTGCCATAGAAGGTCCTTGCCATGTCGATGTCACCAGAGCTTGGGTGGATGTGGGCACAGAGAGGATAACAGGTTCTTTAAGAGTTTTGCTTGGGTAGCACAGAAACAAAACAGAGACTGAGATGTTTACGATTGCTGCCTATAAATACATCAGAGAGGAAACACCCAGGAATGCAAGGAACTCTGTAATTGGAAGGACACTGTTGGCATAAGCATAAATTGGTAGAAACCTGTCGTGAATAAATGTCAGCAAAAAATTGAAGGAGGTTTCTCCTAATCATCAGATGAGGGAGTTTATAAAATAACTTTCCAGCGGGGTAATTGAGGGAAGAAACATAACTAGTTCAAGATGGGAGCCTGACAAATTTCTGAATTTCATTTTAGGATGGGGCTGAATTTGACAGTTTAGCCCCTCCTGGCTGAGTCCTGCCTCAGCCCACAGCTCGCTGCGCTTGTGGAAGGTGGGGAGCCCTTCTGCTCCCTCCACGTCACACTCACCTCCTCCTCCCTGCCTGGTTGCACACACACACACACACACACACACACAGAACTCACCTGTCCACGACACAGAAGCTTTTCAGCTGGTTAATAAGCCGTGACGTGCCAGACATCGAAAGTATGAAAATTGGCCAATTTTTTAATATTTTAAGCCCCATCACATATATTTTACCGGTCTGAGCAAAGCGCTTTATGATGCCTTAGCAAGGAAATGGAAACTATCATTTTGTATAATCTGCCTGAGCTGGATTGACCCACTCTGATCCCTCTCAGACCCCTCCTCCTCCTCCCAGCACCCCCCTTCCTCAGCTCCCACTTCTGCTGCCCAGATGGGGAAATGTGGAGAGCAAATGTGGCCATAGTGGCTAGCACCCAGAATGATGCTAGCCAACCAGGTAGTGTCCTGCCTGGAAGGATGGTGGCCAAAGGAAGGGACAGGCAGGAGATGTGGGAGCCAGGACAACCTCCAAACAAGGAGCAGGGGGGGTTTTCTCTTTTCTCCCCTTAGTGACTTGCTCAGAAACCAGGGCTGTAAATGCCACTTGTGCAGAGACAAATGGTGCAGTTGGTGCAGAAAGTCGTAACCAGCAGGGAAATCCTCTCTTCATCACATCTTTTGGTGCAGCCCCTTCGGGAACAGCTCAAGGAAGGCGGGAGCAACTTGTTTCTCCCTCCCACCCACTCGTCCCACTGTCCCTTGTCCCCATAGGCTGGGGCTGGGTCAATGGCTGCTGGTCGGTGGTTGCTGGAGCTGCTCGTGATGAGGTGTCTGATTTGCAGCCTGTGAGTACATCCTGCTTTCATTTCTCTGTAATGAGAAAAAGCAGTCGCTTCCTGGGAGGACTTCTCTAATGGGGTGTAAAAGAGACTGGAGAGGGGGAGGAAAATGCTGTGAGACACCCATGTGCTCCTTGAAGTGGTCTTTGGGCAGAGGTGGCTGTGGGCTCCCCTTGCCTTCAGTGTACGGTGGATCAGCACGGTGAATATCCCAGAGTTTTAGGAGACCTAAAGGGAAGTTGGGAAAGGAGGGAAGAACTGACTACCTGAGGAGAGAGGGGCAGAAGGAGGGACAGAAAAGCAGATGTCCCTGGGCAGCCTTTGGCACCACGCTCACCCCATCCACCCTCCCCTTCTTGTGTCAGCACCTTCCCAGAGAAGTCCCCCCTTGCAGGGGCTGTGCAGAAGCAGGTGACATGCAGAAGCAGAATGGGCAGAGGATGCTGAGCAAAGTATGAGGAGCACTGCTCCACCTCCCAGCTCCTCTTCCAGCATCACCAGCATGCCACTATCCCATCCCAGGCCACTCTGGGAAGGGCAGGGAGATGTGCTTGCTTCTGTATGGGCTCCTTTCTTAATTTAAATCAGGGAAAGGTATTTTTTCTTCTCCCGTTTATTCCACTCTGAGTGTTGTGCATTGCCACTGACAAAGGAGCCGGAATTCCACGCATTTCTTTGGCTGTTTAGCAGAGCTGCTGCCCTACTCTCCCCTGTCAGACACTAATCTCTCCTAATATTTAACAGTCCCAGTAGGCAGCAGGATTTATCCTCTGGCCTTTCTACCTGTCATTTCATCCCTTCTCACTAAGGAGCCCTTTGATTCCCTTCCGAAAAGAGGTGCCAGGACCAGTGTGATGGATTGGCTCATGCTGGCAGTTAGAGAACCAGCTCCATTTTTCTCTGTTCCAGCTGTCGGGTATTTATCTGGGGCAGCTCCATACAGCTGGGGAAGGCCCTTGTGCCTCCTCACAGGGAGACATGTGGATGGGCAGGCTTACCCGAGCAGGAAGGTGGTGTGGGTGTTAATGCTCCAGCTCCTGCAGGGCCCGGCTCCAAACCGCAGACTTGAGCTGTGGACGTTTTAGCTCCTGGGTTGATCTGGATCTAATACCATCATCCATTTTCAGGGAGGAATTCCTCCCCCACCGCTCCCCAGACGTCTTCATCCCTTCCCATTGCTCTGTCTCCACATGTTCCCTTTTTTCAGCGTCCCAGCTGCCATTTCCTTGGATGCACAACCCAGAGGACAAACACCCTCAGAGGGGAATGAGGACTCACATGCTGCCCCATGGGGCTGCTGCCAGCAGAGCTGTCCTCCTGGTCCTCACCCTGCAGGAGACCATCCCTTTGAGGTGCATGGCTGGTGGCAGGGTGGAGGCAGCCCACATCCAAATCAAGGATGCTCGGCTGTTGATCAGGGATGCTGCATCCCACTAACCTGGCCAGGAGGGACCCAGTGCCTGGGAGCCAGAGCCTACCAAAGCCTCTCCTGGCTCCCCAGGCAGGTGGTTAAACAGTTCAAGAGCTGAAAGGTGTCAAGGGCAGCACAGTAGCTCTTTATATCAGTAACAAGCCCTTTGATTGCTCTTTCCTCAGTCTGGGAGTTGGAAGTCATTAGGCTCCAACCTGTCCTCCTGCCTGGGCTCCAGTTACAGGGCTGGGCTGGTGTTTGGTGGAGGCGAGGGCTGCTCCACGGGGTATTTCTCCATCAGGGGACCACAAGAAGGGCAGAAACCCTACTCCCTCACTAATGACCCTTCCCGTTGTCACCTGCCACGCCAGGCTGCTGATCCTGGCCCCGATAAGCAGCAGCAGGGTGGGGGTAAGGGGCTGCCTGCATGAACGTGGTGGAGGCAGGGTCTGGTGCTTCCTCCAGCTGCCCCCCTCTTCCCTCCTTTGCTCACGTTATTTCTTCCCCTCGTGCCTAAATTGTGGCAACTTCAGAGCTCTGCAGGGCACCGTTAGAAGACAGATGATACCGCCAGAACACAGCTGTCTGAGGCTGTGGAAAACAGGCTCCATATAATCCTTCTGGAGGGGCATGTGTTTAACATTGACCTGGTTGGGCAGCCCACGGCCGGGCCTCTCCCATGTGCACATGCCATTTCAGACAGACACAGTGGGGCTAAATTTGGCAGCTGGAGCACTCACTTGGCTCCTCACCACCGGCCAGGCCATATTTGCTGCTGCCTAAGGTGGAGGGAAGAAGAAGAGGAGCAAGGGAGGGATGAATTCTGGGAATCTCCTGGTTCAAAGATCAGCCAGATGACAACCACCATAAATAACCTCCAGGTGTTAAAACCACTCATGGGATAGCACAGTCTTTGGGGGTTTGAAGGACTCTCTGATTGTCCCTTGCGAGGAAGAAGCCCAGGTCCCACTGAGATGCTCCTGTGATGCTCCTCCCCGAGCAGCCTCAGTGCAAGGCAATGCTTCCCCTTGCACTCTTGTGCCCACTTGAACGTGCCCTGACCTGGGTGCTCGCATATCTCTCTGCCACCTCCTACACACACGCAGGGTTCTGGGGCCAGCCCTGGCTCCGGATTGTCTGGCCACGTGTGAAAGTTCCTTGTGGAAGCCTCTGGGACAGCATGGGTAGGAGTCACCCCTCTGTCGGTCTGCTCACAGGCAAGGTTGTGCCTGGGGTTGGAGGTGACCCAGAGGGCATCAGATGAAGACACCTGGCTTTGGGCGTGGGGCTTAAATACTCAAAGGGTGAGAAATAGGTATTAGAGAGTCATGCTCCTCTTGTCTTGCTCATCTTGTTTTGCTCATCTCACAGAAGAGGAGGAAGTTTCAAGTAAAAGCATGGCTGGACCCAGAAAAGCTTGAGGACTTGGCTGTTTCGTGCTAGGAAATAACCAAGAACAGCTATAGGTGACAGCCATCTAAGCCCTCATAGCTAATACATCAATATTGAAGAGCAAAAAATTAGTCCCAGCTGGGGATGCACCGCTGTGTTACAACCGGAGAGGAAGCTCTGCTCCTGAGATCTGGTGACAGAAAATACAGAGACAAGGGTGATGAAAAAATCATGTCCTCTAGCTTGTGTCAGATTCCTCTGAGAGGTTTTCAGGCTGCTGGCTCAGGGATGGGACATTTCCCCATTTCCACTTGACATTTGGGGTGTAGGTGGTTTGGATCTTTCAAATCAGTGTCTCTTTTATTGTGGGGAAAAAACTCCAGAGATGGGACTACTTCTGCACTGTTCTTTCTTAAACATGAGATTGCTCTCTGCCTGGGTGTCAGCTTGATGCAGGGACCTGTGTGCCAACTGCTGAGGGGCAGCAAGTATGTCATCACCCAGAGCACCATCTCCCTCATGCTCATCTCTCCCTGCTTTATTTTGTGGCCTATGCCTAACCAGAAGAGGACCTTTCTTCTGCAAACACAAAAAAAACCAACCTTGGGGAAAAAAAAAAGAACGTGAGCCTCATTCCCACCACCCACCACCGGTGCTTCCCGCTCTGCCTGAGCAGCTGACCACTAACCCCAGTCCAGCAGCTGTGACTCCCCCAGAATCAGGGCAACCCTAAAAGTTGATCATTTATTCTTGTTTTGTTTTCTGGGGAAAGCAGAACACCCCAAATGCTGGTTCTGGCCCCGTTTCAGGTGTTTTGTGTAGAATTTTATGCACACCAGCTCCTTGGGTAAACATTGGACCCACAGCATTTGGGGTTTGACACAGCCCCAGGATGTAGGGGTAAGTTGAGGCATGCTGAGCAGGAGGTGGACCAGGTGACCCTTGAGGTCCCTTCCTCCCTGACCTTGTCCTGTGACGTGATTCCCCAGGGGGCAACAAAGAAGCAAAGGCAGACCCAGCGACAAGGACTCTGATCATCCCATGGGAGGGTGATGATTTATCTGTGGCCCCAGGTAGCCAGAATTCCTTTTCTTTCCCCAAACGGGGTACAAGCAGGTGCTGGCAGGACAGATGTCCCAGAAGCCCTTCTCCCCAGCTGCACATCTCCATCCTGGCCTAATGTGGCCACCAGTATTTTGGTTGCAGCTTGGTGTGATGACGATATATCCATGGAGGAAAGACTCTGAGGTGCCAGTGCCCACGTGGATGGACAGTGGCCATGTGGCCACTGTCACGGACAGTGCCAGTGTGGATGGGGAGCCCAGATGGCAGCGGCACGATGGCCAGGAAGCCTTTGGACACGGCCTCCTTTGTCGGAAGGAGGGGAATAATCAGGACTTTTGTCCCGAGCCCAGCGCCGGAGCTGCCGTTGTTCCACGCCGATCAGATTTAAATCCGCGTGCAGACAGCTGGCAAGCCACACCACGCACACTAAATCCGACGCTGACTTAACAGCCTGAGAGGGCCCCCTTCTCAAAAGTCATTAGTGAGGCTTTCGGGGAAGGAGCGTGCACCATTGTGCCGAGGCGCTGAGCTTGTTTAAACAGAGCCGGGGCAAAAGGAAAAGCTCCCCGGGGGCCTCGTGGGAATGTTTCCGGGAAGCTGAGGGAGGCTTGTCTGCTCCAAGCTCTGGCTCTGTCTTCAGCGTGCTCTTGGTGATGCACACCCCATGAGAGGTTCCACCAAGGGGTTATACCCCTCACCTTTGGGTTGGTGGAGCAGGAGACAGCCCCAACGTGGGATGCTGAGCTCTAGGATGGTGAGCGGCTGTTGCTCCTTCCCTTCTGCAGCACCATCTCCCGCTCAGGGATGAGAGCCAGGACCCCCATCTCTCCTCCAGCAAGAGGAGCACCATTGCCTTCGTTGCACAAGAGCTGGGGTTGCATCTGGGCTGGGGTCAGCCAGGCATCGCTCAGCCCAAACCCTTTCTTCCCCCACCCTGCACTCCCCTAGGGCTCCCCTGGGCTCAGCTGAAGTGGGAACCTGGGTGAACCCCAATTTTCTTCTGCTCCAGCTGTGGTGGGAAGCTGGAGACCAGCCCACTCCTCTGCACGGCCAGCACCGTCCCGACGAGGCGCAGACAGCATTGAGAGAGCGGAAACATTGCTGAAAAACATTAAACTTTTATGAATCTCCAAGCGGGCTCGGCGTGAACTCGACTTTGTGGGGTTAAGCCCATCATTACTGGATGCAAACCAACATGTTTTCCACTAAAAATAAACTCCTGGCTTACGGAATGGGGCTATCCTTACAGCTTTTACCTTGTAGGGTGCCATGCCAAGGCTGTTGGCATGTCCAGGGAGGTCAGGGAGGTTGCTGGACGATGGCTGGGTCACCCATGGCTGGGTCACCCATGGTCGGGTCACCCATTCCTGTGGGTGCTGATGAGTGAGTCAGACCTCAGCCTTGTACCTCAGTTTCCCCATCTGAAAATCAGGGAGAAACGAGATATCAGAGAGGGAGTGATTGGAATTAATTGCTGTTTGGAAAGTGCTTTGAGGTCCTTGGGTGAAAGACTCCAGCGTGATTGCGATGGTGCTGCGCAATCGGCCTGGAGGGCTTTGGTGTGTTGGGTAGCAAGGGATTATTTCCTCCAGTTAGCAACAGATGGAGGCTCGCACGTGGATGTTTATTACACAGCTACACATCCTTGCTGAGTTGGCAGTAATGACTTGGAATGTATTTTGTCTGCCCTAACTAAGCAGTTAATTGCAGGTTCCACCTGCCACGGCCACTCAGACGTTGATGCTTCCCTTCCTCCTCATCCCTGCCCCGTACACAAGGTCCCTCAGCAGGGGAGGTGAGGAGTCTCTGGAGACTTCTGAGTCCACGAGAGGACAATCCTTGACCCGCAGCCCAGGCAACCCCCAAATTTCTTCGCCCTGCTTCCATCAAAGCCAAGCCCGAGGTGTTACACCCTCTCCATCCCCATTGGCATCCTTCCCCATTCCCATCCCCATCCCGCTGCTGGGCTTCCCCGCCGGCTGCCTCCTGCCACTCCCCCGCCGTTGCCCAGAGCCGCGCCGTGATGGATGTGATTAATATATGCTCGGAGAGCAGTCGATCCTTCCGTGCTTGCTTTGAACCTCTGATCATTAATGTCTCCATATGGGCACCATTTTTCCTTGTCACGCCACAGCTGTATCTGGAGAGAGAGAGGGAAGAGAGTCCGCTTCCCAGTGGCAAAACCCCCAAGAGCCACAGCTCCGGAGGTTTACCCACCTTTGGGAAAGGTCAGAAATATAAATAGCTGTTGCCAGGAGGTCCTCAGGCGCAGAGCAGGAATGGAGATTGCTGCTTGGCTGCTGCTCGGGTCCGGTGGGGAGGCCTTTAATAGCCTTTTTCTGCCTGTTTTTGAACTCTCTCCCTGCTCTCTGCTCCTTTCCCCTCCGTCGCTCGCTCCCTCTCTACCTCCCCCCAGGCTCATTTCATTTTTTTGAAGGGCCGCAATTTCTTCTCAGTTTTATTTCTCATTAAAAATAAATACCGTTGCTATAATTTACAGTGAGTTTAATTAGAAATGAGTTACGTGATCTAAGCATTAGGATTTAATTGCTCGTTCCTAAAACAATTTTCTCATCTGAAATGTCCCCAGTTAATGATCATTCATTAAATAGGTTTTGAGTCTCTTAAGTGGAGTTAGAAGGACTGCAGATTTCCTCTGAGAGCTGCTGTGGCCAGCCCAGTGCTGGGCACAGAGGCCCCTTCATCCCCTGGACCTGGGGGATGCCCAGGGGGAAGGGGAGCTGGCTGGTTGCAGGCAAGACCCACCACGGGGGGGATCTCTCCATCTTCCTTTTGCAAATAACTCCCAACAAAACCCTGCTGTGGCAGCCCCAGCTCCTCTCCAAGGACGGGGGTGGTGGCGGTTGCAGGGGGTGGGGGGGAATATCCAAAGCATTGATGGACTGTGGTCAGAGATGCCGTGGCATTGTATTTCACTGGACAAAAGCCATGTGCTGACGCCCACACCTTCCTTTTGGGAGGTTAAACCCACCACCTTGCTCTGTGGTGTGGGCAATCTTGAACAGCTCTAACTGAGGGGTTTTTTTTAAGGGGTGGCAGGGGCCAGGAGATGATTTTCATGAGGAATGTTGGTTAATCAAAACAGAAACATTTACAGGAAGTGTAGAGCGATGTCAGTGAGACTGTTTTGTGCTTTACTTGCTCATTTTTATTCCAAAAATTTCTAATCAAAACCATATCTGGAGAGAGCAAGCATTCTCCTGCCCCCAGCCCTGTGCCCAGACAGACGGGCTCCCAGCAGAGCCAGGAGGGCCACCAGCCAGGGCAGGACTCGTCTTTGGTCCCCCTGCTCTGTGACCCTGTGGGGCTGGCAACTCACAGCGGGGGGACTCAGCTGGAAGGGCAGCAGGGATGGGATGGGATGGGATGGGATGGGATGGGATAGGATGGGATGGGATGGGACGGGACGGTAGTGCTCTCTTTCCTTCTCAGTTTTGAGCAGCAATTTCTGAAAAGAGTTAAGCCAAAACTAGCACATTCCTGTAAAAAAAACCCACTTTGTTTTGACACATCAGCGTTTTTCCAGGAGAAAAAGAAAAAAAACAACCCCACAACAAAACTAATCCCAAACTCTCTTCATGTGGTTGGAAAAGCCAATCCCATCTCCTGCTCTGAGATTCCCTGCTCTGCTCTGCTTTCCTGGGAGCAGGGTTCCTGCTGGGCTGGGTTCTCCTGCTGGGATAGATTTGGCCATGTGTCCTGTAGGTGCTCAAGCACAGAGCAGGACCCTTATGGGCCACCAGTGCTTGGTCCCCAGCCTGCCCAGGGGGGCACAGCTT
Organism: Scolopax mira; assembly: GCA_004320125.1. Taxonomy (NCBI): domain Eukaryota; kingdom Metazoa; phylum Chordata; class Aves; order Charadriiformes; family Scolopacidae; genus Scolopax; species Scolopax mira. The sequence continues at coordinate 118,928 of BJBW01003704.1, read as the reverse complement.
TCCTGCACCCCCAGCTCTGTGGACAGACACGATGCTGCTGGAATGAGCCCATCCTTAGACATGGACAAGTTTGGTCCAAGCTCTCACCTGCAGCACATGGCTGTCCTCAGCTAGGCTCTGCCTGAGGGGATGCTCCCGCAGAGATAACAGGGTCACACTTTTGAGCTAATTCATTAGGGTTCCTGATAGAATTTTCTTGCAAAGTTGGTGGGCAGACCCTCACTCCTACGTGTGGGTCTGCTCCACGCAGAGCAAACCACACACTCACCTTTCTCTCCACCACCCTTCTGAAGGTGGCCTCATCATTTCTCTACCTACACCTTGCTGGGAGTGTTCTTCTCATGCCTCTTCCTCTCTCTTCTTCCTCCCTCTCTCTGCTCCCCTTTTTTTGCTCTCTCTGATTCTGCATTCCTGGAGCAAGAGTTTTGTTTCCCTTTCTCTGGGCTTTATTTACATACACATATTTATTTGCCCACAGAAGTGGAGCAACAGATCTGGAAGAGGATGGTGATATGTAAGAGCTCTTTCTCCCTGAGATGAAGTGTGGAGGGAGGGCTGGAGCCCCAGACACCCCAGTTCTCTGGAGCAGCTGCCCCTCCAAGGAGCAGGGGACCAGCAGGAGGGATGGCATCCCCAGGACACGCGTGACAGAGCACAGCTCACAGCAGGAGGACACCATCACCTAGCAACTGGTAAGCAATGACTAACACTTCCTTGGGTGTCAAACATACCATGTCACAGATCTCTTTCCAAGGAAGTGTAAAATGGAGGAAGAGCAGGATTTGGAGAGAGAGAGAGAGAGAATGAAAGAGACACGAGCGTGAGTCAGCCCCTGGATAACCTTGAACGCATTAACAGATGGCTGGGACCCAATGAACGGCGTTTGCAAAAGCACCACCGTTCAATCAGCAATCCCTTATTTTCTGCTGGGAAAAAAAAAAAAGAAAAAAAGAAAAAGAAAAAAGAAAAAATAAGACTGCTAAAAGGAAGCGGCAAGGCCGGGGCGGAGGGGTGTCTGATTGCATTGCAAGGGGGCGGCCGCTTCCAGCATCTGTCAGTGCATGGCTTTCAGGAATGTATATATATAAATAAATGCAATGAAAAGGTCCCCAGTTCCAGTGAAAGGAAATGATTTCCTCCTCAAGTGATTATGGGCACCATTATGCAAATAGTAGCCAGGCCAACAAAGCAGCCTCGTAAGGAAAGGGGAATAAAGCCAGCAAAAGCAACTTTGGGATCTCCAGGCAGGAGAGAGCAAGATGTTACCTGTGTAATGACACAGCCAGCAAATAGTGGGGTGTTATCCAGATATCCACACGAGGGGCAGAGTCCGTGAAAGAAGCTCTCAAAGCACTTCCCATGGGGAAGAGTGATTTTCTTGACAGTGATGGCAAAATGGGAAGGGAAGGGAAGTGGAAGGCAATGGAAGAGGAGAGGAGAGGAAGATGGAGAGGAAGATGGAGAGAAGAGGAGAGGAAAAAGGAAAAAAAAGAAAAAGGGAAAAAAAGGAAAAAGGAAAAAAAGGAAAAAGGAAAAAAAACCCAGAACACAGAGTAGAGAGGCCATGGATCTTTGCTGTGGGAGTCCAAGGGCTTTGATTGAGTTTGTGCTGTACAGAGTGGTCACTGTGGCTGATCAGAGCTGCCCAGCTCTCACCCTGGACACTGCCAAAATTGCTGGAGCTGCGCCTGACCCACAGAGCCTGGCTGTGTTCTTTGCTTCTCTCCTTTGCAAGCATTTAGTGGTAGCAGATAAATAAACTGACATCAATCATCTGTGCATAGCAGCATGATCACCTTACGGGACTCATTTCCTCTCAAAACACACAAGTTTAATTTCTATTTGGCTTTCCTTAAATTTTAATGTCTACTTTTGACATAAATATTTCAGTGTTTGGGGAGAGACAAAGTGGAAAGGGGTGATTGGAGATACCATTCCCTTGGGCTGCAGAGCAGGAGCATCTACTTCTCTACCCCTGCATGAGAGGCAGGGTCTAGGGATGTCTTGACCAGCAGGTCCATCCCTGAGCTCAAGCTGGTTTATAAAACCAGTGCCAGATGCTGGGGTGGTCTGGGAGCCCATGAGACCTCTGGAAAATGTCACAAGCCCATCCCTGAGCCCCCTGGAATGTGCCCCATCATGGGTGCTGGAGGTGCTGCGTGGGCAGAGCTGGCCACAGCTGTGGGGCACATCCAAGTGTGTAGTCCTTCCTAGGAGTACCTTATCCATCCCTTGCTGCACCTTCCAGGGCAGTGTGACAAAAAGTCCACCATCCCACCTGGGGGATGGCAGGCATTGCATGGGGGTCCCTGTGAATGGTCAGAGGGTTGTGGTGGCCTGGGAGTGCTGAGAACCCCCAGCACAGCCCAAGGGGCTGCCTGCAGCTGGGGCTGAGGGTACCCCAGCACTGCTGCTCTCCCATCCCTGCCCTTAGATCAGGTCTCCAGGAGGTGGATGAGTGCTCCATCTCTGTCAGTGCCTTGTGCTTGCACCAGGAGAGAGAATACGTGTTGGCTTTTCTTCAGCATTAAGCAAATCAGTTTGGCTCATTATTTCTGAGAGACCTTTAAAAAAAGAACGACCTCCAACTGCAAAGAGTCAGACAAAGTGTGAGCCTCAGGCACGGCAGGGTTAAGGTCTGCATGCACACAGCCCCCAGAGAGGCAGGTTTGACTTCAGGGCAGGAACCTACCTGATGTAGGGGTCCTCCAACATCACCCACATGGCATCGCTCTGCCCCTCTGCCCACCACAGGTGACTTTTCTGTGCCAGGGAGATGTCCTCAGGAGAGTGAGATCCCCAAACAATGCAGATATCGGAGCTGTAGCCCCTTCCCAGCAGGCAGCAGACCCGAGCCCAGCCTGTGCTGTGTCTGCCATGTCCATGCAGAGCTCTTTACACCCATCCCAGACATTCCTGGGGCTCCAGTCAGACAGTTTATTTCCTTATATATAAAAAAAGTGTAGGTTGCAAGAGAAAAATGGCTCCCAAGCTCCTTTCCTCTTCCCTTCAGGGGTATAGGGTGCTTGGTTCTCCTACTGCTGATGGTGGCAG
>BJBW01003704.1:63357-115571 GCA_004320125.1 Scolopax mira | reverse complement strand
GACAGTGGAAAACAGGTGCAGTGAGCTATCGAATCCATATGGTAACCGTTTAGTCTCACTTTGCTGCAGGATAAATCACTGCACAAGGAGCAAGGCAAGAGAGGCAGACCCAGCCAGAGCTGCTGGTTTTGGAAGTTCTGCAGATGAACATTTTTCAGCCCAAAACTTGGTCACACCCTGGTCTGCTCTTGCTGTTATTTCAGGCATGTTATCTCCCTCAGCCCTGAGAGAAACATCAGCCTCCATTCTCCTAACAAATACCTTGAGCCCTTTTGCCCAGAAGGTCCAGCCCTGGCCAGGAGCCACTTCTAGGTGGGTGACACCACTCAGACAAGTTCAGAAGGACGGGAGGTAGCATGGTTTGTCCATTTATGAAGCAGTGCAGACCATTTAATGTGCTTCTCAGCCTGCGTTGGGTGAGATGCCACTCTTGGAAGACTGATTTGCGATTCCCATGTGGTCTGTGGGGACCTCGCAGATGCACAAAACCCCATGGTGGGAAGACACGAGCTCCTCACATCGGCTGCGAGGTGACCTCACCGCATGGGCTGCAGAGTGAGCACCTCTTTGCCTTTCCCTTTCCACCTCTGCAACATGGCTCTTGTTGCTCTCATCTCCCCCAAACCCACTTTCTTGCATTTATTGGCTGGTGAAATCACTGCCTGAAAGAGAAGCCATTTTGTGCCATGGGGTTTACCTGGGAGAGGAATCCTAAAGCATACAGAGACCTCCAGCCAGATGTCTTCAATCCCTCTGTCAGGAGAAACTCTGTTTCTCTCTCTGGAGACAAACCAATGGGCAGCACCAGGCTCGACAGGTGAGGACAGATCACCCCTCTGAGCTACCAGCAAATTTAGGGATGGGACTTGCCTCAGCACAACTTCTCATGCTGGACACCAGCTCAAAAGCAAACACTGTCTATCCCCACCAAACCACCTTGACCCCTCCTGAAAAGCCACCAGGATCCTGTTGTTCACATATTCCTTCCTTCCTTCTTCCTTGTATTACTATTTCCAGCCTGGTTCATGTCTTTTTAACCTCTGGACTCACGGGCTTACCTTCATCTCAGAGAAGTTTATGGTATAATATACATACCCTTGCCCTTTTCAGCCCAGAGAAAGCTTCTCATGACATGACAGAAATCCAAGAAATCAACAACTCTGGAGGTTTGTAATAAGCCTGAATCCTTCCTAAACCCAGACACTCAGCACGAAGAGGGGTCAGTGATCCCCAAGCTCCTTCCCCTCTGCCTCCTGCCATCCGTCTCTGGGCGGATGAAGGGAAGCAGACGAGGCACACTTGGGACACCCAGCTGTTTCAAGGTATGTTCATGGTTTGTGTCTCCGGAGCAGGGTTCTCCTCATGCAGGAGACAGGGACCTCCCACCTGGAGACCCCAGGAGCGCTCCCCACATCTCCTGCTTCCTCCTGGGTTCCTCCTCCCAGGTCTGGCCCGTGCAGGGTCAGGCAACAGCAGCAGTTGCAGGGAGTGAGCCTTGGTCCGTGCAAGATTCATCTCACATGTACACGTGTGTGTATGTCCTGTCAGGCACACGCATGTCCATGCAGGAAGGGTTCAGGCTGTCTTGCTGCCCTTCTTGGAAACCTCTCTGAGCCAAGACTACTCCCCCTGCTGAAAGAAAGGGCTTGGTAACAGCATTATTTAACACTTTTGGGGGCTTCACCACAGCATGAAAGGGCTCCTGCAACTGCCAGGGATCCAGACCAGCAGATGAATCCATTTTCCCTACTTCTAGCCTGCAGGTAAAATAAACACAGCGTCAAAAACACCCATGCAATGTCACTTTACTTGCTCCTGCAAACTCAGACTCTCGCACTCTCCCTTCCCTCCGTCACTCACACCTCCTCCCTATCCTCCCTGCCTTTGGCCTCACATCCCTATCCCAGCTTCTTCCCTTCCCACCCTCCTCTTCCCCACCTCTCCCCACTGCGGAGCCGGGGTTGCACGGCAGGGGGCTGAGCCTCAGCTGGGGCGCGGGGAGGAGGATGGAAACGCCACCGAGCTTGCCCAAGGAGCCTGTTGCTAAGGCCCATAAATAAGGCAACCCTGTTTGCTTTCTCCTTGTCCGACCCTGCACAAATATTTACTGCCCCGGTGACCCGTGGAGGCAGCGCAGGCAGCGGCGGATGGGAAGCAGCAGCTCTGCAAGGGGTCGCTGGGGTGGGAGGCATCTGCTTGGCTCCAGTTCTGGGGATCTCCAGTCTGCTGCACGACTGTAGCAATTAGCTGGGAGTATTAAAACCTCACTGGCTGCTTCGAGGGCCGCATCCTGAGTCCTTCAGATTCTTTACTAATGACTTAAGGCTGTGATTTTGCAGGGAGCAGGGGCTAGTGAGGAACACCGGTGGGATGATGAAGGAGTATGGCTCCCAGAAGGGGCACGCAACCTCCTACTGTCCTCTCCCCAGCTCAGGAGTTGGGCAGCACTTGGGCAACATTGGCATTAGCTAAAGCACATTAGCTCTCCACTCAGCCCCAGAGTCGTACCTGTGAGTGATTCACATCCCTTGAGCCACGGGGTGAGAAAAGTCTGTCAAAAACCAACATAAATGCACTCGTAGCAGGAGATGTGTCCGGGGAGGTTCCTCAGTTCTACCCAGGGCTCTGCACATCTCATCAACCCTCTCTTGCTCTCTCAGCCTGCACACACCTCTCCCTCCTTCAGCCACTCTGGGCATGTGTTTTCCCTCCTGCCCTGTTTGTTGGCCAGTGGCCTGCTTTTTAATTTAAAGATAAGCCTGCACATCTGCTCAGCTTCACGGGGGAGTGCAGTAACCACGGAGAGCAGTGCCAGCCCCCCCAGACCGCAGCAGGCACGTCACACCTCAGAGCATCTCCCACCTTTTAAGATGAACAGGGTGAGTTTGGAGCAGCAGGTTGGGAAGGAGAGCAGAACCACACTCCTTGTTGCTTTACCAGGGTCACCCTATGGCGGGTACACACTCTGGGGCAATGGTGGAAGGGAAAGTGTTAATTGCCTCCCTCTGGCTACAGAATGCTGCAATCAACTGGCCCAATGGGGATTGGCTGGTGGGTGGGCTGGGCCAGCTGCAGGCTGTGTATTTATTGCAAGGAGGGGGTGATGGGTTCTTCTGTTGATGGTCACCTTAGGGTTGTAGGTGAGGTGTTGGGACCAGGGTTGGTGTGAGCTCCTGTCCTCTGGGTGAAGGACTCTGGCCTTCTGCTACAGCTGAAGGAGATCTGCCTGATTTGCTTTGCCTTTAGGAGAAGGTGTGCTTTGAGCTTGATTTTGCTGTTTAGCCCTGCAGCCAGGTTTCTTTGTGGATGAACAGGACTGGATACAGCTCCAGGGGTGACTGCAATTCAGGTGGTACCAATGGAGGGGTAGAGATGTCTTGTATGCCCTTGGTCCTTCTTTCTTCTGACTTGCTGCATTATGTGTGTTTCTCTGTAATCTTCTTACAAAGAAGATGGGAATTCATGAAAATATGAAATGTCCTCCTTGCCCTTTCAGTGTCCCCAGTGCTGGCAAGCTCCACATCCAGCCAGACCTGTGGCTGAACAGATTCACTAACAGCTTTCTTTTGTAATATCTCAGCTTGGAGAAGTTAATTATCTCCAAATATTGAAAAGGGCAGATGGATTTTGTAGGATTTACTTGGCTGTGTAATTTTGGTGCCCCAGAGATGCTATTTGGTCTGGCTGCGATGAGTGACACATCATTGCACCCGGGCACAAATGTCACTTGAGTATATTACTTCCTCCCTCTCCTGTTATTTGCCCACCAGGGACAACTGTCTCTTCCAGGCTGGCCTGGCTGTGTGGAGACTACTAATGCTCTCACCCAGCCCTCTCTGCTCTGGGCTGCTGCCGTGGCTATCTGAGGACATACCAGAGGCAGCTTTGCAAGCTTCCACCCTGTGTTTAATAGCCAAAGTCCAGGACTGGAAGGCAGAGCTGCAAATTGAGCGCTCCTGGCTCAAGCTGATGTACAAATGTTGGGAAAGGCGTCTGAGCGCATCCTGTGTGTGGATGCAATGAGAGGCCGGTTATTCCCCGGGGGCTGATGAGGAGTCCTTGCTCCAGCTGGCTGGAAGATGGCTCTTCTCAGCCTCTCTTTCATCACTCCTTGTTCCTCGAATCTCCTCTCAAGGGTTTTGGAGAAGTCTGTGCTAATGGTCTGGCAGAAGAGTGAGGGGTGGGGTGTGAAGGCTTTCTTTCCCGGGGGGGTGTGTGTGTGTGTTTCCCCTCTCTGGGCCTGGGGGATGCTCCCTGTCCACCCCTTCTGCTGTAGGGGTGCAGGACCCATCTGTTGCAGTTTAGGGACCGGGGATTTTTTTTTTTGCTGTGATGCTCAGACCAGAGATAAGTTCTCCTTTATTTTTGCCTTTCGTTCATCTCTTCGTGCTTTGTTTCAAGCAGCAAAAAGTTAAATGTGCCATCGCACTATCAGCACAGCTCAGCCCAGAAACGAAATAGAGATGTTCCCAGTGAACTCACTTTAATCTCAGTTTGTTTGCCAAGCAAAGCAATCTCCCCATGCAGTTATGGCTCTCAGAAGTTGTCGAGGTGGAGTTGACTGCTAAAAAGGAGACAGGCGCATAGATTTTTCTTGTGTGCTTGGGTTTAAGGCAGGAGGCGAACTTTGGGGGACCTTTGCAACACTCCACTTCTGTTTATAGGCAGAGGTTGACTTTTGTGTTTGGGGGATCTGGGTCAAATAGCTAAAGGGCCTGTCTTCGAAGGTTTACCAATTGTTGGAGTTGATTGAATTGGACTGGGGAGGGCAGTGACCACAATTCTTCCCTCCTAGCCTCCAGCTGGTTTGACTTGCAATGCAAATGTTTTCTCCTGTCACCTCTTAATGATCCTTTTTCCCCTTGTGGGTGTATAATTTCCCCTGGAAGTCTCCAGTGAATGGTTTCCATCACAGTTATTTGTCCCTTTCTTTTCAAGTCCACCACAATTTCTATAGAAATGCAGACCTGGCATGATTTGGGGTGGGAGTAGATTGAATTGCAGTATTTCATCTCTGGCTGTCAAGTGAGCCTGCATTACCTTCCGCGGGGCTGACAGTGAGGAGACATCAAACCTGCTGGAATATATAAAGCGAGCTGATGAGTGGCCCAGTTTGTAGAGAGGAACTTTTGCTCCAAAGCTTGTTCTTGGGTGAGCAGCGTCGCTCCCCAGGCCAGCGGAGAGGGGCCTGGGATGGAGGAGGAGAAAGGAATGCTTGGCTCGGTGGAGCTGGGGAGGAAGGGGAGAGCAAGCGCTCTTCTGGGGGATACTATTGGAAAGACATCATAGAGGAGTTCATAAATCCACGGGGCTTCTCAAGGCTGAGGCTTGATTCATCTGCACATCAAAGGAGAGACCAAGAGCCCCTCAGTGAGGCTGCAGGAGTCAGGGGGAAGAGGGGGGTGGCTGAAGGACCAGGCCCCCACACGTCACCCTGAAACACATGTGCTTTGAAACCCTTCACGGACAACGGGCAGTGGTGGAAAACCCATTCCCTGCAGTCTGCCATGTACCTACACGTGCTTGGGATCTACTCCATGGCTCGGGTGATGACAAATATTCCAGTGCTGGCTGGAAAACACCGCTGGCATCGGCGTGTTTTGTGTAGTGCTTTCTCCCTGCCTGTGCAAAGATGCAAACTCAGCCTGCTGGTGGCAGAGGCAGGACTCCGGAGAAACATCTGTGTCCCAGTGAGTAACAACGATGTGGCCGAGCTCTTCAGTCAGGTCTGCCCACTCCTTTAGCTGGAAGGTCCCTCTAGGAGAGGGAACTGCAGGATCCTACCCCCTGGAACCGGGGCTTTGTGTACTGCCAGCTTAAATCCATATGACCCTTTAGAATTTTGAATTGTGAAGAATATAGGGAGTAGGACAATCCCTACTCATGGCTGAGTAGGACACCAACCCTGGGCTGGCACATCACTGTTCCCATGTGTATTATACTGAATTATTGAACACCAGAGCTATTGTCTTCCCTGTGTGCTGTGTGGGCAGAGCTGAGGTGCCCCAGATTTCTCAGTTTAGCATAAGAAAAAACGCTAAGAACATCCCTCTGAGTTTCTTAAGACCCTAAAACTGGTCAGTCTGAAGCTGAAGAGGGCCTGGGCTGTGTGAGGTCTTTCTCCCAGGACATCCTTGTGCTGTGTGACCTCAGGGATCTGCTTACCCACTGTCTTTAGTGTGCAGGACAGGGATCTCTCCTCCCCTTGACGTCTGCCACTGCCTTGGAGGAGACAGGACCTGCTCACAGCTCTGCTTCCACTGAAATAAAGTAGAACAGTTTGTTGCTGATGGGCTCCAGGCTTCTGTCTCCTTTCCCATCTCAGGGCTGGTGTCAGGTCTGTCGATAGGAGAGGGCAGCCTTGACAGGAGATAAAGCACGTGCCATGTTTATTGACCGCTGCTTCTACAGGGGAACTAAACCTTTCCTCCCCTGGGGGACTGTACTGCTGATTGATACTTAGGCAGCCTCTTGCTGTGTGTTTTTCTCCTCTCTGACAGTGTTTCTGGAGCAGGCGTGTGGGCAGAGGGAGCTGCTGGACCAAACAGCCACTTTTCCCAAGCCCCAGCCTGAGAACAGAAATTCCCACTGCTTTGGGGAGGAGGGGAAATCTTGTTTTCCCTCCTGGAGGAAAATGAAAAGCGGGGATTGTGCAGTGAGGTGGGGGTCCTGCAATGAGAATGGGGCCACAAGGGCTGTGTGTGGTGTCTTCAGCACAGTCCTGCAGGTTAGGCAGGTCCAGACACACTGTGACACTTGTGCAAGGATGGAGTTTCCAACTTCTCTGGTTTCTTGGGACCTGGATGCAGCAGGCTGGAAAATATAGCTCAGGTTTTTTTTGTGTGGCTAGATCTTAAGAGGACAGCTTTAGGGGTACAGCAGGCTTCAGAGGAGCTCCCATCCCATTTCTCAAATTCCCAATGGGAGGAGCTGAACGGGGCATGTGGCAGCTTTCCAGTATCCCTGATGTCCCCTTGAGTCTCTCCCCTCATCCATCAGCTGAAGGACAGGAAGGTATTCTCACTCCTGCCAGACCAATAATCCTACTTGGGGGTGCAAGGCAGGGTTTGAATTGGGGGCTTCTATTGCTTTGAGTGTTAATGATGGTTTAGATCCTTTAAAACCTTTGAGCCTCAAAGGCCCCCAGAGAATTTGACAAAGCCCAGTCCTGCAGGGTCCATTTTGTTGCCAAAATACAGCCAGTGGTGGGGATGGAGTGACAGGGGGATTAGTGCACATGCTCTGCAATGAGAGGAAAACAGCTGCCTCAACACCCAGCGAGCTGCCAGGGGAATATTGGGAAGGCTCCACCTGAAATATCCCTTGTCAGAGTTTGGGTCGGAGCATGGGGAACTTGTAGTCCTCAAGGTAGTCCTTCCCACAGCACAGTAACCTGCAAAAGAAGTTGCTGTGGCAGTTGGGGACCCCATGAGCCATCACTGATGTGATTTCTCATGTCCTGGCCTCAGCCTTTGAGCACAAAGCTGCCCGGAGCCACCAAAGCTACTGCCGTCCCTGGCAGGAGCTTAGCACATCTTCTTTGAGAAGGGCAGTTTTTCTTCTTTTCTCCTCTTAAACTTTCCTCAAGTAGAGAGAGAGCATCACTGCAGGAGAAGGCTCTATAAATCAACCTGCTTTATTGCCATGCACTGTTAAACTGCTGCTGCATTTCACCCTGGAGATGGCTGCATTTCAGTGCAGGATGAATTGATTTCTGTATACCAAAGGTCAAATCTTGAGCTTCTGACTTAGTTCTTACTTAGTCTGTACAAAGACAAAATCCCCATTGAAGCAAGCGTTTGGATATCAGCTGCTCTATAAATAACACAGGACTAAGTGAAAACTAAGCCAGGCTCTGAAGCTTGCAAAGTGCTTGGGGATCCTTGGAAATGGATGGTCCCGGGGTAACTTCTGATTTTAACAGCAAAGGAAAGAACAGAGGCTCGGTTCACAAAGTGGGGAGGTGTTTTTTCTTTCTTTCTTTCTTTTTTTTTTTTTTTTCTCTTTCAGCTCTTCTGCAGCCTGACTTCCTCTTTTTGACAGAGGAATCCCTGAGAAGTGCAGCTTTGCTCCGAGCTGTTTGGTCTGCTCACCTCACAAGAGCTTTTTAGCGCTGGGAGGATTCAAACAGGAGGGAGTGCAGCAGGCAGATGAAATCTTGCATTCCTGCTGCCCTCTGCATTCCCCTGCTCTCTCTTTCACTCTATCCAGCTCTTATTTTTTCCGAGTTTGGTTTTTCTTTTCCCCCAAGGGAAGCAGTTAGCTTAATGAGCTAACGCTCCTCTGATTGTTTCTGGAGATGCAGGCAGTGCCCCATCTCCACTGCTGGCCTTGCTCGGATCCTGCCAGATAAATCATGCTGATTTAAAATTGATCGTTCTGGGATGTGGAAGAAAGTGGAGTGGGCGGATTTACCCCATTAGGGTGCATTGATCACCATTACTGCGTGTAATCAGGGTTAATCTCAGGATTAATTGGGGGGATTTGCTGATGGAAACGATCGGCAATTTGTGTTAGTTACTGCTCTACTCGCCTCTAATGGCTTAATCAGATTACAAATTAAAAGTGGCTTCTTCCAGAGAATCTCCCCGGACTTCAGCAGGAGCCCGGAGCAAGAGGAGAGAGGCACATCCAGAGCATATGGTTTGCAACTCCGAGCTCAATTACCCGGACAGGAGGATGGATGGATGGATGGATGGATGAGCTCCTCAGTGCCCATGGAGAGCCCTGGGTTGAGGTAGGAAGAGCACCCACAGGCTGCAGGGCTTGGGGAGTTGCAATGGGATCCATGCTGCCTGCTCTTCCCTTGTTAATTGTGAGTTGGGAACACAAAAAGTGTGGGCGGGGAGTTGATATAAGTGCCTTTTCTTTAAGGATTTCCCCTGTGGGGGAAGGAAAACAACCAACCCATGGCTTGACTTGCACAAGGGATGTGATGCAGAGTGGCTTTCTGTATGCTGGCACCAGTAGAAGTAGCGCTGTTTTGTCATGGGAAAATATTTTAGGAGGGAGCAGGAAGAATTTAAACTCGGAGCAAACCATTAAAACAGTGATTCTGCAGCAAATAAATTAAGGCTGATGAGCTGAGACTGGTTAAACTAATGATGGAAAGGGGTCCTGTCCTGGAAAGAGATTCATCTAGCAGGAGCTGAGGCGAAAGCATCTGAACTCTATTAGTTCAGTAGATTATAAAGCCAGAAGGGTCTGTCTGTGAATATCTCAGCTGAAAGGATGCAGGAGAGGGGCCTTGCAGCAGTGGCAATCACCTGGGGATCCACCACCCACAGAACAGGCCATAGCTGGGAGAAATTAGGAACTGCCAAGTGCAGCTCTCCTGTGAGAAGGCAAAAAAAAATCTAAAATATTTTTTATTTGGAAGCTCTCTCCCATCAATTTACCTCAACAGATGGGGCTGGTTATAAGTGGGGAGGGCTCAGTCTCACCTCATTCCTAATCTGTGCTGATATTGATTGAGTTTTTGATACATGACAGTCAGATACAAGTGCTGGAGATCTATTTATTCAGCTATTTATAAAGACATTAGCAAACCTGAAGAAAAAAAAAAAAAGAAGGAAAGTGAATGTTTCAAGTGCCTGCTGACAAGTTAGTGCAGTTTAATAAATCATTTGTAATAAACTACTTTGTGTGTGCTGAGAAATGCCACTGACTTCTTTAATAAGCCATTCATGATGAAACAGGCAACACTTAAAGAACAGAAATTCATTTGCGGGGCTTGTTGATGTGTTCTGACTGTTCCCTGCTGTAAATTACTCACCAGGTATGTCTGCGTTCATGTGTGCTATCCTGCCTGCGTATAAATCTGTTGGGAAGTCTGTAACTCATGGGGAGGGCATCTTTGCCAGGAGCTGCTCCTCATCAATTAAGAGCTGAGCAGGAAGAGGTAGCCCATTCCTCATTCCTAGCTAACACTCCCCTCTCTTTCCACAGCATCCTTATCTCTCATCCAGCTAGCACAGATGAAGCCCCTTTTTAAGGGAGCGTATCAGGCGGCTGTGTGTTTTTGCTGTTGCTCTTAAAAAAAAAAAACCCAAACATTTCATTTAGGATTAGGTAATGCCACTCCCTGCTTTTAGCAAACCCAGCAGAGGCAGCTGCTGCTTGTCACTTTTTCCAAGCTTTTGAAATGCAGCAGCTCGAGCTGTGGCAGGATCTTGGAGGCCAAAGGACTTACATTTGTGGAGGGAAGAGGTAAATACCAAGGATGGGTTTAAAAGAGACCCAAAAGGTGTGTTTAGACTAAGGGGAGGAGGGCTGGGAGGTAGGTCTGCCAAGGTGCAGGTTGCTGGTGCTGAGCAGGTCTATCAGCAGAGCCAGGCAGCAGCTGGGGCACTGAAGCTTGAGGAGTTTCAACCCTGGAGTCATCTATCTACCTCTAAAATCAGGCAGGCAGCTGATGGAGGTGGGGGTGCCGTGGTGGGGCCACAGCATTGCTCTGCTGGCCACACCAGAAAGTTTAGGAGAAAACCATCCAGCCTTGTTCTGCCTATTGTATCTAGGGGGCGGGGAGGGGGGAGAAGGAAAACTTCTTTTTCCCCTTCTTCTGTCTTGGCTTAGGTTTGGAGATCTGCAGACTAAGCTCTGAAAGGGACCTGATGTGGCTTCGGAAATGTCAGGCATTGTTCTGTTTGTCCCAGAACATTCATATGAAAAGGTGAAGAAACCACTGTTCAAACAGAGGCACAGACTCTCTGACCTGACTTTGAACGCTGCTTTTTGTTGCTGAGCTCCTCAGGCTATGCCGTGCTACAGGAAGGCTTTGCAAGAAATTGCAATAAACACAATCTTCTGGTTCTAATGTACATTTCTTCAAAAATGCAAAAAGAAGAGGGAGCAGATGGTCAGCGGTCAATCCTTAGTTTTATTGGGATGCAAACTGAAGATGCTAGTGATACAGTACAACAGGATCTGTGGAATTAGATATCATTTCCTGGGTGAAAAAGCACACAGTTCTTACTTCTTAAAAAAAGACTGTTAGTGGGTGTTGGGAACTTTTTTTTTTTTGCATTTACACCCTGACATATGGGGTGTATGAGAGAGAATGATACCTTTCTCCCAGCGTTGGCTCCGAGGAGCCTCAACTGTGCCTGAGCTGCTTTCCTCTGCCAGGTGCAATTCCTAAAACCCCTTGGCAAGAGTCAGTGGGGCTGCTCTGCTATTTTTTTTTTTTACTGTTTCTTTATTAAAAAGCTCCAGATACAGACAGGCTTGCTTTGTTCAGTGCTTTCCTGGTGCCTCTGCTCACCCCGCCTGATAAATGGCTTGTTTAAACCTCAAAATTGTGTGCTCCTGACTTTCCCACTCCTGTGCTGTTTCCAAGTGATCCCGCCTGGATCTGCACCCCGGCGTGCTGCATGTCTACCCACATCCTCCTCCTCCTCCTCCTGCAAATAACTGACAACTCCATGGTTTCAATCTTGGAATCTACCTTGCAGTCAGCCAGGTAACTTGCCACCACACGCTGATGGCCCGCTTGCCAACCCCTGCCTAATGACTTCTTGCCATGCAATTAGGCAAACCTACATCAGCAAGTCTGGGAAGGCACCTGGAGAGGATTTGCCCTCAAGAAGAGGGTTTGCTGGATATTGGGAAAATCCCCCAAAACCGTCAGTGAAGCTTCCTCCTGCAAGTGGTTCCAAAGTCCACCCCTGCAGCTTGAAGCATTGCTCAACAGAGGGTTTTCCAGGAAAGCAGCTTGGTCAGTGTGTCTTCATGCTTAAGACCACCCTTGCTGATGCTGGAAGATCCCCCTGAGTTCTTCAAGTGCTTCAACTGCTTCTCCCCTTCCTCTGCTTCCCAGCAGGCTGTGAAGTTTTTAGTGGCATAGTGGGTCAAAAGCTCTCTTTCCTCCTGCTGTTGCTTCTGTAGGTGTAGTAGATGTGGAGGAGCAGGACTGGGGGTGGCTCAGCACCCCTCCTTCTGCCAGGGGATCATTTCCCCAGCCAAGGGAGCCCTCAGCCACTGCTGGGGCAGTGAAGCTGTGTTGCCTGCCCATATAGTGGGTAAGCCACACTTTTTTATGGTTGTGATTATCACACTCTCCCTTTCAGAGGAGGTTTAAGACAAGGCAATCAGAAAACCATTTTGGTGCTTGGCAAGGCGACTGGAGACCCCATCTGTTGCTTCTTACATTGTTAAGCTGC
The DNA here is from genome assembly GCA_004320125.1 of Scolopax mira. Taxonomy (NCBI): domain Eukaryota; kingdom Metazoa; phylum Chordata; class Aves; order Charadriiformes; family Scolopacidae; genus Scolopax; species Scolopax mira. Next base: position 103,410 of record BJBW01003704.1, on the reverse strand, counting down.
TCTCGTCTTCCCATGCCAGCCTGGTTTCTGTTAAATGGAGCCTCACCAGGTCACAAGAGCCAAGTGGCTCCTAAATTAGCTAAGACATTAATCAGGCCCCCTTTGGATTAGTGCAGGGTGTCTACGCCCTCCCCCTCCCCTCCATAAATTAAGCAGGTTTTTATATATTCAGAGCATCTCTGGAATCGTGTCCTCTCTACCCTCCACCCCCTTCCCAATTGCTGGTGACAAGTATACACAACTTAATTGGTTGGCATGGGAAAGGGCAGACATTAATTGGCTGCGTTTGGCATGCAGACTTCCCCTTTTGCAGTGCCTCCCAGGGATCTTATCAAGCCCATCTTGGAGACCAGCAGCTCCTGAGCGGGGCTGCCAGTTGAGATGGGGTTTTGATTCTTTGCCGTTGAGGACTGAAATTTTGTTTGGCTTTTTATGGCACTTTGGCTGGGGAAGAGCAGTTTTCGCACCACAGCTGGCCGTGCCTGCAGGGAATACACAAGGGTGGAAGGGATCTAAAAAAACCACCTCCCCGTGGGTGGGAGAGGACACCATGCTTGTTGTGACATGGTGGCTGAGCAAGGAGGAGCAGGATCTGTTAGTGTACAGGATGGTACTCCTGGAAGGAGGAGGTGGTGGTGGATGTGGATACCCCAGCCTGGTTCCCCAACAGCCTTTTCAGGTGGTTGAGATCCCTTCTCACCTTTCTTCTGTGCCTCTGGCAGCTTGGAGTGAAAGGTGGGGGTGGCACAGCTGAACTGTCACCTCCCACCTGAAAGGTCCCTCTCCCTCCCCCAGCATCTCCCACTGCTACTGCCCTTCAGGGCAGGGGATGAGTGAGCAACCATCTTCTCTTGCCTTAAAGCTTTGCCCGTGAGCCCTTCCTGGGTGTGTAGCCTAATTTCAATTTAATCCGAACCTGTACATGTCTAGGGTTTGAAATTGAGCTGTAAATTAACATTTTGGGAGCACTTTGTGGATTTGTGTGGGAATCTATGTGTTTGGTCTCCAACAAGTTTCTATAGACAGCTAACTTATTTTAAGGGACAAATTTAGTAGTTCCTGGTCTTGATTGTTTTCACATCCCTCCCTTTACCTGATTAATTCTTAACCCATCTTCATAATTAACTGTGAAAGAGAACAGCTGTCCCTCTTCTCCAAACAATCTTTTCACCATCAGGAAACAGCACTTGTGCTGAGATGAACAGGAAGTTTCTGGTAGCTCTAACTATAAAAAAATAATTTGATGCTTTTTTTTATTACCTGGTTATGACCGTCTGCTTTCACTGTATTTACTTAATAGGGTCCTAAACGGCCGTGCATCCCTCCTTGGTGCAATCAGGGATGCTGTATCAGTTTTAGTGTCTGTGCTTAATGGTGGTTAAAGAGTTTGAGTAGGATTGCAAAGCAAAACCCTAACCCAGCCTGGGAAGACGAGGGGCTCAGGATGATGGGTTAATGGGGATGGATTTGCTGTTGTGCATATTTTTGCATCGCCAGTTTCCACTGCTTGCCACCTGGAGGTGGCGGGGGTTCCCTAATCCAAAAGTACGGATTTTTTCCTTCAATTTTGTTTTTAATCGAACTCGTAATTTATTAAAATAATTTTGGGGCTGAAAAGGAAAAAGTCCGCGGGAGTGAGAGAAAGAGAAACGTGGTCGCCTCAGCCTCCAGGTCTTGAAGCACTTGCAATTACACCTGTATTTCTGATGGGCTGTTGCTGAGGAGAAGCACCTTCCTGCCCCCAGGCACTCCCCCAGCCCTGGCTCGTCCCTTTGTCTGCATCTTGGCCCACTAACACCGAGTGAATTGGTGGCAGTTTTGGAACAAAACCCTCAGCAGCCTAGAAGAGTGGAAGATAATTAGGCTTTTATACCTTTTTATAAAAGCGGTAGTTTGGGCGAAGAGAGAAAGAAAGGAGCTCTTGACTGCTCTCATAAAAGCTGTGGCCTGGCTTTACCCTTCCTTAGAAGCTGGGAAGGAGATGGATGTTAGAAATGCCCAGCCAGGAGCAAAGGTTCACTTCAAGGGTTAACTTCGTTCTTATATGCCAAAGTCAAAGGAATGCAAGATGTGCCCTGACAGTGGAGTTTACCATGGGATCACAAGTGAACTTTTAGAGGGAATAGAGCATCCCTCCACACATTGCAATGATAATCTCACCCAATGCTCTCTCCTGAAGTTATTACTGTGGTCATGAATCCCCACCTCCACTGTCAGCAGCAGGATGGCTGCAGATGAAGAGCACATCTAAACCCCTTAAGCTCCCTCCTAGACCTGCAGCCTCCTTGCCAAGGTGTGGAGGTCTCTTGCCTTGGCCCACCTCTGTGTTGGCCAACACTTGTACCAAAGATGTAGTATGGTGTTTGGCAAACCTCGAAGTATCCCCTTTCTTGTGGCTTTCCCTGAGGAGGTGGTATCTCAGCATAGCTTCACTGTCAGGAAGTTTAACAATATTCAGCTTAAGTTTTCTTTTATTAACATGATCCCCTGCTCTTAGCAGTCAGTACCATAAGCCTCCTTTCTCTGCCGTGTTTATGTACTCGAGCTATTTGCAGGATGCTGTCATCTCTCCCCTTGGCTGCCGATTGCTTGAATTAGGCAGATGCTCCTCTTAAAACATTTCTGCCTGGATTCTTCCAGCCTTTAGATCATTACAGCCTCCCCTTAAACTCCTCTCAGCGTATCAATATCTTTTCTAGTAATTACAAGCTTAAAGAGCATGCAATATTCCCCGATTTTAATGCACCCTCTCCAGCCCAGTATAAACACACGGCAACATGTATACAGAAAACAATCCAAAAGCCTTACTGGGAAAGCTTTCTACTCCATCCACAATTATCTCTCTTGGGGAGCGAATGAGAAAGAGCACATGCTGCAAGTGACAGGCTCTCGGCATCTCTCGGAGCACTGTTGGACCACGTTCAACAGCTAATGGCGGTGATGGCGAAAGGATGTGTGTGGCAGTAGGATGGACTCAGTCTCAGCCCTGCTTGGAGGCTGGAGGGTCTTGTGTGAGCAGCCTTTCTGGAGATGCAGCGTGGAACCGGGACCGATTTTTGTTATAAAAGTTGAGGAACACCTACCAAAGGAAAAAAAAAAAGTCATCTCCCCGGCACCCTCAGGCGGTGATCACAGGTTGATAAGGTACCACCACCTCCCTGCACTACAGTTGGAGGGAATTTTGATGCTGGGCTGGAAAAAGCCAGGTTTATAAATTAAAGGCTTGGAGTTCAAGGTGTTTCCTGACGAGAGCTCCTCTTCCTGCTGTGCCCTCTCACCAGCCGTGTGTCAGGAGAGACTTTGGCAAATAAGACGGATGGCTGCCCTCTGGTTTGTGCAGCACTGGGTGACAGGGAGACTTTGTTTTTGAAGACAGCCTGTTTTCGTCATTTTAGCAGAAAAGAAGATAAGCATCCATGAAACCTGAGTCTTTGCCATGGGTCTGTGCAGGTCTATGAGGGTGGCACCTATTTGCTCATGGCCAGGACCGATGAGTGACAGTGATGTCCTTCATTGCTGCTCTGTCACCTTTCACCAGGACTAGTTTCTTGCCCAGAGGAGAGAAAGGACAGCGTGGGGGGAAAATACTCCTTGATTCTTGCAAATACCGGGGGCTCGCTGGTCTGTGCCCTGCCTGGGGGCTGGTCTTCAGCAAGATAACATTGTGTTTCACTGTGGGTTTTGGTTTCCTCTGAGCATAACTCAGGTTTTGCCATTTAGACCTGAATCTTTGCTAATAAAGGGAGGTTGAGCTCACAAGAATATAAAGTTTCCAGGTCACTGGAGCACGGATCCTTCCCTCTCACTCATCACCAGCAGGACCAGTCCTGCTCCCATGGGGGCCCTGCTGTGGCCATAGAGCTCAGTGAGGCAGGGAAGGCTCCGGGGCTGCTCACAGCCCCAGCCCCTTCTTGGGGGGCAGTGGTGGTAAATGTTTTTCCAGGATGACCATGCTGTCCTGACGGAGACCAACATCCAACATCTCCAAAAGCCCAGGGGATGTTCTGTAACTTTGCATCACTCGGGTTTTGCCAGCAAGGACAGGAACTTGGGGTGACCTGTTTCTCCTTTGGCACACACGAGCAGCTCTCAGGTGAGTTTTACTACCAAAATGCTTCCTTTTATATGGTATCCCTTCTTAATATAGTTTTTTAACCTCTGTCCTAAATTACACTGTGATGTGAAAGATAGATAATATCTGGTTTTATTATAATATTCATTTTTTCCTATCAGATATTAGTTATTAAACCACACTGCTTTTGCAATGCAGAGACATAATTGCAGATGAGTGACCAGGCCTGAGCCTTCCAAATGTCTGGCTAATTAGAAATGGAAATGGTTCCCAACAGGAGAACTTGAAGGCACAAGAGGGGAGTTAAATCAGAGGGCAGAGAGGAAAGGAAAGATCACTGAGTGTGTGACCGCACTGACTTTATCCATCTGACATGGAAAGGTTGATCTTTTTTTCCCCCTCTTGCAAATCTCTCCCTTTTGGAATGAGAAACACTTTCTCCTTTTGCACATGTCCAACAGGTGAGCTGCAGGGAATCAGGCTTTCGGGAGGCAGACAAAGGGTCTGCTAATTTTTTGAGTTGAGTTCTTCACTTGACTTTGTAAGTAAACTTCTCAGAGTGGCCTGGTTTTTGAAAGATTCATGCTGATCCCAGGTGGGTGGAAAAAAAAAAATCACAAGAGAGGGAAAATCTCTCCCTCAACTTGTGCAATTAGGGAGGTTTTTATTCTGAGCCTTGGTAATGTGGGGCCATCTGTATTGGTTCCAGCAGGTCCCATTCCCAAACTCCTGTGCTTAATTGCACTTCCATTGGCAACTTCAGCAGTCACTGCATGTGTTTCAAATGAACTCTCCACTTCAGGCTGGTTTTACTGATCACCTTTGTGTGATTGGCAATTAAAGCCCTTTTCAGCTGAGGGAGAATTATTGCCTGTTTTTCAGCTTGTATCTCCCTCCTTTAGCTTGCTCTGCCTTTTGCATTTCCTAATATTCCCTCAGTTCCTTATCTATTGCAAAAGCCCTGGCCGTGGAGCCATTTGTCTCTTCCCTTGATGAGAACCATGCCTTTTGGGAGACCATCTGGGTTTTTCCCTGCTGAAAAAGACGGGCTCCGGTGTTGCAGCAGCTCTGCCCAGCTTTTTAGGTGCTTGTTGGGTAATAAAGGAGGAGGTGAGCAGGAAAAAAAAAAAAAAAAAACAAAAAAAAAAAAAAAGGATGAAGAAAGCAAAGGAGGGTGAATTTAGCCCAGTGGTAAATCCATCCCCGAAGCTGTGGTGCAAACAGGAAATGATCTCTTAACACCGTGCACCTGCATCCCAGGGAAGAGCATCCAAAAGGGGCCCAAGCCCACAGCAGGGTCGGGAGGAATGGTGCTTGTGAGTCCAACTGCAGGGATTTTTTTAAGGCTCGTTGGCCAACTTCAGTCCTCGCTCAGCTTCTGGTTCCTGCCTCCTTGTGCCTCTGCCAGACGCGTTCTCCCTTTCCCTTATCCTATAGTAAATGAATCCGGTGCTGTTGAAAAGTATCGAGGCAGCAGCTCTGGAAGCTGGGGGCCAACTAAATTCTGGGATGCTGATGGCATCTCAGTGCCCTGCACGAAAGCACCAGTGCATTTAATGCCCAGAGCAAGGCTGGCACGTGGAGAGAGGGGTGCTGCTACTCCTGGGCTTTTAGCAACCAAATTTGGTCTGGAACTATCAAACCCGGGATCTTGCAGCTCTCCAGCTTACCCCATGCCAAAGCTCCTCATCAGAAAGAAATGTGTGCACAGCTGAAAAAGTGCTTATCCAGAGCCTAGGATGGCTGTGCCCAGCCCTGGCGTGGAGCCTCCCCAGCTTAACCCCGCACGGCAACAGGGCGTAAGTGGCTGAGACAGAAGGAACATCAACGGGACCGAAACCAGAGCAGGAGGGAAGTCTCCTGCCCAGCCAGGAATCTGGTCAGGCTGCTGGGAGGCGGGGTGGGTGTCAGCGTCCATACACTCATTAAAACCTGGATGAGGTCGATGGCACTGTCTGGCCGAGGTGCCTCCTGAAGCACAGGTCTTACCAGGTCTGCTGGCTCTTCTGTTCAGGAACGACGCAAATTAAAGCATCCTTGAAAATCCAGCGCTGAGGGTTTCCCCTGACCTTGGAGGATGTAATGGGACTTGAAAGGCTGGGAAGTTGCAAGTAAAATCACAACAGGAAGAAGGTGATTCCCAGTAAAGCAGACTCGCCCATTCAGAGACAAATATACTCCCTTCTAATGACAACTTTGCCAGGGAATTCACCTTTTCTTTACAAAACAGGCAGTTTAGGAAGCGGTGCCTGACCTTCCCAGGGCAGGACGCCTTGCTCCCAGCTCATCAAACACTCCAAGGATGCAACCACTTTGCAAACAAGTGTCCTGCCCTGTGCTCAGCAAGGTAAGTGCCAGGTCGGGTCAGCGTTCCCCAAATTCATCGTGCTCACCTCCCCACCCTACAGATGCGGAGGAAGAAAGGGGTCAGCGTGCCTTTGGCAGCAGAGACCCAAAGCTTGGATAAAGCCTGAAAGAAATTGCCTGCAGCTGCAGCAGCAGCACGCTAAAAACCCAAGCCATGACAGTACTTTTTGGATTCCAGTGGGATGGGAGAGGTGTTTTCTTCCCCCTGCCCCGCGGGGGGTCATAACAAGGCGATTGTGGGATTTAAGTCCATGATGGTGGGATTAGACGTTCCTCAGCCGAGACGGTTCCACATTCTTTCCCCCTGATTTGCCACTCAGTGCTCTCCTTCCCCCGACCAGAAACCAGCTCGCACAGCTCCCTTCCAGTTACGGCGCTGGAAGAGGTTATAGCAGAGCCTCAGCCCAGCATCCCTTCCTAACGTCTGTGCCTTGATTTAAGGCTTTGATTTGAAAGTTATTTTTTACAATAAGAGAAAGATGGTCCCTGCCAAAAAAAGCAGTTTCATAAAATGCTGAACATGACTTGCATTCTGTAATTGCAAACCTGAGAGACTTGGAGTAATTGACATTTTGGATGTATTGCAGAGTATCGTATTTAATCTTGAAAAGCAGGTTCCAGGCAAAGGAGGCAACTGCCAAGCCAAACTCAGACTCCTCGCCGGGTTCCTACCATAACTCATTTTCAAATCCATTCAGCACAGTCCTGAACCTAAATGTTTACGTTTTTGATTTACTAAGATAACATTCCTGGGTCACTGAAACTGTTTGTCAGGGAAGGTCTCAGAGAGACAGCAGGAATTAGTGATGCGCTGGCTCGTGCCTCGGGGATGTGTGAGGGGTGCTGGTGCTTTCTAGTGTTTTGTGGGGATTTGTCAGCGAGATCCTGCCATCTCCCCATAGGTCTTACAGAATCGTAGAATCATCCAGGTTGGAAAAGACCCTTGGGACCATCAAGTTCAATCATCAACCCTACTCTACAAAGTACTCCCCTACATCATATCCCCCAACACCACATCTAAACGACTCTTAAACACATCCTGGTGACTCAACCCCCTCCCTGGGCAGCCTGTTCCACTGTCCGACCACTCTTTCTGTGAAGAATTTTCTCCTAATGGCCAGTCTAAACCTACCCTGTTGCAGCTTGAAGCCATTCTGACTCCTTCTATAGTTAATTACCTGTGAGAAGAGACCAGCACCAACCCCTCTACAATGTCCTTTTGAGTCTTGATGCTGGTTTGTGCAATGAAGGGTAAGTGCATGCCTTATTTTGCAGACGTGATGCTCAAATTTAAATACAAATGCATGGGGTGCAAATGGCACGGAGGGCTCTGCCCCAGCTCCTGTGCTGCCAGGATCTCCATTCAGGAGCATGTGAGAAATTGCATAAATGTGGGACCGGACACAAATTAAATCTCACAGAAGTGTGACTCAGTGCATGTGTATTTTTGTCGGTGCATGACTTCAGTGCTTGTGTAATTTTATAAATGTGTGGGATGTGACTGGTGCTCGGTAAGTGCGTCTAAAGCGGGAGCAGCGTTGCAGAGACGAGCCAAACTTTCAAGCTAACCCACGGGCTCTACTTTTCCTTTGTCTACAGCTTCTGTAAAGTATCTGTCCCACATTATGGCGGTTTACAGCCTGGCTATAAACATTTGCTTCTGTTTGAAATACAACAAATATAAGCGGAAATCTGCTCTCTGCTTTATGCGCCCTGGTAAAAGATACCAGTTGAAGCTTTTGAAAAGGCAAGCCCTCTTCTTGCAAATAGAGTGTTTACATTGCTGCAGATTTCAGCGGAGCGAATACTAATTTACAATGGTGCAAATGAAAAGAAAGCAGAAAACCCAGGAATGTAAGAGGGAATTATATACCCCTGACCGTGGAAATGAAGACGCAGCCCTGGCACCGCAGTTCTTAAAAGCATCGACGGAGCCGCATTTATACTGGGCCAAGTTTGGAGTCCGTGGTTCATGCTGGATAGGGCCAGACATTTGAAGCTGTGTTCTTAAAGGGTTCCTGGGACCCTAAGATACTTCTCACGAGCGAGGCAGTGGCATCATGCCGGGCTTGTTTATTAAATTTATTATAGCTGCTCTCAGGACTCAACCAGGATTAGGACGGTGTTGAATTCGGTGTTATATATACGTGCTGGAAATACTGTCTTTTCTCCTAGGAGGGTATGGGGGTGGGGAAAGGAGCTTCCTTTCCCTTCTTCTGGGGTGGGTTTTCCAGCAGGACTGCCAGCTCAGTCTGGGGAATGATTTGGAGGGGTCAAGGTTGGCATCGATTGGGAAGGGGTTATTATTTGCCCAGCTGCACATCTTTATTCATAACGTGCCCATTGTTCTACACATTTTTGCATATTTCATTGTGAGGAATGGGGTGGGGTGGGGAGGGAGAGGAGGGGGGAAGCAATCGGCCACGTCTCTGGGAGTTGGGCTTCTCTTTTATTTCGGTGGTGGCAGGCTGCAGCGGGAGCCCGTGGCTGTCAGGATGTTCACATCTGTTCCTGATTTGTGGACAATGGAGCACCATCCACTCGCCGCACATGGACGATCTGTGACAACTTGACAGCCTGCCCAGGAATTCAGACCGAACGGTTACTATCCAAAGCGATCAACGTTGCCTGATCCAACAGCAGAAGCGGGGGTGGGAATCATAATTTCAAAGGGAGGGAAATAAAAGAAAAGTTGCCTCTTTTTTGGCATTTGTGATGAGTGGCATTAGAGCCTCCCTTCATCTGGCGAGAGGGGTGTTGGGAGAGCGGGAGCAGCAGGAGCTTCAAAGCGGGATTGGGCACCGGTCTTGGATGTTCCTCTGCTCCTCTCTGGTCTTTAAATCTCGCCCCTGAGGCAGCCACAACACTGCAGAAAGATCTGCTGAGCCCTATTCCATGCATGTCTGCTTCCTATGGCTAGGGAGGTAGCAAGGGGCTCTCCTCCTCTTCCTCCTCTGCAGGTGTCCCCTCCTGGCCCCGTCTCTGGAGACATACAAAACCCACCTCAACACATTCCTGTGCAACCTGCTCTGGGTGGACCTGGTTTGGCAGTGGGGTTGGACTAGGTGACCTCCAGAGGTCCCTTTCAACCCCCTATCATTCTGTGATCTCTGGGGTTGGGGCTGCCATGGGAAGGGATGTGGGCAGGAGTAGCCTCACCCTCCTTTCCAGCTCATTCTGGAAGACAATGATGTCTGCTCCTGCTTTCAGCTGTCTTCTAGACAAAGTTCTCCATCTGTCCCACATCATGATCATATGCAAGAGCCACACAGTGTGGTGACAGGCTCCTGAGATGGCCCTGTGACCCCACCAACTCCTCCTTTAGGACATCTTCCCAGATCTGCACCATGTGCTGCTCACCCTTTCCCCTTTACAGACCACCCTGGGATGCAAGAAGACCACCAGTCAGGAGAAGGGGAACGCCTGGATGAGAGCAGGGCAGAGAAGATGACATGTCTCCTCCTTGAACGCCCTCTGAGGCTGCTCTCCTGCTCCACGGCAAGGATGCTGCATCTCTTCACCTCCCTCGGTGCAGCAAATGGGTACAAGTAGGTCTCAGCATCCCTGACAAAAAGCGAGGGACCTAAATTACATTACCTTGCACACCAACTCTGAAGCTGACCTTGGGGATTAATTAGATAAACAACCATCTTGTACAGTACCTTATATAAATGTACAAGCAAGGCACCATTAAGGATTACGTTGTCACTAACCTAAGCCCTTAGTGATTTAATTAGACAATTAGATGGTGCTTGGGAATGCTCTCGTAGTAACCAGAGATATTAACACCATTTGTATTTATATTTAATGGCATTGCAGAAGGGAGTTTAATTATCCTGAGTCTTACTTGTCTTAAAACTTCCAAAGAGGAAATACTCTTCTGGCTTTAGCAGAGTCTTGCTGTTGCAAGCATCTTGTTGGGCTGGTCCCAGAGCCAAAACCCTTTTCCATCGTAAATTCGGGTGGCTCTTTGGTGGGTGGTTTGCTCATTGAGATGGCACGGAGCGTGCCAACCCCTGTGGGTTACTGCAGGAGGAGCAGGAACCAGCCCTGGGCTTGCTGGCATCTGAGCAGCGGTAAGTAACAAAGACCATCCCCCGTGGTAAGGACTCTGCAGACAGAAAGGTTTGTGTGATGGTGCTTCAGATGGCAAAATCAATGGCAGGTTCAATAGCTGTGTGTGGAAGAGTGATTGGCACCTTTCCTGGCCCTCAGCAGGCTGTAAAAGAGCAGGTTGTTTATTGACACCGAAAGTGAGGTGTTCGATAGAGCCTCCCTCCGACAGGTAAAACAAACCCCATCCTCACTCGGGTCCTCTGCAGCATCCAAATCACTAGAGGCTGTGCAAGCAGCTCAGTAATATCAAATAAACTCTGGTGACTAGGGAGAGAACTTCAGCTCGCATCAGCTGCAGCCTAATTTAGGATATGAACTGGAATCCCTGCAGGAGGAAAGCCTTTGTCTCAGCACAGGGCAGCTCTCAGCCCCTTCCTCATCAATACCAGCCGAGCGCCCTTTCTTCCTGCTTTACTAAAGATGCCATTCTTGCAATCTCTCTGCCAATAATTGTATTGTCACTGTATTGCAGCCCCAGTAATACAATTAAGCCTAAATAATATAGATGAAGTGGAGAGTAATTTCATTTGCTAACTAATGTTTGAGGCAAGCGGGTTGTTTTTTTTCTTCCTGTTTTCATGAATCTACAGTTGACTAAACCCACAACCATTCCTCCACTCCCCGTCCTGTAGTGAAATGTGGGAATGATTCATCAGAGGGATGGATCCAGGCTTCTGAAAAATGAGAGGACGTTTGCTTTGGTTTTATGTGTGGAAGGGGTGGGATCCTCTTGGGAACTCTGTATGAGGCAGTGAATGGGATGTCCTCGGATAATCAAAGACAATGAGGAAAAGTGGGGTCAATGATCCATTCAATGAAAGCATAAGGCAAATGATACATTGAGCAGTTCCAGAAAGTGGTAATTTGACAACAGTCTGCTGCAGGGAGCCATCTGGCCAGAGGAGAGAGTGGGAGTGCCAGTCTGCGAGATGGGCACCTCTGGGGTGGGAGGTGAACTTCTGGAGGCTTCAGACACAGCTTGTCCTCTGCCCAGGGCCTCACTCCTTGCATACACAGCCAAGGTATCTGAATTAAATAGGAGAGAGGCATCGATGGCCCCTCTAAATGTTTGGAAAAAAATCTTCTCTGGAGACTGACGAGTAGGTGTTGGTGTGTGACTTTGTTTACCAGGAGCTGATTAACTGGATGTGGGCTTGGTGAGCTGATATTGAGGGATATTGCACATAGTTATTCAGGGTCAGGACTTTGGCATGCTGTCTTACTCTTTTCCATTTGCACAGGGCAAAACTATGAGAGCAGAGCTCGAAAAACCTGTGTAAATAAGAAATAAGAAAGGAAAAATAAAACTTGAGGGAACAGCTTCCTCTCGTGTGCTTTGCTCTGCCTTTTATAGGCAAATCTGCTGCTCACCCTCACAACCTCCAAGCTCTCCCTAAGCCCGAGTGTCCCAGCAAGCCAGAAACCAGTTCATGCTCAGGCCACCACTTGGGGGTGATCCAAATTTCCAGGGCATGGGGGATCTTGCTTTAAAACCAATCTACAGCAGCGGCCAGGCTATGCCAACTTGTATCAGTGCTTGGGAGAAGGCTACAGTGAAATATTTTTCAAATCCTTTTTATTCCTTGTGTACCAAAAATGCTAAGGTTTGGTTTTAAAGAAAAAAAATCCAACAGTATGTGTCCTTGGGAGGATACGTGAAGTTCAGAGCCCTGCCTGCTCTGAGCAGGGACTAGTAGCCCATTTATTTGGAAGGGCTAATGTTGGTCCAGGTCAGGTCCTCCTGCACAGATGAGCTTCCAGCAGCAGCAAGCAGAGGCAGGGAGGGAACTGGCGCAGCAATCAGTTAGGTTAGGTGATGGCAAGGGAAATGCCAGGATGCTTTATTCAAAGTAGATGTGCTCTCCAGGATGCCAGACAAGGAAGGAAATTGGCAAAATAGTGAAAATAGGGACATGATGGTGTCCCTATGCCCATTTTACCCCCCTGGAGAGGAAATACCAGGCACAGCTCAGGGGCGAGTGGGTTCCCAAAGGAGATGGATATGGCCACCTTGCTCAGGAGGACAAGAAAACTCAGCTGTGCATGGATGGGGCTGTGTTGTGGAAGGGGCCTCAGAGACCAGTGAACATTGTTTACTGATGTGGGTGCGTGTGAGAGTGGTGATGTCCAGATGAACATCTGCTTGGGATTCAAAGTGGAGCTGAGGGCTCTTCTGTCTCATATTCTAGGCTAAAAAATGATGTGTGTTCCCCTTCATCCTACCATAACCGTGAAATGCCCCACAGCAGCGTGGGGAGGGAATGAATTTCAAACTGAAGGTGGGATGGGGGAGGATTCATAGCAGCACACTGGTTCCTGTTTGAGGTGGAGAGATCCTGCATCGCTCCCAGGAGAGTCCTGGCCATGCAATGATGATGGAGAGTGTCTAACTGTGAAGAGGAGGAAGGAGGAAAGGCTCGCTTGGTGAAATAAACAGTTCATCTACTCAGCAGATGGTGCCAAGGCACAGAACTTTTGACTTGCATTTGGCATCAGTGGCCAGTACTGGGAACTTGAGCTCCTGCTGAGCAAACCTTCCTGGTGATCATGATGGAGCACTTGGTGCAAATCTCACCCAAGTGATGCCCAGGGTCCATTAGGTAAGGGTGCTGGCTGATGAAGAGCCCGTCTGGACAAACACCAGCTCTGCTGAATGCACTTCAGTGATTCTGGGTTTGAGGCTGTGGGTGGGAGCTTGGAGAACACGATCTCATTGCAAACATTGACCTAGATCATTGCACTGGGATTACGGCTCTGCAGCAGGGAGGCAGAAACTGGTTGCTTTTATTTACACATGCACTGATACTAATTGTCTCTCTTCTCCCTCCAGGCTGGAGCTGCTCTTTTCTTCCCAGCAGTAGTTCTTGGTGTTTTGTAGTTGGCTGGTGGCCTGAGGTCTCAGCTGTCCACCACAACTGTCACCTGCAGAGCCCAGTGCCTCACAGAGCAGTGCCAGGTTTGGAAGGTTTCTGAAGAAGCAGAGCCCCAGGGTCCTGCAGCTGGGGACCATGCACTAACAGCCCTGGGGGACAGCTCTGCTAGTTGGGGACATCGGGAAACCTCACCAGTTAAATGTCACCACTGCCCTGCCTTCGTCCTCATGATAAGCCAGTGAGGATGATGGGAGCTGTGGAACAGTGCAACAAGGTCACAGGGCTGTCCAGGGCTCAGGAATGTGATGATTGAAGGAGCCAGCATCCCCCTCTCCTCTGCCGTGTGCACAAGGTGTGGGTCACACAACAGCCTGCATGGTTCCCTGGCCTTGGCAGCTCTTGTCTGGGAGCTCCAGGGTTGGTTGGAGAAGGAGTGTGGAGCTTCCTCCAAGCCACGTTCACAGCAAAGGAGCTGGAGGCACCGGCACAATTTGTCTTTCCCTGAAGCATTGTCCTTCAGTTGGGAACAAACCTCTCCCTCCATGGCAGCCTCTGTCCCTTCCATCTTTCTCTTGGCAGCTAAGTTGTTAATAAGCTTCCTTTTGCTATGATTCCATCTAAATTACTATTTTAAAACAACTACAGATGTGCTAAATTGGCTCAGCATAATAGGATGAGATGGAGAATAAAGGTTCCCCCAGTGGGCTGTCGCCAGCACAGGTAATTTATTACCTGGGTGGCTAATTATACGCTTCTCAGCTTTCTAGGGTGAAAACATCTTGATATTTCCTAGTTAAGGAGCCCTGACACAAGTGAAATGACCAGACATGTGAATAGGAAACATGGTGATTAAGTACCTGAGAGATGAAGAATGCAAAGGAAAAGGCATTCTGCAGCCAGAAAAAATGAACTGTGTGATTTCCCCCAGCACCTTGGGGGAGCAGGGAAGGGCTGGACCTCTCCTAACTCCCGCCAATTCAGACACTTTGTGCATGAAAACTGCAGCTAACTGAATTCCAAGCTGGGGAAAGAAAGAAAGAAAGAAAGAAAAAAAAAAGCAAACCAACAACCAACTGCTGTAAATGGGGGAGAGAAGAAATTGTTTCACGAGTTCTGCATACGCGCTTGGGATTTTTGGGGGCTGGAGCCAATGGGAAGGAGGGAGCCCCGTAATCCTTCCTTCTGCTCAGTGCTGGCTGCATCCCATCTCGCCCCACAGCCCTGCAGATGGATGCTACTCCACCCCACTGGGCAGCCAGGAGCAACCATGGCCACTGGTCTCCATCACGGTCCCAGGAGACCTCCACCCCCGACAGCCACCAGAGACCCTGCCATCTTCAGGAAACACCCCCTTTCCCCACTCCCATAGGAGTAGGTAAGGAACGTATATCCATTATCCTCTCATTCGTTATTTGCTTGATAAAATGTAATGTTTGCTTAGTTAATGTGCTTGAGACAAGGTATCTTATAAAATACACAGTCTGCCGAACACGGCGAAATGGGCCAATTTTCGCAGCACTTAAAATCTATGGCGTGAGGCAAATCCCATCTAGAAGAAAGATGCCTCGCTGAACTGCTTGTGTCAGCCCATGGCCTCCAGCCACATCAGAGGAGCCGGGCGGTCCTGGGTTGTTTATGGAGCATTTGCAACAGAAAGGAGAAATAAAACCTTGGCAAAGGGTTTCTTCTTTTCCCAGACAAGGGTCTGGGGTGGTTGGCGTGGCCGGGGCAGGGGCCAGCACCTGGGGCTGGGTGAGTTGGGGGTTTGCTGCCTGCCGGGTGGTCTGTGCCTTGCACCAGGTTTGGAGGCTGCTCGTGCTGCAGTTCGTGGTGGCCTGACCAGGTCCCACGGCTGGTGGGAGGAGGTTGAGGTCTGCCTGCTCCCAGGAGCTTGTCCTCAGGCTTTGATCTTCCAATGAGACCATAAAATGATCTCACTTAAAATGAGATCCAGACTTCAATACCTTTGAGTGCTGTTTTAGCACCCAAATCTTCCCGATCCAGCAACAAAGGTGTACCTGCTTCTACTTGAGTTGTTTTCCACCCTGTCTGCCAACGCCCTGGCATGACACCCCTGCTTGTGGAAGGAAACCACCCTGGGGGCAGCAAGAGCCCCGAGGGACAAGCTTCAGCACAGGCAACTCAAGTGCAAACCTGAGCAAATACTTCTGAGCAGGTACTTCTTGTGAAAGTCATTCAAGGTTCATGGAGCATTTCCAAAGAGCAGCAGTGACTGGGATGACTCCACCTGGGAAGGGTCTCCCAGTCATGCCTGGCTCTCTGCAGCAGTGGAGCAGCACTCTCAGCTACTTTTCTTTTGGTACCCTCTGTTTTCCATGTTGCAGAAGGGAAGGATGGGGCTGGCCAGGAGATGGATGCAGCTGCAGCGATGCCCAAGACGTGGATTGTAGAATCACAGAATGGTTTAGGTTGGAAGGGACCTTTAGAGGTCACCTAGTTCAACCCCTCTGCAATGAGCAGGGACACCTTCAACTAGGTCAGGTTGCTCAAAGTCCCTTCCAACCTGACCTGGAAGATTTCCAGGGATGGGAATCCATCCTGGCAATTCCAGGATGGAGTCCCAGCTACTGTCACCGTGTCACCTCGGGACTCTGACCAAGCATTTTCTGGAAATCCTTTGTTTTTTCCTGACCCGTGGGGCTGTGGTGATCCCTGGGTTGCCCTGTCCCATAGCCCCTACAGCAGGTCCTGAAGAGGAGGTCTGTGGGAAGGCGGACTGTTTGCGATAAAAAGGAGAACCAGGAAACAAGGTGTTTGCTGTAAAAAGGGGCCTCGTTCTCATGGATGAAAGGGAAAGACGTGTATGCGTGTCCTCGGACTCCACAGCATCTCCCAAAGCTCTGGTTTTATGCTTCTTTATCCTTCAACGTCTTCCTTAATGAGAAATTAATTAGCCTTGTAGTTCCTGCCTGGGAACTTGTAAACATGCAGCAGTGGTACCGACACTCCCCCGCCCCATCCCATCCCACCCCCCTTCCCCGCGGTGTAGTCCAAGATATCTGACAAAAACACTCGAGAACAAAGCTGCCGGGCTAATTCAGGGAATTATCAGGAAGCCTGTAGCAGAGCTGAGATAATAGGCCTTAAATAGCAGCCTGATTGCGCTTCCTCCAGAGGTTTCACACAGTTCCCTCCCACCCTGAGGTGAGTGGAGAGTGGCTCTGGGCCACTGGGACCCCCAGGGCTGGTAACTGGCCAAGGTGGGGATGTCCTGATGGGGCCATGAAGATGATCAGAGGGCTGGAGCACCTCTCCTATGGAGACAAGCTGAGAGAGTTCAGATTGGTCAGCCTGGAGAAGAGAAGAGGAGAGGAGACCTTATAGACCCTTCCAGTAGTACCTAGGGGGGCTACAGGAGAGAAGGGGCGGGCCTCTTGATTAGGGAGAGGGTCACAGGATGAGGGGTAATGGCTTTAAACTGAAAAAAGGGAGATTTAGAGTAGATATTAGGAAGAAATTATTTGCTGTGAGGGTGGTGAGACCATGAAACAGGTTGCCCAGAGAAGCTGTGGCTGCCTCATCCCTGGAGGGGTTCAAGACCAGGCTGGATGGGGCTTGGAGCAACTTGGTCTGGTGGGAGGTGTCCTTGCTCATGACAGGGGACTGGAACAAGATGATCTTTAAGATCCCTTCCAACACAAGCCATTCTATGTTGTTATGGGGAGGGGAGCAGTGCTGTTGCCGCCCCCACTTCGTTTTTGGAAAAGAAAAGGAAAAGCTGGCTGGGGTGGCTTAATAGTCACTGCTTTGATGTCCTCCTGCCACCTGGACACCACCTTGCACCTGGGTCACCCTGCTCTTTAAACAGCTCCTGATGGTCAGCAAGAGCCAGGAGGAGAAGGTCTGCAGCCCCTCATGGAGCCCAGCCTTGCAACTTCAGAGGCATTTATGGGGGCTGCTCCAGGGCTCTGCCTTTTCATTCCACCCCTTCATGGAAGGTGAGAAGCAGAGACTTCTCCAATCTCCCCAGTATCATCAGAGCCCCCAGCTATAGACCATCCTGCTGCAGCAGATATCTGGAGGTGAGCACCTCCAGAAATTCAGCCAGATCTTTGAAAACACAACCCTGATAAAGGCAAAAATCTGGAAAAAGGATGACCTTCCCAGGCAATAAG
This sequence comes from Scolopax mira, assembly GCA_004320125.1. Taxonomy (NCBI): domain Eukaryota; kingdom Metazoa; phylum Chordata; class Aves; order Charadriiformes; family Scolopacidae; genus Scolopax; species Scolopax mira. The sequence goes on along the minus strand of BJBW01003704.1, from coordinate 85,846 downwards.
AGAGACAGCAAAACAAGGCTGAGAAGGGAGGGCTCAACCCAGAGAATCACATCGTCCCAGGACACACACCAGACCTTGGGCTGTGGCACAGAGGGGGGAAAAAGTCGTATCTGTGACAGGACCTAATTTTTTTTCTCATTAAAATATTTTTTTTCATAATGGAGAAGTTTAACTGGCAGGAAGAACATGTGATTCATTGAGGCAATCAAAAAGGCAAAGCCAAAAAAACCTGTGGACAAGGAGTGCATGGAGGCTGCGGGGCTGGAGCGTGTGTCGTGTGTGAACCCGAACACGGGGCAGGGGGACACGTTGCCAGCCCCCTAGAAAAACCACCTTGCTCCACACCAAAATCTTAATTATCCCCCATTTACAACATGGCTGGTGCTATGTCAAGGGACTGCTTAATGCTCAAAAAAACAAACTTAACTGCTGAGATGTTTTGGTTTTCCCCAGCACAGTTAGTTACACAGCACAGGAGTTTCCTACCCTGGAGGACAGGCGGTTTCCGCAGCGAGGAGGTATGACAGCAAGGGAAATCTTATGATGCAAACAACAAATCTCTCTCCTCTGATGCTGGGATGATGGGATCGAAAGGACTACTGGTATTTCTCATTTCCTTGTGGAGGAAATGTACTCTTCCAAATATGACTTGTAGCTACTTCAGAAATGAATCATCACTTTGTACATAACCTAAACACTGGAGCATAATCATAAATAAATAAAACTGCCTTCATAAACTGGAAATTAAATATATCCCGTCCTTGTTTGCAGTGCACCATGATTCATACTGTTGCTTCCTAGTCTAGTTTTTATTTTAAACCATGTTTTGAAGCCTTGTAGGGCTTTTTACACTGTTTATCCACGCTCTATTTTTGATTTGTCCCATGATATTGCACGAGGAACATTGTTTGCCCATATGTTTGATATTAATAACAAATTTGACCCCTGCCATGTTCCTTCTCCTCTTGCCGTGTGCTCGCGGGGCTGGTGGTGGTGACAGGCATGAAGGTGCTGTGCTGGAGGCTGCTGAACATCTGCAGTTCCCCAGGTGAGTCACCTTCATCCCCACCGAAGGCTTGGAAACCATTGCCTGGAGCAGGCGAGCAGGAGCCATGGCTGAAGTCCAGGGGGCACAGATCTGTTCTCATACACATCCAAGATGTGCCTCTTGCTGTGAAAGCGCTGGTCCCACCTATTTCTTTTCCCCAGCCCCTCTCTCTCTCCCCTGCAGGAGTGAGCAGACAAGCTGTGAGCAGGTTCAGGCACTTGATTTCATCAAATCATTGTCGGGTTTTTTTTTTGTTTTTCTACCAGGATGGTTTCCAGCCAGATCAGTACCCCAACCTGACTCGCGTGGAACATTGGGACAAACAGCTGAGACCATGATAGATCTGAAGGAGACCATAAGGAACTACCCCTGGTGGGACAAGCAGCTGAGACCATGGTGGATCTGAGACCGTAAGGACCTGCCCCGATGCTGGCTGCCCTGGGCTTCCTTTGGGCACCACCTCTTGAATCATAAATCACTAATGTGGGGAGAGGAAGGGGGGAGAAAGAGCCTTGTGCTCCCTACCCTCTTCCTGAGCACCAAAGGGAGCTTGATACTGGATTAAACCACAAAAAAAAATAATATCACATGTCCACCCTGCCTGGTCTGTCCTGAGAGCCAGTGGCCAGCCAGCTTTTGCATTTCCAGCCAGAGCTGGCTGAGGCTCGGAGACATTTGACTGCCTGAAAAGCATCATATTTAGCACAGAGCCTGTTTCCCACACAGCTGTCCCCCACCTGAGCCCCGAGGCAGCGGTGACACTGGTTTAGTCATTTTTATTTCCTATTTCCTATTTATTTTTTTGTCAGGGTTAGGTTGATGGTTGGACTAGATGATCTTTAAGATCCCTTCCAACCTAGATGATTCTGTGATCCTATGACAGTGCAGGAGGAGCCCTGCGGCCAGCCATGTCCCTGCTGCGTTATTACTGCTGGAGGAATCAGAATAGTTTGGCTCCTAATCCTTCCCCAGCCACCCCCGGCTCCTGGGTGTCTGGCCTTGGCTGCAAAGCTTTTGGTTAACAGCAGCTCTGGAAGGCTCGCTGGGTGAGGAGGTCAGCACAGGCATCTGGGGTCACTTTAGGGTTACCCTGCTCTTCATTTAGGCAAGAAAAAAATAAGGCTGCCTCTCTCTTCCCCTGGGCTCTGAGGAGGTGGGGTAGGGAAGAAGGGGCTGAGCAGATCCACGAAAGGCTGGTGTCTTTTTCCAGGGGGCTTTTTCCGTGTCCCGCTCTGCTGCAGGATGGATGGGTTTGGGCTGGGAAGAATAAGGCTGCTTTCCCATGGCTGGCAGTACAGGGAGCCTCGGTGCTTCCCTGGGGGTGTCTGCTCCACACCTGGGGGCAGAAAGGGCCCAGATGGTAGTTACATCCCTTCCATGCTGCACATCTAACCTTGTTCCTTACTTTTTCACAAATGCCCCGTTTTAGCAGTACCAAAGGGTAGTTTAACCTGGAAGGCAGAAGGTACCATAGTCCGGGAGCCACTTAAATCCATGCATTTGCTCCTCCTTGTGCTATTTCCCATGCCACACTCTCAACCACTAGATTCATCTGTTCCTTCAAGCTGAGCTTGAGACCAGATCCTCGCCGTGATTTCCACTGTGTCAAGAAACCTCAGAGACCTTGGTGCATCATGGTCCAAATCTCATTCTTAAGTTAAATACCTGCAGTTGCCTGTTTTGGCAGAGTTCAGCTGCTAGACCTGCTCCCTTCAAAACCAGGCTGGAGCATGTAAAACAGGAACGTTAACTATTTTTCCAGCTGTCTGTAGCTCACGGACTGTAAAACACACGCCTAATGTTACACCTCTGCACCTTGCCAAGGAGATGCCAGTGACACTGGGATTGTGGGGTTTTTTTGTGGGGAATTATTTTTAAAAAGACGGTTTCTAAAAATTGGAGGGAATCCCTGACAGTGGGGGTTCTTCTGCAGGATCTATGGCTGTTGGCAGGGACCGCGCTCCACCGACGTCCCCCAAGGTGGATGGTTGTCACTCCATCCCAACCGTAGGGAGGAGACCCAAGAGAGACCTTTCCCACCAGCAGCTCCATCTGGTGCCTCTCTGGGTCCATGGAGGTGAAGCATCCCCAGATCTTGGACTCAGAGTTCATGTGTCATCACTGCAGATGCCCGAGGATCCCAGAAGCAGATGATGCCAACCAGGAGCTGGACCCTGTTTTGGGATGGGAAGGCACATTAGCTGCCTGGCCAGTCTGAAATCAATTTGTGTCTATCATTTGAACCTGATTCCTCTCTAAGCCTGCTTTGGCTCTGTTTGTTTGGAATAGACCCAATCCTAAAGGGAAAAGCAGGCAAACCAGACTAAACATCAAATATTAAATAGCAACTGTTAATATGACAGCCATTAAACACAAGCAGGAGCTCTCCTGCCTCCCCAGCAGCTGGAAGCTGGGCTGCACCCCCAGCCCTGCATCCCACCACTACCGAAACCAAAGTCAGGCTGTGTGTGTGTGTGTTTTCCCCTCCTGAGGTGGAGGGAAAGGCTGCCCAGCTCCCTGCCTTGGTGGAGATTGGCAGGGAGGCTTCTCTCCCCCTGCCCCCCCCCCCCCCCCCCCCCCCCCCTTATCCTGCTGGAAAATTAAAGAAATCTTATTTTGTTTTGGGATGAATCCAAGAGGCTTTGAAGTCCTGGGAGGGATCTGCTGGCCAGGCAAAGCCTTCTGTCTCTCTCTCTCCCTCAGAATTTCAAAGCCACAGCACTGGGATAAATCCAAGGAGAGGGCTCCTGTATGGCCACGGCCAAGGGGGGCGGAGGCAGAGCATCCTGGCTCAGGCCACTGGTTTGTCCAGCTGTGCTGGAGACCAGGGAGGCTGTAGTGGAAGAAATGCCCCCAAGAAATGTAAAAGAGAAAAACCTCAGCCATAGCCTTATTTTCTTGCCTGCTTGTGCTGCGCTTCACTCGCATCCCAGCTATCCCTTAGGCTTCTCGCTGGGTGAAATCTCAGGAGAACCTGGGCCAACATCAACGTCCAAGGATCTCCCCTTGCTGGGGGCAGTGAAGGAATGACAGACATCTCGACAGCATCCCTGAGCAAGATCCCCCATCACGTTGTCAGCGGGCACTTGCAGCCATGGCACGGCATGGCCCTGGGTCTTCCTCTTTATCTGCCAGACTCCTCCTCTTTCCTTGAGCCACTTCTTTATCACATTTTGAGCATACCTTCCACTTGACTTAACACTAACATATGTACAGTCGACATTTCAGTAATGCCTTACAAATTAGCTAGGGCTGATTGAGAGATTATCTGCTGGGTTCCAACCTTTTTCCCGCCCACCCCTCACCCCCCCCCATCCCTGGCCCCCCCCTCCCTGCATCTTGCAGGCTGTGGCGGGGGCTCCATCCCGGGGAAGGGAGCTGGGGCCCCCTCCTGGTGCTCCCCATCCCGTGCTCACGCCTTCTCCTCGAGTTTCTGGGAAGCAACGTATTCTCTTTCCCCTTTTTCCTTCCTCCCTTTTCGTCTGAAGGACTTTTTTTTTTTTGAGTGGTGCCTCTTCTTGGCACAACATAGGGCTTCGTGGGGATACCAGCATCCCGGTTCTGCTCCCGGGGCCACCGAGGAGGTGAGGGGGGCTTCCCATGTCCTCCTCTCCCAATAGACAGAGAAGCCCATCTCCTCTGGATGAAGAAGTTTAAAAAGTCCTTCTGGAAGCATTCCTGTTGTCCAGCAATTTCCCTGAACACGTGCTATTAAGGATTTCCTTTGTTCCATGCTCTTACATTCCCTGCAGCCCTCTTGAGGTCCTCCGGCCACTTGTGACTTGCCACTTCTCACCGGCACAAGAAGCAGGTAGCACTGGAGAGAGAGGTGACCTGTGCTGTGGCCAGAGGAGCAGGAGACCCTCTGAGACCCAACCGACCCCACAGCAGCCTGGGTTCCAGCAGGTTCCTGCCTGGGCTGTGTATTTGCATGGACTATGTATTTGTCAAAGTGCTTTCATGAGAAAACCTTCAGCAGCTCAAACGCTGGATTGCTGGACGGAGAGGTTTAAAGTCCTCCTGGAGGCACTCCCCGTCGTCCAGCAATTTCCCTAGACACATGTTATTAAGGATTTTCTTTGTTCTGAGCTTTTACATTTCCTGCAGCCCTCTTGAGTTCCTGAGCACTGGCCACTTAGTACTCAGCGATGCCGGAGCCTTGTTTCTGTGTCACTTTAGTGCTGGGAAGTGCTCTGCGGGGGCATTTCTATGCAAAAGGCTGTGAAAAAATGAGGATATGTTTTATGATGTTCCAGTGCAGAGGGGCCCTGCACTGATCACAGAGAGTTATTACGGCTGGAAGGAACTTCTACCAGCTCACCTGCTCCATTTTATCCTCTGCATCAGGCTGGTAAACCATCCTTGTCAGATGTGTACTTAGGCTTATTCTTGAATATCTCCGGGGAAAGCAATTCAACAGTCTCCCTGAGAAGCTTGTTCCACCGTCTGAACTCTAGTTAGAGTTATAAAGGTTTCCCTAATGTTTAACTTTAATTTTCTCTACTGCAACATAACACCATTATTACTAGTTTGAGCTCCTTGATGGCTCTTTTTCCCCTAAGTCCCCATTTAGAAGAGTCGGGGAAGGAGCTGGATGAACTGACTTACAGCTTGGTTACAACACAGTTGCAGCCAATTCCCCTTAATACGGGTTAAGGTAGGCAGAGTTTATGGGATCGTATCAGGTTTTAAATGGTCTTAGGCAATGCTCAAATGTCCTCTTGTGAAATCAGCTGGGTGGTGGAGCTGGTGCCCTGGCTGCCTCTTCCACCCTGCCCTGGGGGGGGGATGCAGGATGAAGTGACCCCCCCTGGGGGGCAGGTGGGCAAGTGTGAGGAGCACTGGACTCAATGGCTGGGTGCAGGGAAGGGCGATGGTGGGGAAATGAGGTCTCAGCAGGCTTGGAGGGTGCTTCCTGGGGGTCCTTCCTTTCCCTCCTGTGCTATTTCACAGCACCCCTTCCCACGGGCATCCACCCTCTCCCAGCACCCAGGGACTGGCACGGAGGGGACACGAAGAGCATCCACACCCTGCTTGGGAAGTGGGGATTTTGCTAGATCCCAACTCGCTCCCCTCAAAACCTCCTTTTCCCCATTCCTGCCTCACCCCGGTGCCATGGAGGAGGAGGGAAGGGACAGACAGGGGCTGCCAGGCAGGTGGCAGGGCCCCATCTCCCGTGGGGAGGCATCGCATGTGTCAGACGAGCTGCGAGAGCGTCTGGGCAACCAGCATCGGCTCACAGACTGGAGAGAGGAGACTGGAATGTAAAAAGGAAACGAGCACATGGAAATTCAAAACTCTCCCCAGATGAAAAACAGAGGGGAGAGGGGTTTTTTGGCAAATGAAGTTGTAAAAAAAAAAAAAATATAAAAGAAGTTCCTGGTTTTTCGCCCTCATTTTTAACTTTGCAAATCACACCAAGCTCTAGTTGTACCAACTGCATCCTCCCTCCTCTACTGAATCCAGCGTCTGTAAGACTGAAAGAAGCCACCAACCTCCCATCACCGCCGACAGGATCTGCTCCTCTTCTTGCTCCATCAGGCCAAGCCACTCCATTGGGACACTAGTGGTCCATGTGTCCTGCTGGAGGAAAGGTCTCACATCTCTTGGGTAGCAAAGACGTTGCTCAAGGGTGTCCCCTGTCACTGGTGTCACCTTGTCTTCCCAGTTGCCTTTTTACTTCTTCACCCTGGCCTTCTGCTCTCCTGCCACCATGCTGATGATTCTTGTACCCTCCTTTGGGCTTCAGCATTTTGGGTTCTCTCCAGTTCCTTCAGAAAAGTAAGTGGGTGACTTCCTCCTTCCCCATTTTTCCCCGCAACCCTGGGTGTCACAGCTACCCCCCCATCTGATAGGCTACAGGGAGATCCCCATCACGGGGCTCACCAGGAGATGGGGAGAGTTTCAAGCCACAAAAGATGGGGCTGTAAATACCTCCATTGGGTCTCCATGGCTGGCTGAGATGAATCCAAGCCAGCAGGTCAGGGTAGCAGGTATCTCTTTGGATTTTTGATGCAAAATGCAAAAGAATGACCATGGGTGGCATCACCAGGAGTGGCAAGAGAAATCAGTCCTCACCGAGGTGGATGGATGGGATCTCCTGCCAGGACCATGCGTGGGATGTGCTCCCCTAGAACGTGAGAAACCAGTTCTTGGGACAACCATCTCACTTGTCCCATCCAGTAAGTCTACGCTTTGGGAGCTTTCCTCAGCCTCGAATTGTCTGCAGAGTGTGACTTTAATTAAAGTAGTTATTCAGAAATATATATATTTTTTTTTGTACTGAGAGATTGTAGCAAGTAACTTTTATCCTTTCAGGGCCCATTTGCAAGCAATTTACCTCAAGAATTTGGCAGTCGGAATTCAAGCAGCTTTAGTGGGCGAGTAAGTCACGCTGCGTGTTTCCCTGTCGCCTGTGGATGAACGCGACTTGTTGAGTGAGGTTAGTAGCACATATATTTGTGCTTATCGACTCGAAATGTGTTTCCTATGGATATTCTGTAATATTTACTTAAATCTAGCTGTTTCTGCTAAGGCTCCTGGCAGCGAGGACAATTACCCGAATTTTCATGGCTCACAAAGACAAAACAGGACACTGGGCAGGGTCTGAACTGATTGTTTGAGGACTTGAATACATGCAATATTTGTTTTGTGGTATTTATCTAATTTAGTTTACAATGTGGCAATTTTTATTTATTTCTTTTTAAAGCATGCTCACTCCCAACCTTGTAAAGCTTGTGGTTCTGTCCAGGATTCAAGTTACAAACTTTTGCTGTTTTGCTTTAGCTGTGATTTTTTTTTTTTTTTTTAGAAAAGTGCGGTTAGACTATTTTTGCTTTAGAAAAAAGTTGGTTTTCTCCCATTTTTGCTGATAAATTGCAAATGGATGAAGGAAATTTGCTCAGCCTTTTCCTGCAGACATTCTCCTCGAGGCAGGGATTAAACAGGGGGAATTTCAGTCTAAAATGCAAGTGCTTTGGACATTTATGAGAGTGGGAAAACAGGGGCCAATTATGAGAGCTGCTTTGTGATTTTATAGAGGTGCTACTGTGCCGCTCTGGGGAGCTCCGGGGGCTACAGCTCCCTGGTGGCTTGGGAGCAGCTTGCCCAGCCACAGCAGCCCATCTTCATCCTCCTCCTGAGATCCTGGCTGGTAGGAGAGATGATGAGCACCATGTCCTGGCAACGGAGAGATGGGTTTCCACAGCACCCATGGGTTATTTTGTGTTTGCTGACTGCAAAGCCCAGGAGAGCAACTGACCATGGACCTGTGGGACACTGGAAGCTCCTCTGACCCCGTGGAGGGAAGATGGGAGGTGTTTGGGGGGTCAGTAGATACACAGAAGGGACACTGGTCATTTGGTCAGCAGGACAGATGGAGGAGATGGTCAGCAGGACATCCATGATGTCCAATTTGGACATCATATATGGGTTGTCTTAAGAAAGTGGACACAGTTCACAGCTTGTTGCTGATGGGTTGCACGGAGCTGGCATCTAAGCAAGAACTTAAATGTGACTCAAAATATCCCTATATTGGTGGAAGGTGAAAAAAAAAAGTCTTGGTTTTCTTTTCTTCTTAATACACCCTCTTGATCCTCTGCCTGGACCTGGGGTGGGCTGTGTGGATGCTGCCTGTCTGCCACAACGAGGCTTTCCCCGGTTGTCCCTACCAGGAGTAGCCACCTTGGTGCTGGGGAGGGTGTGGGGTGGCTGCATGGAGCAAGTGACTTCATGGAGCCCTAGGATGCTGCTGATGGGCTTAGGAAGGAGTAGGAGGGGGCTCGCGACAAGAGCTCCTCCGGGGAAATCCCTGCAGAGCCTGACAGCAGATTTGCACTGTGAAAAATTTACATCTCCTGCCGAGAACTCAATTTTCATAGGAGATAATCAAATGTGACCCGTGTAACAGAGTGATATTTTTACAGGATGTTTTTTCTTCTCTCTCTCTCTTTTTTTTTTATTTGCTCCTCTCTCTCGATTTCCGTTTGGCGTCTTCGGCGGTTCCTGACGGTTGTGTTTTGACAAGGGTTCTCAAACCACTTGTAAACGCTTCCAAGTGAGGATGAGGTGGAAACCATGGTGTCTACATCCAGCTATTAAGATGACTTCAGGATGAAGTAGGTCAATCCCAGAGCCTGGCTGCCTCGTTCTGGGAGGGGCTGGACCCATTTACTGCCATTCCAGAGGTTATTGGAGGGAGGTGTGTGGGAAAGGGGAAAGCAGGAGGAAGGAATGAAACAGGGCAGAAATGGTGCAGGCATCCACCAAGCAGCAGTGGAAAAGCGTGGGATTGGGGAGTATTGGAAGGTAACACCAGCAAAGCTGCGAGGGCAATTCCCTTCTTCCACCCACGGGTTCTCTTAAGCCCTTGCCTGTCAATCAGCCCCTTATTTACATGAATACTAAATCCACTTGCAGCTTCTTTAAATAAAATAAGAAGACGCACCTTCCTGTAGTGAAACATATTACAGCAGTTTGTCACAGCATCATCCAGTAGGTATTAATTCCCAAATCATTTTATGACATGTTTTATCATAAGTTATTAAAGAAGGTAGCTGCATTGGGCAATCATTTGATAAACTGAGCCATAATTTAACACGCTTCTCCGTCATATTAGTGAGGAACAAGATTTATTTTCTCAGTGCAACTTTAATTATGGATAACACAAACAGGAGATTGAGTCGGCTGAATCCTTAAGGTTAATGATGTCTCCTGTGGAGCACCTTGGGGTAAGGCACGGGATCTTCCCAGAGCTGCTGACTCACCTGCGGTTGGCATGTCTGGCTCCAGGTATGCAATGTGACCTTGAGTTTTGGGCCTCGAAAAGGTGGTTGTGTTCTTCTAGTGAGATTTAGAGCATTCATACTGCATTGCCAAGGTTGGCCGGCTGCCTGGGCTGCGGTCCCCCCGGGGGAAGCCGAATGTTTCTGCCTCCCCACCCTGTTGGAGGGACTTTCCAGACCAGGCAAGAATTTTAGAATGGTTTGGGTTGGAAGGGACCTTAAAGATCATCGAGTTCCAACCCCCTGCCCTGGGCAGGGACACCTCCCACCAGACTAGGTTGCTCCAAGCCCCATCCAGCCTGGCCTTGAACCCCTCCAGGGATGGGGCAGCCACAGCTTCTTTGGGCAACCTGTTCCAGTGCCTCACCGCCCTCATAGTAAAGAATTTCTGTCCCTAAATCCACGTGCAGCTGAATAACCAGAAGTTGTGTGTCATTTGTTTCCCCCAAAACCTGGTCACTTTTTGGCCCATTGGGCTGAGCAAACTGGGAAAATCCGTGCTCTGACAAAGACCACAGAAGAAATCTGTTTTCACACGGTGCTTGCTACAGAGAGTGGCAGCAAACTTGCTCCAGACCCGCTTCTCCCCAGGGCTGGAGTCCTTCCCTCAGCCTTGGCTCTTGGCAGTTGCTTTTAGCACTTCCATCACAGCTGTGAATTCTCCAGCATCGCTGTGAACCAGAGGGTCCAGCGCTGCTTCCTCAAGACCCTGCTCTTCAGCCTCGGGTGGCTGATAGAGAACTTGGAAATCACGGGGGAAAAAGGGCAAAGGAATGTGGATTTCTGCTCCTCCAGCCTGTACTCCCAGGGAGCAGAGCCAGCTGTGAACCCAGTCCATGAGGGTGCTGGAACAGAGCATCAGGGAGGCAGAAAAACTTGAGGAAATGACCCAGGAGCTTCTGAAAAAAGCTGAATATCTCCTCCCTTTGGGGGAGTTAATGACCCTCCTGGTGAACATCACTATTAGGCTGGGAACTTGTCAGAAATCCTCACGTTCCCCTGATTACTGCTGTGTTCTTGCCTTTTTTTTTTCTTTTTTCTTTTTTTCCCCCACGTATTTATTTTTGGCTCTGGAAATCGTCTTTTAATTTCTGTCCCTTTGTTCTCGCGTCTTTCCGCTTCAGCCCTGCGCTTGCTCTCCTGGCCCTGGCCACTTCAGGAGAGCCTGGAGAGGCATGCTGGGGAGATGGGGAGGTGTCCACACCACTCTGGGGATGAGGGATGCAGAATCCAGACCCTCAAACCTTGAGGACCTTGTCTTTGCTGCTGTCTCACCAGGGAAAGCCTCTGGGTGCAGTTTGCAACCCTGGTGCAGCGATGCAGGAAAGTTGTCCCTGTGGGTGGGCTGGTGCCCAGGGATGCCAGAGAAGCAAGTATTTGGGATGCTCCACAACCACCCATGCATCCCACTGCTTCCTCTTGGCCACCATGCCAGGCTTCCGGGCTTCGTAATCACAAATAGGGGGAAAAAACCAATAATCCCTTATTAAACTCTAAATTACAAAGCAGTTCAGGACAGGGAGGGGTAAGGAGTGCAGGAGGGAAGAGACACTTAAACACATCGGGCTGATGTCATTTCTTTTAGTCAGGCGCAGGAGAAACACAATCCAGGGCTTTTCCCCCTAAAAGAACAAAGGGGAAAGATGTTAAAAAAAAAAAAAAAAGAAAAAAAAAGTGAAACACCCCCCCACCCCCCAACCCCACAACATGAGAGAGGAAAAAAAACTACAAAGAAAAGAAGAAAGAAAAGAAAAAAAGAAAGACCAAAAAAGTCATCCCCCTGAAGTGTCCCCTCTGTTGTGTGTAACAGCTTCTCTCTTCCCCCACTTCCCCAGCACCAGTCGGGCTCACGGAGCCATAAAATAAGAGTTTGTGGCGTGTTCAATCGATTATTCCTCCTAATGCAGTGTTTTTGGAGACAGGTAATTTATTTCAGACTCTACATGTCTACATGCAAAAAAAAAACCAACCAAAAAAAACCAAAAAAAGAAAAAAAACCCTCTCCTTCTTTTTCTTTCTTCCCTTTTTGGTTTACAGACCTTTTTTTGCCCCTTTGCCCCCCCCTCCCCCTCTCACTTCCCCCCTCACGTCCCCCCAGACACAAGCGTTTCCCAGTGAAAGGTGCAGCCATTCCCACAGTGAAACCCAAGGCAGGTAATGACTTTCTCACCCCATCCATACTGCTCCAGAAACTGCTGCCTCCCCAGCTGCATCCCTTTATTTCGGAGAGACAAGGGGAGGGGGGAAGTGCCAGCCCCCTCTGTTTCCCTCTCCTCCCAGGCCTCCCCATAAAAAAAAAAAAAAAAAAAAAAAAAAAAAAGAAAAAGAGAAGGAGAAAGATATAAAGGGAGCAAGTGTTTGCAGAGATAGAATTTCCATTAGATGGAGGGGTTGGGGAAGCTGTTGGGTGTCCAGGAAGGAGCAGGTTTCCCAGCTCCCACTGTGCTCTCTCTCCAAGGGTCAGTGGGGTTCTGCAGGCAAGCGGGAAGGTTTCCCCAGAGCTGCCAGCTCTGGGGAAAAGAGGAGCTGGATTGGGTTCCCCTCTTGAGTTTGGCCACTTGCCTAGGAAGCCCTGGCTGCAAACCCCAGGGCGCTGGAGGTCCCGACTCTGCTGTGCCTGGTGCAGCTCAGCCCCTGATCCCGAGCATGGCCAGCACGGTCCAGCTCCAGCTGCCACGTCAGGCTTTAATCCTGACTGCTCTCCCCAGCCCTGGGGACAGCAACACCTTTGAACCCATGTCTGGAAGGGGGAGAGCCAGGTTTTATGGCTCGGCAGCTGAAATGAAACAGCCAGCGGCGAGGTTTGCTGGGGATCTGCTCGGGGCTGCCTGTTCCCATCTAAGGTGGCTGCAGTCGAGCTGGGGGACCGGTGGTCGTGGCAGCCTCATGCAGACCGTGCTGGGGCTCCTCTCCATCCCACACCAAGCCCTGGAACCTCAGGGCCTCTCCTGTGGCAGGAGAATGTCCCATGGTTCCATACCCAGGGTGTGCAGCCTGGTGCTGAGGATACGGTGTGGCCAGATGCCCCAGTGGCAGTGATGGGACACACCAGTCCTTGTCCCCAGACCACCCTCACCCCCCTATTAAATGATCCTTGCCAAGCTCTGGAGGTATGAGCACTGATGAGCAGATTTGAAAGGCCGTGGTACACAATTTATTGGATTACACCTGGGTGCACCTTATTCCAGGAGGGTTTTCATCCTAATGCGCTCTGGCCTCTCAGGAATAGAGGAGATTACCCATCACTTACAGCTCAGCTGTGAAGAGCCCAGGCAGGGCTCATGGGCTAGAAGCTTTTTTTTTATTCCTTTGGGCTTTTTTTCTTTTTTTTTTTTTTCCCTTGCCTCTCCACACCAAGGGGGATCTTTGGGAGCACAGAGCTGAGACCCCAGGAGGAGGAGCGCTGAGGATGCTCCATGGTACATGCAGCCCATCCCCTGCACAGATGGAGCTCCTGGGGCAGCCTGTGGGGGTTCAGGCAGCCTGGGGGTGGGGGTCAGACACCCACCTTGGGACATGAAAATGGGCACTTTGTGCAGGGAGGAGAAAGTGTTGGCTGTAACAGGAGCTTATCAAAACCAAGCCCTTGGCTTCATCAAGGCGGTCGGCGGAGGCTGGCAGGCTGGGCAGCTATTGTTTCCAATTCAGGGGAGTGGGAGAGGTTTTTTTTTTTTTTTAATCTCATAATGAAAAAGGCATTAAGAGGGGAAAGAATAAATATCAGGGAGCAGGAAAGGAAGAGGGAGGGGGATGTTATTGAAAAATGTAAACTCTGCCAGCCAGCCAGCCCAGCGCTGCTGGGGCCCGTCGGTGGAACCTTGATCCCAGTCTGCTCAGATCACCCCCATCCAAAATGGAGATGAAATCTCCTTGGCTTTGGGGTGCTACCAGAGCCCCTCACACTCCAGGGACACCTCCTGGGCTGAAATGTGGGGATGGACAGGGACCCAGCTCCCCTTGTCCTCAGCTATAGGCTTTGCTGTGCTTTTTTGCTGTGCTGTGGTCCCTGGGGTTGGGAGAAAAAATCACCCCCTGAAAATCCCTTTGCATGGGCAGAGTCCTCAATTTCCCCCTTCCAAGTGCTCCAAGCCACTTCCAAGTCCTCTCCAACCCCTTTTGCCTCCTCTCTCCGGGGACACCTGTGGACCCACACTTCATCTTTTGCTGTTGGCCTTATTTTTCACCGTGCTCTTTGTTTATGAGAGTTTCTGCCTTCCTGAGGGTCCCAGCACTGGTGTGAAAGGCAGACTCACCAGCATCAGAGGAATCTCTCTGCCCAGGAGAGGCTGGGTAGCCATCTGATATCTTCTCCTGTCTCCCAGATCAACAAACCCTCCTCTGGAAGGTCTCCAGGGCTCAGACATCTCTTCTCCCTTTTCCTTAGCCCCGCTGCTGCACACAAAGGCTGTGATATGCCAACACGCTGGGAGATGTGTGTTATTCCCCAATCGACACAGTCTCGATGTCTGACCTGGTTTTAAGAGTGGAGATGGCTTCCCTTCCACATTTTGGAGGCTGGAAAGAAAGGGGAAGATTTTTCCATTAAAAGAGCAGGTGGATATGCTGTCAGCTCACAGCCCGCGGGCTTCTGGGCTGTAAATTCAAGCGTGAGTGTGTCTGCCAACCAGGGAATTCAAAGGCAGCGCAAATATTTTGATCATGAAGCCTTAAGTATGTTTTCTGACATTTGGGAGTGAGGACAGAACCCATCCGTGCTCCCTCCCTGCTCTCTTTACTCCCACTGCCCACTTGTCCTCCTCCAAATGACTCCAACTGGATCAAAGCCATCCTGGACCTCTGAATCTTTTTCATATGACCTGCTCCTCTTCGATGGACCCCTGGGCCAGGCAGCTTTTCCCACCCTTCACACACCATCCCCAGACCTCCCACTTTTAAAAGAAATGCAGTAAAGCTGGGCCAGAGAAGCAATTAGAAAGCAGCTCCCTCATCACACCTTCTCGTGGGCTGCCCTAGAAAAGAGTGATGAGACCCAGCAAGTGTTGGACAGGGTGTTTGGGTGACCATCACCCAACTGGGCTCTGCTGTCCCTCCGTTGGTGTGCCACACTGTGGGGCACATCCGTGGATGATGTGAGTGTTGGCAGCAGCGGAGCATTTTTAGCCATGACAGGGCTTTTTGGCAGAACTTGGAGACCTCTTTCAGACACATCCCCCACGGGAGCCATCCAACGTCACCAAACTCCATCCCATCTTGTAGGTGAACCATCCCCGGTGCACCGGCCAGGGGCTTTGACCCAGGCCAGCAGCACGTGGAGCCTCTTGGCATTTCATCAGGAGCTTAACGACTGTCTGGGATGCAGGTGAGTGAACAGCCCCCGTGCAGCGTTATTCCTGTGTTAAGCTGCTGAAGTTCTGGTAAATATACGACTGTGCATCAGGCGCTTGCAAGACAAACCACCTCGTTGGGAATTTGGAGGAGAACAACAAAAATGATTAAGCGGCTGAAGGGATTGACTTATGAAGAGAGATTAAAAGAGCTAAATCTGCCTAGCTGGGCTAGCTGACATCCGTGGCAAGTTATGATAACTATCTACAAGTATATGAAGGGCATAAATCACAGCTCGGGGGATTTGTGGGGGGCAACCCTGGGAGATTAACTGGGAGGAACAGACGTAAGTAGAACAGAGTTAAAAAAACCCAAACATCTAGACAATATCTGGTGAAGACTCCTGGGCTGGAGAAGGAGGCTCAGCTGGGAAAGGCAGGAGCTCCTTACTGAAGCCTCCAGGAGGCAACCATTGAAGTCTCAGGAGCAGCATGTGTGGAGAGGTCCTGCAGTGAGGGGGGAGGCAGGGCTAGGTGGGATACTTGGGTGACTTGCCATCTTCTGAAAAAGGCCTGGAAATCTGAGCTGGAAATTTAGCAATAAGGGGGTTCATGCCTGTGCGAGTAGAATGCGGCCCCAATAAGGAGAGCTCTGTGTTTCTTGGGCCGCCACGGTGGAAGGGAGAGGTGGCATGGACCCCGTGAAGATGCTCTCTTTGCATCCCTCCTCCTTCAAACCACCCTTCAGACACTTAGAGGCATTAATAAGGTCTCCCCTCACCCTTCTTTTCTCCAGGCTAAAGAGTCCCAGCTCTCAGGGAGATGCTCCAATCCTTGAATCATCTTTGTTGCGCTTCGCTGGACTCTTTTCAGTAGCTCCTTGTCCCTCTTGAACTGAGGAGCCCAGATCTCGTGTTTCTGCTGCTCAGGAGATGTCTGAGCTGCGGGTGTTTTTCCTGATGGACCCTGCATGATGTCTCCTGTGTTCCTGAAACAACTGAGTCTCAGCTCTGCCTGAGGCAAATTCCCACACAGTTAAAGGAGGGTGCAGAGGAAGGAGCTGGCACCCTCTGATACAGCCCCTAAGGAAAAAGGGAATATTTCTGACAGCTTCTGAGGATGCCTGATTCCCACACACCACTACTTTTGATTAGATATTAAAAATATTTAACCTGCATGGTTTTACAATGGGGATTCAGCTTTATTCCTGTAGTAATCCCTCCTGCCTGGAGCGGGGTAAGCTGCAGCATCCCTGTTACCAAAGATGCCTGTCCCTTTCCTCCCCACACCCCTGCACCACAGACATCTGGCAGGTCCATGTGTGATGACCACCAGAGAAGGAGACGTGGGGCTGGTTCTGCCCGCGGTGAGATGCAGGTCACCCTCAGCATTTGCCATCTCTTAGCCAAGGTGCCAGTCCTGCCCGAGCTCCAACGAGTGGAAACTCTCCTCCATCGGCGGCGAAATCTGGAGGGGTGTTGAGCTCAGAGAATAATTCACGCTGCATAATTCACGCAAGACTTTTCTACCCCCAGCAGTTTGTAATTCCTCGTGTGAAGCCGTGTTTGTGTTTTACCAAAAGGAGGAGAGCTCGGTGAGTTCCCTGCGGCCTCCTCGCTGCTGCTTTTCCATTTGCTGACTGGCTGAGTTAACGAACGCCGGCTTGCGCCTCCGAAACCTGCCTCCTGCAAGGACTGGAAGGACCTGGGGGTGTTGGTCGACTGTCGGCTCAACGTGAGCCAGCAGTGTGCCCAGGTGGCCAAAAAGGCCAACAGCATCCTGGCCTGTATTAGGAACAGTGTGGGGAGTAGGACCCGAGAGGTGATCATCCCCCTGTACTGGGCACTGGAAGGGGGGACAGACCAGTCCGTGCCATAATGGTCTATTTTCTCTAACATCTGCATAGAACAAAAGCAAAAAAGAGGCAAAGGAAAGCTGCCTAGTGGGGCTTGGGAAGATGTATTTCCCATTCCCCCTAGGGAACGTGGAGCTGGTTTTCAGACTGGGCTGCAGCATCCCTTCCACAGTGACCCGTCCGATGTCTGTCCGGCTGTTTGCTCCCCTCTCGCCATCTCACAAGGTCCCCTGTCCCCAGCTCTCGGCCACCAGCCCCGTTCTGCAGTTGCCAGCAGGCCAGGCCAGCTCAGCTCTTTAAATGGCAATTTCCCCTGAGGAGCTCCATCCCAGGTCTCTCCTTTCTCTTCTCACCAGCCCAGCCTTTGGCTTACACTTGCAAATGATAAATTATGCTTTTGCCTCTAATTCCAGCTTCCCTGGCATCCTCAATCGAAGCAGCCCTCTGCAGAAAGCAGCAGGTTCTTTGCAGCCAGCGGGAGGTAGGCTTTTCCTCTTCTCTCCGCTCCCTCCTCCCCCCCCCACCCCCCCGCCTTAATTGCAGCCCAACATGGGCTTTCGAGGTGTATTAAACATACAAATTATTCTGCAAAGCCTCACGAAGTGCTAGTTACCAAGGCCTCTAATGGGAAATGACAGTGCAACCAGAGAAGCTGTTAACGTCAAAGCATTGTCTGAAATCCCTCTGGCAACCACAGCCGTTTCGCAGCCCTGGTGCCAGGGGTTGGGCACCTCTGCAGCCACGATGTCACCCCCCACCCCCCCCCCAGACCCTGGCAAGGTCCCCAATGTGCCAGGGGGGCTGCACGGGCACTGCTGGACCCCGGGGGGAGGGAGGGGGACTCGGGGAAGCCGAGAGGCTGTTGGCGAAAAGCTCTCCCAGCTGCACCTGTGATATTGCACGCCTTCCTGGAAGGATGCTGAGGGATTGGAGGGAGTTCAGAGGAGAAGCAGAAACACAATCAAGGAGCCGGAGGGCACGATTTCTACGGCGAGTTTAAAAGGGTTTGCATAATAGCAACAATAATGAGCGCGCGCAGGGCACGGTGTTTTTCATCTCGGCGCTCAAATGGAGCTCACACGGGCTACACCCAACTGCATTAACAACTTCACGGCATCTCACACGGCCTGGAGATTGCGGGAGAGATGCGGGAACCATCTGCGAGTCTCCTCAGAGACAGAATGCTGAGGAGGAAGGGGGAGCTGCTTAGGTTAGCCCAAGGGGCTGTAGTGAGTCATGGGAAGGCATGGAAAAGAGAAAAGGAAAACACAGGCTGAATATCAGGAAAATTTAGGCAGTGAAAGGGGGACTAGTTGCCATCCTGGAGCAGGAGGGACAAAGGAGCTGGTCCTAATGGGGGTTTCCAGGAGGATGGGTCTCCTCAGGGGATGGAAGGCTGGTGGAAGGAGAGAGGTGAGGTTTGGGTCTTGCTGGGTGTGCACTGGATATTCAGAGAAGGCACCCATAACGGTGTGGGTGTATGGCTGAGGTCTGGGCTCCCAGTTCATGCCCAGCTGTTGGGACAGGAGCTGTGTCACCAGCTCCCAGCAGTGTCATGGATGGCCAAGCTCACAGGGTGTGTGTATGTGGTGTCTCCTGTCTTCTCAGAACAATTAAGATCTGCATCTATGGCCAGAGCCAGCACCACCAACTGCTTCCTTTCAACATGGGTTTTGGTACCAGCTTGAGGCAACCCTGGGTGAGATGCTGGCAAATTGCAGCTGGAGCTGGAGCAAGAAGAGGGAGGCCTATCATGAGAGGTATTCTGAGCTCTCCTAATTTTAAATTAATTAGGAGATGTGGAAGAGCACCCAAAAAGTTATGGATACATAAGCAAGGTTAAAAATAGGACTGTCCTTCTCTTGCATCCTTCCACCAGCTCCCCCAGGGTATTTCTGCCCTCCTGATAAGTGACACCATCCGTTGAGGCACCGCAGGAACAGAACCCCTGCTCTCCCAGGGATGCTGGGACCAGCCCCAGTCACCTGCCCAGGGGCTCCTCCTGCAAGACCTCATCTGGAGGATGCAACAATCCAAGCCCTTCATTTCTGCCCTCCAATTCCACTGCTGTCCCAACCCCAGCTCCCAACCCTCAACCCTCCTCCTCTGTTCAGGGCTGTCCTCAAGCCCCTCATGTCCTGCCTGTGCCAGCCCCTGCCTCCCCTCCGTGGTGCAGGCAGCAGGAGCCAGCGGGCAGGGATTGATTGCTCCACTCCCAGCCCACTCTCCAAGGAGGAAGATGAAGCCCAACAGTCTAAATATAGGCCAGTCTAACAAAGGCAAAGTCGAAGGGAGGGGTAGACATTTGTAGGGAAAATTTACTCTCTGTGGCTCAGCGATGGGCGGCTGCTTTCCCGGGGAAGTGGACACGGAAAGTTCCTACCAACAATAATCCAACAAAGCAAAGGGAAATTAAAAAAAAAAATAAAATAAGCCGCCTTATTTTACAAGGTCTTTTCTCTTCCAGCTGCGCAGAGGGCTGCCAGGGAAAGATAAATGTGGATCCAGCCAGAGGGGAGCAGGGCACAGCTCAGGTTTGCAGGAAGATTTAGGGCCTTGAAGTCCAAAAGCAGGGCTTGATCATCGCACGAGGAAAGAAAAAATCTCTGGGAGTGGATATCGCGTTAAACAATGTGTTGTAATAAGTGTTTTATGCTTTAGAGGAGGAGAGAGAACAGTGAAATCCCCCGTAAGAGCTAATTACTGCAAATTCCTTTTCAATAAAACAAGACAAAAAAAATCCTCTCTTAATGGAAAAATCCATTTAAGGCTCAGATGAGGTAACTGAGGTTCACATCCTCGTCGCGTCGTTAGTGGAAGTCAAATAGGCTTCCTTTCCTCCCAGCTTGGCAAGCCCAGCCTCCTCCAAAGGAGCTGCAGGTGTGAACTGGAGGTGTTGGGGTGTGGGTCTGCAGGGGGGTGGTGATCCCTGGGGACCAAAATGGCAGGGAAAAAGCTTTCTAAGTGCTTTTGGGAGAGCCCATGACAGTCAGGGTAACCCCCTTTATTTTTGACTGTGGCAAGAACGAGTGAGAATATCAGAGGGTTTGTCCACACAAATGATTATTTTTTTCACAAATGGCTTAAGACAAGTTCTAATGTTGGCCTTTGACAATATAAATGAAGCTGGAATTGCCAATATGGGGAGGTACTTCCCTCCCTCCCCTCCTCTTAGTTGCTTTTTGGGGAAATACGTGAAGGAATGAGGCTTTGAGTTTGTTTTTGGGCAGGGATTAGGAGAACAAAAGGGGCTTGCAGGCATCCCTGCTCTGGGGGCTGGGAGAGCTCATCTCAGGACCTGACAGTCCCCATGGTGTCTTGCCGGAGGTGTCAGACATGGTGTTCCACCACTGGTGAGGAGAAATCATGAGCACCAGCACCTGGAAGGGACGGTGGGAGCCCCCCACCCTGCCCTGCCTGCGCCCCCAGCCCCGGCGAACCGGGTGCCCCGAGAGCCCCCACACGACCTCCATCGCCTCTCACCGTCCAACCCAATTAAAATAAAATAAAGAGTTGAATTAGGAGTGGATTTGTCTCTGTCCCTGACACTCTGTATTTCCCTGCGATTTGAAATGGGGCCAGTTTGGTGGATTTCTTGCACATGGGAGCAATATATTGAATTACATGTATGTCCAGTGCTTAGGAGAGATACATTTCTTTTCCACATGTTCATGCAGCTGCGTGACCCCAGGAAACCCAACAGTGGGGTCTGTCTTTGGAGACAAATAGGGATTGTTTTGTGTGTGTAAATGCTCCCTCCCCCTCTGCTCTGGGTGTATGGGGGGTGTGTGGGTGATTACTCCCCACCAAACACGTTCATATCCCACCGAAGCCAAACAGCATCAACACAGGATATTTATTCACCGCAAACCCACAGGATGGAAATGCAGCTTTGGGGGAGGGTTCAACAGCCCCCAGGCCAGGAGACCTGCCTGCTGCCTGACCTTGGCTGCCCAGGAAAAGAGTGGGAAGCTGCTGGAGAAAAAGCCCCAGGGCAGGTCTGCCAGGTATTTCTCTACACCACCTTGACCAGACTCACATGGTCAAGCAGCCGCTGCTCCCCATCCTTGCCTTGATGGGTAGAGGGGAGGAGAGGGAAGAGCAGGGATGCAGGATGCTCTCCAGCAGTGGTACCTCTCAGCCCTCCCTTGCCACAGGATCCCTGTCTGCATCCTCAGCCAGGAGCTCAGGTTCAGCTTGGTGTCCATGTCCTATGGGAACCCACCAGCACAGCCCATGGGAATGAAAGAGGAAGAAGAACCTCATGTTGTATAAATCAACTCGGGAGGGACTGTGGTGCATCCCAGCTGCTGGCATTCAAAGGGACCTGTCCTTTTCATCCCCCATGCTGTCACTCAGCATCCTGCAGGCCATACAGAAAGGAAGGAGGCTTTGTTGATAAGATCTGGGTTTTTTGAGACAGTAAAAGCAGAGGGTGGCATGGATTTCTTTCTTGTTCCTTTTTTTTTTGTTTGTTTTAGAGAAAAATGTAGGGTAAAGAAAAATGTTTGTAGGGTGGCAACCTGTTTGATGTGGAGCATTGCTACCCAAACACGTTGTTCCCAAACAGCATGCCTGGATGCTTGCTGAAATACGGGTCTGTAATGTGTCTCTAACAACTTTGCAAGTGTATTTCCTGAGCACTGATTTGAGGTAAACCCCAGAGAAGCCCAGGGCTGGTATCTGAGCCTCCTGGGAATTCAAACACCACTGGACTCCAGTGGCAGCTCCAGGCTGTTGTGAGGTCAAGGATCAGACATCATACCCTTGGGTCCTGTTCCCAGTGCCCCAGAGACACCAAGCTTCACTCCTTAGCCCTGGGGTGTTCTAACACAGCCACCCTGGCATCCTCTGCTGAGCCCCAGGGGAGGCTGCTGTGGTCCCCGGTGGGACCGTGGGGCAAGGAGAGGAGGTAACAGGGTGGTGTGGGCAAGGGAGGTGATGCTGCTCAGCAGCCCCGGGGACAGCCTGAGGCTAATGGGATTCGCTGCTGAGCTGCTGGAGGAGGAGCCTCATGGACCACGTTCTCACTGGCACAGTGCTTGTAGTGCTTGTCTATAAATAGGAGTTTTAAAGCAAGGCAATTAATCATGGTGTGTGCTACTGTCTGGACGGGCTTATATTGGTTTAACGGCGTGGAGATGAGTCCAGCTGAGAGATTTAGAAGTCCAGCCTACACAGAGGGACACGAGTTTAAGGCTCCTTTCAAGTGTCACTCAGAGGATGTAGTGTGAGTTTGGGTTATTCTGGTTTAACGAGTGGCCATTCATCAGCTGAGCTGCACTAACAAACGATATGCACCTGCCAACCTCATTGCAGGTGGGCAGTTAAAGGCACTGGTCGAAGCCTCTGCTGTGATTTACCTGTTTGATCTGGCACTTGCAGCAGGCTCGGAGTCTGCACAGGATGACTTGTCATCATCAAGCTGATGAGCAGCAATATTATAAGCAGCAGCATCTTGCAGAGATCCATCCTGCCCTCTCTAACCCCAGATAGTGGTGGGTGAGGACCTGACCCC